>LR750717.1:0-253129 GCA_902729485.2 Mus minutoides | reverse complement strand
GCCTAGTTGGCCATCATTGGGAGGAGAGGCCCCTTGGTCATACAGACTCTATATGCCCCAGAACAGGGGAATGCCAGGGCCATTATGTGGGAGGGGGTGGGTAGGGGAGCAGGGCGGGGATGCGGGAGGGTAAGGGAAAATTTCTGGATAACATGTGAAATGTAAATGAAGAAAATATCTAATAAAGAGAGAAAAAAAAAAAGAAAAGAAGAAGAATATAGACTAAAAGCACATATATCGGTGGGGAAATTCCCAGTCAGTTGTGCATCCATCTCTGTGACTGACTTGACAGTGAATGTGAGTGAACTGTGAATACCATGGACTCATGCTGGTGCATTCCCTCATGGATTTCCCACTGTTTCTTGTGTCTGTTCTCAGCGGGTCATTGTGGCTCTCCAGACCCCATTGTGAATGGCCATATCAGCGGTGATGGCTTCAGCTACAGAGACACAGTAGTCTACCAATGCAACCCTGGGTTCCGGCTGGTGGGCACCTCTGTGAGGATTTGCCTGCAGGACCACAAGTGGTCGGGGCAGACCCCCGTTTGCGTTCGTGAGTAGAGTTTGTGAAACTGCCCTGAAGTCTACTTTTCCTTGTTTTCCTGTGTAGTTCAGTCATCCTTCAAACATGTTTCCCCTTCTGAGTCAATGGGAGGACTGACCTTTCCCTCTCACTGTCCCATCAGAGTACAAGCCTGCCAATGCTAGCTTTCCCTATCCAACATCTTCCATATTGTCCCCCTAGATGCTAGCCCTCCATAAATTCTCTCATCAATTCACTAAAAGGCATTTTGTGACTGATGTCATCTGCTCACATATAGGATATTCAGGATGAGAAACCATGCCAATTAGAGCAGGGGTATTCACTCCCTTCTTGTCATATATTGTCTGATAGTTGGGGTTTCATGCAAAATAAAGAGTTTCACAAGCCACTTCTTCATGTACATGCTGGGCCTTCAAACATCTCAAAATCCACGACTTCCAAGGTGAACACTACATGTTTACAGAGGTCCCCATTCTCAGTGCAAGCTTCCTGTCAAGCCGCATACAGTCTTCAATCCCCCATGAAACAAGCATAGGTGCTGATATCTCTCAATAGTAACAGTGCTGTCTCCCATAATGCTCTGGAACTACCAAGTCAGGCAGCTCAGAAGGAAGACCACACTGACAAGATACATTAGGAGGAAAATGGCCATTTGTGGGGCCATAGCATGCTCCTTTGAGAGCATCTGTGACAGGACCTGCCTGGCTCTGTGTGGTTGCTTCATGGACCCTGACAACCGGCCTAGTTCATCATACCTCATAAGGTCACAGGATAGGGATCCCTGAAAAGGAGAACTTTGGCACATGTACAGTTATTTTTCTAATTCCATGATGAACTTAATACTGGAATTGTTTATAATTAAAACAAATCCTCAGCGATGATTCCAAATAAAAGCCTCAGGGTATCAGTTGGTATACATCAAATGGGAGTGCTCAAAATCCTGGATAAATAGAAGATCTTTAACATGTCTCTGGCTGCTCCGTCACCAAGTCATTTGCCATTCGCCTAGTTTGAGTAAGCAGTGTGAGTCCTGAGGTGAAGGAAACAGAATCTCATGGTGGAAGTCACTTCCCACCATTATGACAAACTATAATTCCACCTATCCTTCCACCTCCCAGCTCTTCCAAACCTGAGTAGCACCCTTGATGTCTCTAGGAAACCCTTCCATTCATGCCCTTTTCATGACTGCCAGTTCTCCCAGCGGCTCCAGGAGGGAGTGGTGGTACCCTGTTTAATGTGGGCAGTGATGTAGACCTTGTTCCCACAGCCATCACATGTGGACACCCTGGAAACCCTGCCCATGGCCTCACCAACGGCACCGAGTTCAACCTGAATGACCTTGTGAATTTCACCTGCCATACGGGCTACCTGCTGCAGGGTGCCTCCCGAGCCCAGTGTCGGAGCAACGGCCAGTGGAGCAGCCCCTTGCCCATCTGTCGAGGTAGGAGAGGTGTGGGAAGGGAATATTTTACCCCAAGGTATAGGCAAAGTGAAAGGCTTATACGCACAAGACACACACACACACTCACATGCGCACACTTACATGCGACCTGAACCATGTCGGAGGCTACTTTTTTAAGTCAGTACATTGCTCACAGTTTTCTACAGAACACAGGATTCCAGATTGTTTTACATCGCAATAGGTCACACTAAGGGAGTGTCCTTTATAGCACAAGCCCTGAAGACTCTCCCAAGTCAGCCCAGGGTATGCCATGGGGTGCCCTACAGATCACAGGATCCTCTAATTGCCCTTTGTCTGCTCAGGGCATAGGGAGGTGGTGCTTTTTTGTTCAGGGGGCCATTTATTTCATTTTGAATTGTGCTTGCCCTACCAAGCACTGGCCTGGGGTACATCTGTTTGTTCCAGGTTTTGCAAAATATTTTAACAAAATATTTAAGATTCATTTTATTGCTCCTGGTTAGGTCATCCCTGACAGATAAAATTTTGGTTTACAATTTGGTTATAGAAACAGTATACAGTAGAGCTTCACAAAATAACCTCCCTTAGATCTATAAACATTTATTTAGATCAAGGAAACCAAAGCTTTCATTCGTGAACTCAAGAGACTCCTGAAATTCAGAGAGAGCTGTTCCACTATGCTGAAGGGAGCTTGATGAACCCCACCTCTGGCTAGGCTTCCCCTCCCCCCCCATTCCAACAAAGGAATCAAACACACCTAACACAGCAACAGGTTTGCCTTCAGCTTTCAAAACTTATCGTGGATTCTGTGTACAGCTCTTTTTCTGAGCCAGAACTGTCTGCAGAGGGTGCTCCACAGCAGCGGTCCCATTCGCTGGCATGGAAGGGGAAGTGTGAGGTAATCAGGCCATTTTCTATTCTGCACCTGAGGATGCCTGCTGCTAATTCCTCCCATGGTGCCCATGGGCCTTTGAGCTAATGGAGGTCATTCAGGATAACCAGAGCGTGTCCTGCACTGCTGAGACTGCCTTCCCTCTCCTCCTGAGGCAAAAGGGTTCCCATCAGAGGTGGCCCAACCTACATTTCCATGGGGCGTTGATGGAAAATACTGCCATCTTTACTGCACCCAAGATATATTGACAGCAGCATTCCTTTAGGGACAACCATTAATATTCTGCAGGTGGGTGTGGCTGAATGACAAGTGTGTCCCCAGATCTCAAACCCTGTACTTGAACAAAAATATTCAAACCAGCGCCAGCCATTCCATTTCATCATTTTTAGAATGTAAGAACTTAATGAGAGGAATGATTTACAATTTATGTGTAAGAAGTCTATTTTTAGGAAATAGCAGATTGGTTCCATAACTTCAAAATGACAGTGGTAGCCAATCTGATGTTTGACATGTCTATAACAAAATATGAGTACAGTCCATAGGGGAACCAGGAATTCACAAGGAGGCTCCCAGATCAACTTCTCCCTTCATGACCTGTCTAAATTCATGTAGAATTTACTTTCTTTTAGATGTTGACCTAAGATTTTCTTATTTGTTTGTAACTTATGGCTTTGTTTCTTTTTTTGTTTTGTTTTTTTGTTTTGTTTTTTTTTTGTTTGTTTTGTTTTGTTTTTCAAGGCAGGGTTTCTCTGTATAGCCCTGGCTGTAGACCAGGCTGGCCTCGAACTCAGAAATCCACCTGCCTCTGCCTCCCGAGTGCTGGGATTAAAGGCGTGCGCCACCACCACCCCAGCTGCTTTGTTTCTTTTTAAATTTATTACATACTCACTGTACAGGATAGTGTGTATATATAAGGACATTTTCCCACAACTCTATAGTATATGTTGAACATGTTTCCTCATGTCCCAGCCTTTGAGCTCCACCCTCTCTTAATTCCTTTTGTCCTGTGGACAGTGTCTTACATGTTTTCCTGCCCTATATGAATACGTGTTTTTATGTGCCTGTATGGAATCTAGGGACTACACATGAGAGGAAACAGATATTTAGCCTTCTAAGACTCATTGAATTTGCTTAATATGGCTATCTACCACTGCCCTCCACCCACCCTCCCAGCTTTATTAGTCATTATGACTGGAGGGGGATATAAAAGCTTTATATATGATATGTTTCATTTTCTAGTGGTGAACTGTTCTGATCCCGGATTTGTGGAAAACGCAGTTCGCCATGGGCAACAGAACTTTCCAGAGAGTTTCGAGTATGGGACAAGTGTGATGTATCATTGCAAGAAGGGGTTCTACCTACTGGGATCTTCTGCCCTGACCTGCATGGCGAATGGCTTGTGGGACCGCTCCTTACCCAAGTGTCTGGGTGAGTGAGGCTTCTCCTGTGCTGCTTGGCTCAGAGCCACAAGAAGCCCCAGCAACAGAAATGTATTTCCACATAGTCAAGTAAACATTATGTTTTAGGTTCTTCTACCTCTCCTATCACTGTTTCTACCAATCCTTATGATGGATCTGCCAGAAAACACCAAATATAACTAAAGATGTGTGGTAAGGAACCCTTGCCTCTGCTCTGTTACCACCTGTCTGCCTGCTTTAACAGCAACATAGGCTTACTCTTTACCTTCCATTACAGTAGCCCTAAATCTCAGTATCTTCGTGCCTCAGTCATAGTCTTTGAAGTTCCAGATTCAGAAGTATCAGCCTAGGGTCTGAAGGTCTCACCCAGCATCTATGACTTGAAAGGGGGATTGCCAGAGAAAGTGAACCTGGATACCCTGGCCCTTCCACTGAGACCAATAGTGGCCAAAAGTCATAGACAGCATTAGACAAACCTCACATGAGCACAGATGAAGATCTAAATGACCACCAAGGCCCCAAATAAATTGTTGTTTCTTCAGTTTACAAGATGAACAAGGATGTATTCGTCCATACATGCCCCTATACTGTGAGGTAGTTTATTTTATTTTATTTTATTTTATTGCCTTGAAAACAAAACAAAATCATTGAGTTTTATAGCATGAAAAAGAATCATCTTCCAAATTTAATCTGTACATTTAGGAAATATCACTGTCTTTGAGCTTAAGTCAGGAGGAAGGAAAGCAATCCTTTAAATGAAAAGTGCCACTTTGGTAATTCACAGGAAAGAGGTGGCACTGGCAGTGGCTTCCACACTACAGAATGCCCTGTACCCTTTTCAGTTGAGGTAGGTAAGTATGGGAAAATTTCGTGTGTGGCTACTTCAAGAGAGTTTTCCTCATAAGCTCTATGCAGAAGCAGCCTTCAATTCTAACTTTGATGCTATGGTTGCCTTGCACAGAGAAAGAGACTGAATGTGCAGGTCTCTTCCAGTCAGCCTGTCTGCAGCTGGATTTCCTCGGCTCCACCCCGGAGCATTTTCTAGGGAACTTGGTGATTTTGCACTATTCTCTCCTGCTCCTGGGAGATTCCCATCAGCCTTTGTACAGATGCTACTGTGCTTTAATCTACAGACTCAGGGAATTAACAAACTCTGGTCCTTTGACTGGCTGATCCCACCCCTCATTGTTCCATTTGTTGCCCTTAACAACAGGAATGTGGGAAGGAGGCCTCAGAGGAGAACCTCCCATGTTCCATGGAGGTTCCGCCTCATCTTTGTGCTGCTATTGTTTTATGTCTTGGATTGTTTTCCTTTTGTTCTCTTATTTCACCCAGAACAGGTCATTTACCCAACACTCACTTTTGGATCTAATTGGCTTCCTTTTAGGACTCCATATGAATCCTAGGTATGCACTGAATGGATGCTAATGCCACAGTGATAATGAGGGCTAATGTGACCCAGGGGAGGGTTCTGCCTTCCAGCTCTAGATCCTTCTCTCTGGTCCACATGACTCCTCAGTTGCTAGTGCTCATGAGGAGTGAGTCTTGGATATTGAATAAGTACCTGGCAGCTTCCATTTAGCTAGTCATTCACATGAAGCATTGGAGTGTATCTGTCTCTAGTTGTATTTGGTAATTCACGAGGAGGAAATGCAGGCAGAGATTTCAGTACTCAGTCCTCTATTCATCTGGATCCTAGAACTTGTCTTTTGTGAAGGATGTTTACAATAGATTGTGAACTTAGACTGGCATAGTTTTAAGGATGTAAATGAAAATGCTCAGACGATATTTTAGACTATGTTGGAGGTGATTCAGGTTTTTGTTTGTTTGTTTGTTATTTTTACTTACAGATTTTAGATCACATCCCACTATAAGAATCCTCACTAGACTTGTTTTCCTAGACAGATGAGCTTAATTGAGTAAATTTAATATAATCTTGTCTCCTAGCAGAGTGTATGATTATCGTGTTAACAGATAAAGTAATGAAAACAGTTCTGATGGATTCATATGGCTTTTCACTTAAAAAAAAAAAAAAAAAAAAAAAAAAAAAAAAAAACAATCCCATCCTTCTCACATGGAATACAATGAGAGCCAGATAGATGAAGTCGGGCAGCTGCTTTCCTCCTCAAAGGCTGGCATATAAATTCCAACTTTAAACAAAACTCTCTACAAAAAAAAAAAAAAAAAATACATCACCACAACCTCTTCTTTCTTCAGTAACTACGTATGGGAGGTACCATCTGGAGACAGCCATTTCTTGCCTACAGAAGACATAGTTAAGTCCTGTTCCTTAACAGGCAATGCTTGGGGGTTCTGTATGGATGCCTTACTATGCAAAACATATATTCTCATTTATTCTAATCTCATCTTCAGCTATATCATGTGGGCATCCTGGCGTCCCTGCTAATGCAGTCCTGACTGGAGAATTGTTTACATATGGAGCCACAGTTCAGTACTCCTGCAAAGGGGGCCAGATCCTCACGGGCAACAGCACAAGAGTCTGCCAAGAAGACAGTCACTGGAGTGGATCCCTTCCCCATTGTTCAGGTGAGGGACCCTGCGCTCAGAATATTGGACAACTACACACAAGTTTCAAATGATTCAAAAGACACCACTGATAGAGATGATCCCCACCAGCTCTGGCCCCCACCACAGTGGTCACCAGCACTGACATCTTCACCTCACCCTTTATCCCTTATCCCATAGATCAACATCATCTTCACCATCATCCCTGGTCCCCATTAATAGACCACCACTATCCCCATCTTCGGCACCATTAGTGCCTCACCGGTCCATGTCACATACAGAATCATCCTCACCTTGATTACTGGTCCCTACCACCTAGATCACAATCACGCTATCCCCACCACTTTCACTAAGCCCCACCACGAAGGGCTGTATCATCTTCAGCATCTCTGCCATTATCCCTGGTTCCTGCCGGATGAATCAGCAGCAGTGCCTGCCCCATCCTTGCATCTCTTACTGTTTCCTTCTACAGGGATTTCTGGTTGCCATGCTGGAACCCTTGCTTGCCTTAGTTGAATGTATTATAGGGGCCCACTCTTATTTCCCACATTTTTTTCACCTCTAGTATCAGTAGTCACCTTCATTCCTTTTATGATATTAATTTTTCGTGGGTGGTCTTTAAGGAAAATATAATGCTTAGTAGCTCTAGATGTAGCTGTGAAGAATACACACCTTGATGTCCCTGTGTCTCTGGTACTCCTTAATCCCACTTCTCTATGGCTGTCCACATCACTGTCCCAGGATGCTGCTATGATCATATCTCAACATTTCACTTCTCCCCAAAGAATCCCACTTCCTCACTAGCCCTATTATTATTTTAATGACAGAGAAACAATGCCTTAATTTCTTTCATGTGAGGAAGAAAATCTTTTCATTCTCCTGATGCCACAGTGCTGAGAAAGCATATCCCACGCTAAAGGCATATTTAAGAAACCTTTGGTGGCTTTTGAAGTTTTACACACAATTCCATTTAAACAGTCAGGCAATCCCTGTGTTTTCTCTGCAGGAAATAGTCCTGGATTTTGTGGTGATCCAGGGACCCCAGCACATGGGTCTCGCCTTGGGGATGAGTTTAAGACAAAGAGTCTTTTACGCTTCTCCTGTGAGATGGGCCACCAGCTGCGGGGCTCTGCAGAGCGCACATGCCTGGTAAATGGATCCTGGTCAGGAGTACAGCCTGTGTGTGAGGGTGAGTCATTCAACTATCCCTACAACCCATGACCTCCCAAGACTTCATACCACTCGCTCATCCTAAATGGCTGGAACCAGTCTGAGGGATCTCTAGATGCTTTTACAACTTGTACATTTGAACCCTTCTTTCAAAAGTTCTAAGAGCATCAGCAAAAGTTACAAGTGAACCCTAGAGGTGCCTAGACTGTTCCAAGGACCTATCTCACAAGTTCTTATCATTTGAACGTTTAGCATACAAAAGTGGGTTTCTACCAATGCTAGGCTGTGACTGATGCCTTGTTGTATAGATTCTAGAAGTAAAGGAAAGTGGCTGAGAGGCCACGAGGAGAAGCAAGTCAACCAGACAGCATCTCTATGGGCTGGGAGTATTTCAGTTCCCACAGGTTCTACTCTACACAGAAGCTACAAAGCAATCTAGGGGTCTAATTTTTGTGGCATTTTGGAATGAATACATCTGACTTTAGTAGGAGGTAGGGATAGTCCAACTGGCAACAGTGGATGCCATGAGTCCTTTATAGTACCAGGCCAGTCTGCAAAGTCTGCCTTATGCAAGGATAAGCAGATGTGTTTGATAATAATATACTCAAAGTTCAGAAAACAGCATCAGAATGTAGGCAAATATTCCTTTAACTAGCAGATATCCCTTTAACTAGCAGCTATCTCTGTAACTAGCAGATCTCTACCTAAACCAACATCGCAAGTTTGGGGTCTCAAAAGGCTGTCCTGGTGTACATTTTTGTGTGAATAAATTTTTTCTCTATAATTTTGAATACTTGAAACACTCTTATATTATACCCACTGGGGACTGAATCTCCATAAGTATTAAGCAATGCTCCAGGCACAACTTCCCTAGTCAAGATTATTTCTAACCTGATGTAATTGGCTCTTCTCAATTGACTAAAAACCTTACATCCTCATGGGAAATGGAAATAAATTTTAAAGGAACTCACGCGTCACGAACGAAAAGAAAATCTTTTAAGATGTTCATAAAGACCAAGTAACTTATATAACTTTGATATTTTAATATTACATACCTATAGATTTCTATTATATTATCTTAGCTTTGGCTGGTAATTGGTCTTTTAAGCACACTCTCATTAGCAAATGCTTCCAAAGTCCTCGCTCAGGAAATGCCTCACAATAATTATGTCACGTGACTTAAGCTGCATTGAGCAAATCTTTATCGCTTTTTCATAATTTTGATATAATCTAAAGTCAACTAAAGCAACGAAAATGTGGTATTGATGAAAGCAACAGGAACAAGAAGCTGTCTTGTCATTGTCACTAACAGCCAGAACCTGAAACCGTCCTCATATTACAGCAACTGGGAGGGTCTCATCTAATCCCCTTTACAGTTGATTCCATTATGTGTAGAGTTTGAATCCATTGTCTTTATAAATTAACTAAGCAAACAAACAAACAAACAAACAAAAAAAACAGACAGAGTTCAGTACACTGCAACTGCCATCTGTCTAATACAACAACATCCTAGGTGGGCTCCGCTCATATTAAGCAAGAAAATGTTCATAATTAGTTAAGTTACATCTTGCTGTAAATTAAGTAAGACAAAAATTGCATTTTAGCAAAACAAGTCACATGAACAAGCTCTGAAGCAGAAGATGCATTTTCAACTTTAAACCAAGAATAAATCTTGGAAACATAGAATATGGTGAAGTCTTACCTTATAATTTACAAAGTATCTTTGTTTTTTGTTAACTACAAATAGTACCTATTTCCTTTAGTATCACAGCCACTGCTGTCCTGTTATTAATATCCCTCCAAAAACACAGGCTGACAGTGCCTTCTGTCTGCATCCCACTGGTATGACAGGCAACAGATTCATTTCTTACTGTTAATAGAAAAAGAAAGAAAAAATATGATTCTGAGTCTTACTTTATAAAATGCAACATTTAAAGGGAAATGTCTCAATGTTCAGATAGTGTCATAATAATAGAAACATATTAGTATATATTTGCTTACAAGATAAACTCTTATCAATTAGTTGATGCATTTGGTCCTGCATAGGTGACTTGGAAAGTTATATACACAGATTATTTTTGCTGATATGATCATGTAGAAATGGCACTGTCATCCTTTGTTGATTTTTGTAGGTTCTGATTTAGACTACATATGATCACTTTTTAGAGAGAGAGAGAGAGAGAGGGAGGGAAGGAGAGAAGGGAAGAGGAAATGGAGGGAGAGAGAGACAGGGAGAGAGACAGAGAGAGAGAGAGACAGGGAGAGAGACAGAGAGAGAGACTTTTATCAGTACAACTACACAGTAGCTACGACTTCCCAGATACTAATCAAATGTATATTGAATGATTATTGATTACTTATGACTGACATGGCACTGACATGGCACTGATATAGTGCTTTGTGTTTGTTTTACAAAAAAGAATCAACTCAACTCTAGCTTATGTTTATATTCTACATGAAATAAAAACTGACAGCTTTCTTCCATGTTCGATGAGAAACTTATCTTTTTTTGTTCTCAGGACTAGCTTTGAAAGTGGCTACCAGTAGTTGTCTCGTGACTTATTGTCTTCTCCGGCATTTTATTGTAACAGGGTTGGGGTAAAAATACAATTATTCTGTAAATGGCTCAAATAAATATGACAAAATCTTAAACACTGAAGCCATCGTTATGGTCTGACTGACCCAGGAGACGGCTATGCTTCTGCTGCATTCTGCCTAAGTGCACACAGTGAGTCCTGTCAGCTGTACTGAGCATCATTAACTAAAGTCTCAGTGCCTATAGGGGACATTAAGATACTTGTGAGAGCAATGCAAAATGAAGGCACATGTCAATCAATTATTCATCTGTGGGTTGATTTCATAACACGTAGGAGACAACATCCCAATAGGTATAGTCATCTACATTTCTGAGATAATCTCTACATCCCAAGTGAACTCTCCTGGGGACATAATATATGGCTTTATTTTTTTTCCAGATTTCCCACAAATAAAGAATGTTATGAAGGAAGATGTACTTGAACTCTAATACCATATGATACTTTTTAAAGTTCATGATAACTCTACCTTGCTTAAAAATATGTTCAAGCTTAGAGTAGAAAAGCTTTGGGTACTCGATGTTTTACATCGTATTTTGATCAGAAAGATGTGAAAGTATAGTTTTAAGTTTTGTGACTAATCACAAATAAATATGAGGGTCAGGTAAGACAAATTCTAAACTGATCCCATAGGCACATTCCCACATTGCTGTAAGGATCCCACCCTCATTGGCATCCCCCGCTTTAAGCTTCAACCCTGGCTTATTCCCTTGTGGGCTACTACTGTCTTTGCTTCCTGACAGCCGTGTCCTGCGGAAACCCAGGCACCCCGACCAATGGGATGATCCTCAGCAGTGATGGGATCCTCTTCTCCAGCTCTGTCATCTATGCCTGCTGGGAAGGCTACAAGACCTCGGGGCTCATAACTCGGCACTGCACGGCCAATGGGACATGGACAGGCACAGCTCCTGACTGCACAAGTCAGTACCTGCCCAGGTGGAGGAAGGGATGGAGGGGCAGGAAGCCCACCAGTTGAGGGAGACAGTGGAATTTTCAAATCTATTAAGTCTTTAAAAAAATCATCCAGGATAAAGTATAACATAGGTTTGATGTGATGCCCTGTTTTTTAAATGCTTTAAGATTCTGCATCTTTAACTTGCACAAGGAAAGTATGGACAGTTAGGCTGTGTAATGAAGGAAGAACCATAGAGAAATGTACAGCTTCTCTGACTCTAGACCACCCAGTTTAAAAAGAAATAAGCTACTTTGTTCTTGTCCATAGCTCTAGGTGTATCCTGATCAGGCACAACCAAGGGTGACAGCCTTACTGCCACCTATTAATAGAGCAGCAATTAACAATTCCAAACACAGCCACTTGGCAGCAGCTCTGTGGAATCTGTGCCCTGTGGCTGGTCACCTCTCAGTTCCGCACTGTATCCCAGAAGAGCGCTCACACAGTTTGGTTCCTGTCACAGTAATTTGCATCTCTCTGCTTCTTTCCTGTCATCTACCTCTTAGTCATCAGCTGTGGGGATCCTGGCACACTGCCCAATGGCATCCAGTTTGGGACAGACTTCACTTTCAACAAGACCGTGAGCTATCAGTGCAACCCCGGCTACCTGATGGAGCCCCCAACATCACCCACCATCCGCTGCACCAAAGATGGCACATGGAATCAAAGCAGACCCCTCTGCAAAGGTGTGTGTATGTGCCACCATTTGTTAGGCATTGTGGAGGGGTTTAGAAGTCTTTACGGGACTGGGCCAGATTCACTTTGTGGTTACAAAGCTGTTTCGGCAGCCAGGAATCCCAGGAATAATTCTCAACCCATTTGTAAATATCCACTCATTTAGTTTTCCTGAATCATTGCTAAAAGTCTTAAGAGAAGAGAAACACATTCCCCCAATTAGCCCTGACAAGTTCTCAAGAAGCATTTACTGAGCAAATGACTAAATGCACAGAAAGCTGAGTGTCTTACTAGGGTGCACTGCCACCTGCTCAGCGCATGCACGAAGTGCCCTGTGTCCCACGTGGGCTTCCTCCATGAGCTGACACGCGTGAGCATAAATGCTCAAAAGCATGTCCTCTGTCTCTGCCTTCTGCCACGCACGCACAGTGCCCTTGAATGCCACACTAGGATGCTCTCATCCCCAGAGTGGGTTTTCACATGCTGCTTGGGGAACATTCCCATTTTATTGTAATCTCTGGAGTGTGGGTGGGGCTACAAGCCGTCACCACAAAAGGACCCAGTGTTCCTGCATTGTCTGTGCTTTATCCCAGGAAGTAAATACTGAGCTCAGAAACTCTGATAAAACTCTGAGAAGAGTCATTGCACAGAAGCGCGTTTAACCATTTATGAATTAGCTTTTTAAAAGTTATTCACCATGTCTGTCTGGTGAGATAGTTCAATGCCTAAGAGAGTACTTTGCCCTTGGAGAAGAGCCAGGTTTGTTTTCTAGCACCCACGGTGGGGGCATACAACCTTCTGTGACTCCAACTCCAGAGGATCCAACATCTCTGGTCTCCTCTGACACCTTCACTCACATGCACACAAAATGCATGCAATTGAAAAAGTCTTTAGAAAATTACTATTTGTAAGTGTATGAACAACTTCGGGTAAATTATACGATATTGTTAAATACATAGAATTATTGGTGTCAGGAGAAAGTCTTCTTATCTGGGTATGTTTGAAGGCTTTTCTGATGTCGTGTGACCGAGTACCCCTAAAATTTGTTCTTCATATCAAGAATAAAGTGGGAAGGTAAGGAATGTGTATGAGCAGCACAGAGGATTTGATCCCTTCTCATCCCACCCTGCTTTGTCATTTTATTTCATTGTTACCTTTACGCATTTGGTCTGAGATAAGGAAGAAATAATTGGAGAGCAACTCTCATGTTGTTAACAACATTGACCGTAGTTATTTCTGTTTTATAAGGCATTAGTGGTCAGGAGAAAGCCATGACAGGAAGCCCAGTGGTAGATGTGGTGGAGGAGATGTGGCAGGGCTGTGGTGGGTGGTGTGGTCTATGGCAAGATCCAGAATGAGTGCTTTGGCACAAGCTGTGGTCAGAGCTGTGATAAGAGCCACAGTAGTCAATGTGGTGGAGGAGGAGGTGCTGGGAGGGGGCAGACATACACAACCTTCTGCCATGCCCATTGGTGTGTGACCTGTTTGTTCTTGTCAACAGCTGTCCTGTGCAACCAGCCTCCCCCAGTGCCAAATGGAAAGGTGGAGGGGTCGGACTTCCGATGGGGCGCCAGCATAAGCTACAGCTGTGTGGACGGCTACCAGCTCTCCCACTCGGCCATCCTGTCCTGTGAAGGGCGTGGCATATGGAAAGGAGAAGTCCCTCAGTGCTTGCGTAAGTCTCATGGTGGAACCTGTCCTGTGATCCTGGACACTCAAAGAGGCACTCCCAATCCTAGCAGCATAATGATGTGTGACTGTGGTCACACTGTGTAAACTCTGAGACCTGAGCATGTTGTGTGGCCAAGGCAGGTGCTGTTATGAGTCTGAGGTAGTTCAGAGATTCCCCAGAGTGAACATTAATACAATTTAACAAAGAAGAGACATTTGCTCAGATCCTACCCCGCCACCTAAATCTGGAGTTTATAAAAGCAAAGAATATAAGGTTACAATTTGTTTTTGCAAGCAGAAGGTCAGATGGTGCAAAGCTTATTTGCAGAAGCAGAAGAGGGCAGTAAAAAATTTAACCCTTAATATCCCTTAATAGTTGGAGGTCTCATTTTGCTTGATAGTGCACTGAGATTTTAAATTTTTAAATGTAAAGTTCTCCATCAACATCATGCTATCCCAGTGCCTTTTCTTTAGGGGAGTGCAAAATCTGAAGACTCTATTGGATCTAAATAGGTTTAATAGACTAGCCTGGTCCAGACAGACGTGCTGAGTGCTGATACAGCCCGTTTATTTTCCCAGCTGTGTTCTGTGGTGATCCTGGCACTCCAGCAGAGGGACGGCTCAGTGGGAAAAGCTTCACCTTTAAGTCTGAGGTCTTCATCCAATGCAAACCCCCATTCGTATTAGTGGGATCCTCCAGGAGAACCTGCCAGGCCGATGGGGTGTGGAGTGGCATCCAGCCCACTTGTATAGGTAATGTGCTGGCAAAGCTGTGGGTACAGGGGAGGCTGCTGGAGGAGGAGATGTTACTATAGAGGCTCATCTGTGGGTATCATAGATGGTGTCCTTGTGAGTGTTATGCTGTGAGGGAAAAGGCTTCAGCAATGGAAGTGTTACAGCTCTGAGGGGGAAGGTGTCCCCTATGGAAGTGCTAGAACTCTGAAGGGCAAGGTATGCTGGCAGTCAGAAGCAAGGAACACCACACAACAGACCTCACACAAAAGATTTATTGGGAAAGACACAAGAGGGTGGCTGCCTCTGCTCCAGCAAGAAACGACCTTGAACTGAGCAGGAGACAGGCTTATGTAAGTTTTTATTTTGTGTGTGTATGGAGGAGATTTTCAGTGTGGGAATTTTCAGGATAGGAACTGATGAGATTTCAAGCCAAACCCAGAGATTTTGGGCTCAGGGAGGTGGGTGGCTGAAGGATTGGTGTGTTTGGGGCCTCAGGGATTAGGAGAATTTCAGGCTCTGGTATTGGTGGTATTTAAGGTTCAGGGATTGGTGGTCTATGGTAGGTTTTTAAACTAAGAAGCAGCCTTAGGCCTTTACCCTATAGTCTTGTGCAAGGACCTGGTCAAAGGGACCATTATCAGTACAGCTAAATAAAGTTCAACCTCCTTCAAGCCCTGTAAACTGAGGCAGAAGCCCACTGATGTACTGACGGGCTCTTTCCCACCTGAGCATCTTGAACCAGCTTAGATTACAGCTCTGACACTTGGGAAAGAGCCTTCTGAATGTTGCAATTATTGTCATCTCCTAGCAAATATCCCCATTAACAAGGGGGCAACTCTTATTGTGAATTAATACTGACCACCCATTTTTAATGAGATTCTTGTGCAAACTTACAGTAAAGTAATTAATAGCTCGAGCCTGGGAAATTTTCTAGGAAATCATATTGTTTATACTTAAAACTAAAGATAACATTAGAAATAATTTCCATGAAACACTTTTATTCTAAGTCTGGGGATATTTTGTGCCATTTGGTTTTAAGTGCTTTATGGCAGAGAGCTTTATATAAATGTCTTCCTTCCCCAGACTTCTCAGTAGATCTAGGGAAAAAAAATTTAAGAGAGTATCTGTGTTATTCTGAATAAGTAACTAGGATCAGCCACAATGTAGCCACTTCTCTGTTCCTGTCTCATGTATTTGGAAAACACTCCTGATGGATTGTCAGACGCTTCCACTCGAATGATATATGTTTCTCAATTTTAAAACTTAAGAAAAATTCATTAAAAAAAGGACTAACATGGAAGACCAGTTGTGAAGGGACCAAAATAAAGCGGTACAAGCCAAAAGATCAGAGTAGAAAAAAGAATGAGTAGAGAGATTTGAATATTCAGATCAAGTGTCTGTCCTCAGAGGGACTTACACCAGGGAGTAGGGAAGAAAGGCCAATTCTCAAATAAGTGCAAATATGCAGATTAGATGTGAATATGCAAATCTACTTAAAAACTTTTTAAAATCCAAGATGCCCAAAGAGATAAAGGCAGTAGTCACTTACTTTAACAATTCATAGAAAATATATGCAGCTTGAAAACCTTTTCTACATTTTTAAGGTCTTTCAATAAAGGTGTTACAATTTATTTTTGTCAATTGCAGATCCAGCACACACTGCCTGCCCAGACCCTGGCACTCCCCACTTTGGAATTCAGAATAGCTCTAAAGGATACGAGGTACTTCATTTCCCTTTCTGACCTAGATTCTTGGGACCTAGCTGATAGCAATAATATGTGTACACTGCTGTATCCCTTGGCATATGTATATCACAGTTTTTGCACAGTAAATCCATTTATCCAAGACTTCTACACACAAGTCTGTGAACATATCTGTTAACCTTGGGCCAATGGCTGTATTAATTTTCACTGGGAAGCACACATTACTCAGTAGCTTTGGTTTAGTGACAAAAAAGTACAATCATCAATTCAGGTAACTTGTGTTAATGACAAAAAACAAAATAAAACAAAACAAACAAACAAACAAACAAAAAACCCTCCATTTGAGGACCAGATAGAGCTAGAAAATAACATACATTTTCAGAAAGAAAAGCCAAACCAGAAGAACTGTGTCCCAGCCCCCCACGCCAAGCTTCGTCATGATATCCAGTCTGTATGTGATTGTGTAAAGTACCTTGATTGCTGGCACAGCCTTTCACTTTGGAATGCCCTTCTGCCTTATTTATTATGTGCCCTATTAGCATGGTTAGTGGTGAAATGATTCAAATGGAAGATGATGAATTTGTTATGGCAAGCATCAGCCGCCATCCAAAATGTGCTTCTCTCAAGCAACCTCTGGCCTATGTGACATCACTCTGACACTCCATGTTAGATGCGTTTGGAGCTTTCAAGTGAATGACATCACCAATTTAGAATGAAAGTCTTTTTCCTTGACCACTTCATCCCCTCTCGGGAACAGTAGAGTGTGTTCATTTTGGCCAGCTGTGTCCAGCTTTCCTCCCTGTTATTGTCCTTTCTCGTTGGTGTCCCCCAGAATCATTCTTAGAGTAGATGGGATGGTTTTAGCACATTTTGTATTATGACTTGGGTATGGCTTCTGGCTTCAGATAAATGCCTTCTGATGATGAACATTCAGTTCCAGATTACAGATACTTTAGGATATAAATGGATATTATTCTCAGTGGCTCGTCTTGGAAATGAAAGCCTGATTACTATTGGTCACAACAGATTTCAGCATTTCTTAGCCTACCTGGGCACAACCTAAAGTCACAGAGAAAGTTGAAATAACCATATCCCTTAGATCCACACAAAAAGCTGATAAAGATGGAGAAATAACTTTAAAGACAAACAATAATGAACAACTTCCAACAATGTGCCTCATTAGCTTTTAAAAGATACGGACATGGTTTTTTATAGCTAAGGATACACATGGGAGAAGCTGCCTCCCCCTAGGTGCTCCTTTGTCTTTCATTAGAAGGAGATGTTTGTTTTTCTTGAGCTGTGTGCTGAAATACCACCTCCAGGAAGGACCCCTTTAAGTTCTGGGATGTTCCATTTGCACTAAGAAAATTGCCTAAGTGGAGATAGTAGCTATAATTGTCTAGTCAGCCCTGTCTCATACAGTCTCAGTCCTGTCAGGTCCCATGTACCTGGCAAGCTGAAGCTACTGTCCTGAACACAATGCTGTGATTTCTTCTACCAGGAACTGGCAGCCCTCTCTTTTTCTTCCAACTGGTGAATTCCATCAGTGTGTCACCAGGAAGTTTGAGAGATCATATCTGGTAGAAACCCTTCCTGTTAAGAAGGGGGCAGGGTGTTATTTCTCTCCAATTGACACCAGTTCTTGAAAAGAACGTCAGGTACATTCATTTGTCTTGGATTATGTATTCCCACTTCTACTTTATTATGTGCTCAGAGCCCACCCCCACTCTATCTCTCACTCAACATTCAAGCTGGGTTTTCATGGTTTTAATTATAGTTTTTCCAGACTCCTTCAGTGGAGGCAGGGATAAGGAATGTTGTTGGCTAATGTTCAGAAGAAGACAAAGAACAATTTAATAATCTCAGAGCTTCAGGAAGATGGATATTTAAATCCTTGGACTCTTGCTTGGCACAGAAGGGATGCTGTGCATGCAGGAGTCCCCAGCAGAGCTGTCCCACAGCAAAAAGCTTTCTCCTGGCAGCTGTTTCTCTATCATGCCTATGTTTATGTTCCAAGTGTAGGAATTGTGCATCTTAGGTATATACAGAGCATGACCATACATCATTGTCTAAGAGAAATCTGGATTTCTAGAAATTTCCCCTGCTTAGGGTAGAAACAGGACAAAGAATAAGGATGGAGCTATAGCTCTGAGTGGCCAGTGACATTGGCTCAGGGCAAGGCCCCAGGACAACAAGGCTCTGATGTGGAAGGACAGTAAGACAGAATCAGAGAGCTAAGACACAAGTGAAGTCTTCAGATGAAGAGGAAGACAGATGCTCGGGTAACTGACATGGTTCACAGATCTTGACATGCTGAATTTTGATGGATCCCAGGAACATACAACAAGGAGCAAGCCTCCAGAGTCTTAAAATAAGCAGGTCCCTGTGGTGCTGTCTGCGGTTTCAAAGAAAATGAACAGAGGGAGGGAAAATAAACTAATAGGCGTAAATGAAAGAGGGAGACTTCTGAAATTATGGAAAGAAAGTCCACATGTGTTCGCATTTGTCATTTGAGACTGGGTTGCAACCTATAGCCCAAGCTGACCTGGAACTCAATATGCACAATCCTCCTGTCTCAGCCGCCTGAGTTATAGGCATTTGTCACCATGATAAAACATATTCTCTCCATCACCCCTCCCCCCCCCAAAAAAAATAATCAGCTATATTAAAATGTTAGATCCTGTTCCCGTTCCCTCTTCTTTGGCCCCTAGAACATAGCATCTAGTCTCTTTTGAGTGTGATGTTCTGCCAGGCATCCAGAAGCGGTGTACTGATCGCTGATCGCCACGGAGGCTCAATTAGAAAGGTCACTGCCACACCTCCCTGGGTACTGGGGTTCTGTCCTTCTTCTGCAACCCTGTTACTTTTCTCCTCAGGTTGGAAGCACTGTGTTCTTCAGATGTAGAAAAGGGTACCATATCCAAGGCTCCACGACTCGGACGTGCCTTGCCAACCTCACATGGAGTGGGATCCAGACAGAGTGCATACGTAAGTCCCGGTTCTTCCTTCACAGACTCAGTTCCAAGTGTCTGCAAAGAGCTCACCTCCCAGGGAAGCTGTGCAGAGAAGTGGGGTTGTTTATTCTTCATTCTCTAACTCCACATTTGTACATCTCTCAAAATGCTCCTAAAATGAGTCAAAAGAACAAGGCTGAGGCCGTGATGATAATGATGATCTTCAAGCCAGAGATCTGATATATTAGAAATTGCTGGGGAGTATGGGGCAGGAAGAAGCAGCAGATGATAGGAAATTAGATTCCCAGGGGATGTGAGGTAAATGCCAGAAGCACAAGATGAGAAATAATATCAAACTCAGCACCTTTGGGCAGAAGATCCCTGAGCACTTGGCCATTCTTGATTAGCACGTGGCCATCCTTCCCTGCGATTACACTCCATTTACTGAATCAAGGAATGAGCAGGAGACAGTGTGTGAACTCGGTGCAGTAGTGTAGCCATAGACATTGAAAGGTGATGGATGGAGTACATTTTACTTTGTGATTCAATCATGAGAAAGGGCTGTAAGGAGCTGAACTAAATGATTCATGTCATGGACCGTATACATTAGTTAACCCCGTGCCTTGCTGTGGCGAGCATGAAAGTATTAGCTGAATGCCATGCAAAGCTATTGTAATGGCAAGTATGGTGGGATTTGTTGTGGGGTTTTTTTTGTCAGAATAATTATGCATTTATTTCAATGCTGACATAGCTACCTCACTACTCAGTCATGTGGATAAGCCATGTAATATGTGTGCATAGTCACATTCCCTCACACTAGGGTGTGCGTATGTGTGTTATGATCCTTGTTATAGTGAAGGAATAAAGGTTGGAAATTTGCTAAAATATGAACCATGGACAATGCTTAAAACAACTAAATTCACAACTGTAAACCTGCTAGCTTGTTTAATGACCATTTTCCAAGTCTCTAACTGAAGATATGGATGAGTTTTATAAAAGAAGATTATTTGTGTTTGTTCCCAAATTATATTTTTAAAAGAAATAAGAGCTTACAATTTTATAAATAAACTTCTAAAGCACATCAAATTTTAACATTCACTTAGTTATATAATAAATATATACAATGTTACCTGACAGGCATATATCTGAATATGCACTGGTCCACAGATGTTAGCTCATTTATGTAATTCATTAACTAAGGATTTTTAAAAATTTATTTTCATTTTATGTGTGCATGATATTTGTGCATTTGTCAGTGTGAGTATTGCTACATGTGTAGGAATATGCACAGACTAGAAGAAGGTGCCAGATCCCTGGAGCTGGATTACTAGGAAGCTGTGAGTCACCTGGCGTGAATGCTGGGAGCAACTTTAGTCTTCTAGGAAAGTGGCAAATGCTCTGAAACACCTAGCCATCTCTCCAGCCCCACACAAAGAAATAATATATTACTTCTCTTGTATTATGCCTTACTATTTTGTTTTTTAATAAAATCTAAAATCTGTCCTTTAAATTAATATACATAATTATACACATATATGTGTACATACATATATGTATATATGTTATATATGTGTATGAAAGAAAACTCAAGAAGAACAAAGACCAAAGTGTGGACACTTTGCCCCTTCTTAGAATTATGAACAAAACACACATGGAAGGAGTTACAGAGATCAAGTGTGGAGCTGAGACAAAAGGATGAACCAACCAGAGACTGCTGCAGCCAGGGATCCATCCCATAATCAGCCACCAAACCCAGACACTATTGCATACACCAGCAAGATTTTGCTGAAAGGGCCCTGATATAGCTGTCTTGTGTGAGGCTATGCCAGTGCCTGGCAAACACAGAAGTGGATGCTCACAGTCAGCTATTGGATGGAACACAGGGTTCCCAATGGAAGAGCTAGAGAAAGTACCCAAGGAGCTGAAGGGGTCTCCAACCCTATAGGTGGAACAACAATATGAACTAACAAGTGCCCCCAGAGCTCATGTCTCTAGCTGCATATGCAGCAGAAGATGGCCTAGTTGGCCATCATTGGGAAGAGAGGCCCCTTGGTCTTACAAACTTTATATGCCCCAGCACAGGGGAATGCCAGGGCCAAGAAGTGGGAGTGGGTAGATAGAGGAGCAGGGTGGGGGTGGGGGTGGGGGTGGGTATAGGAGACTTTTGGGATAGCATTTGAAATGTAAATGAAGAAAATATCTAATAAAAAATTGGAAAAAAGAAAGAAATATGCATATATTTATGTATATCTATATATTTCCTTACAACAGTAAGTTCATAACCTTTTGTAGATGCTTCCTCTATTAGTTCCTATGGACATATGCAATGTAGTCGTTTTATAACAAAAAAAAGATCCCCATTGTTTTTTAATGGACTAAATGCCTTTTCAGCCCATGCCTGCCGGCAGCCAGAGACCCCAGCGCATGCAGATGTGAGAGCCATCGATCTTCCAGCTTTCGGCTACACTTTAGTCTACACCTGCCATCCCGGATTTTTTCTTGCTGGTGGATCTGAACACAGGACGTGTAAGGCAGATATGAAATGGACAGGAAAGTCACCAATTTGTAAAAGTAAGTCCCTGGTCCAGGTGTGAAGTGCACTTCTAAAGAGCAAGGAAGAGCTGCCCCTGTGGTCAGGCTAGTGTGCAGGTCAGGAGACCCTCAAGAGATGCTGTGATGGAGCAACAGTAACCTGCTCTCAGTGTTTCACAGTGTCTGGGCTCTGTGTGCTTGGATGTGTACACAGTAAGTGTCTAAAACAAGGGCCAGGATTGAACAGATGTGTAGACTTTGTTACTAACTGAGTTGTAAGCTGCAGAAGAACGTTTTCTGGATGAAGAAAAACATTGAGTTAAAAAAAAAAAGAAATATGATATATCAGAAAACACATTTCTTTAAAATCATATGAGTCAGTCAGTCAGTGTCCTCAACAGTCTCGGCAGATCCTGTATTATTTTTAAGATCACAATCAACTGGGCCAGGTGTGACTCCCATTTTTCTATTGTTGATATTAGTTCTACCGTTGAAAATTGCAGATACAATTAGCATGGAAATAGTACCTTTAAACACTCACAAGTGCATGTGTTCTCTAAGGGGAGTCTCAGTTGGAGCTGATGGGAAAAGCCACCAGCAGCTGAGCCAACACACCCTGTATGGCAATCCCTGGGCAATCAATGGGTGTAGACATGTCAGAGAACCAAGGTACCCCAACTTCAGCTTGAATTCCCTGGAGCAAATTGTTTCACAGTTCCAAGTTAGAGTCTCATTCCTGACCATTATTAGAGGAGAAGAAACATTTAGAAAATTGCTTGCAGTTTCATAGAATGCTATGGAAATGGAGAGCTTAGAAATCTAACTTTGACCAGATTCAACAATGTACGGGGAGAGAACGTTGACAGTCTTCAGTATTAACTTATACATCCACAGGTTTGGTGGGATCAGGTAATGAGGGATTGTGACATTTTTCTAGCTTGGGATATTTCCTGCTGGTGGAGGCAAGGTCCACTCAGACGCTCTCAGGAAGTCCCCCTTGGCCACCCTCATTTGCAAGGCTCTCTGTTGTAACACCTTTAGTATGAACCAACATGCTAGAGGCACGAACACGGGCCTAACCACTGAGCTCAGCATGGCCACAAACACAAGGATATTGTGCTGGGTACACCTGGGTCTGAACTGTCTATGCATACAATACTTACATTTTGTACATTTTTAAGAATCCAGAGAAAGGAGAGTCACTGCAGTTTGACATTTTTTTTTCAACCTGATTCCAAAAAATAAATAAATAAATGTTTTTGCAAATGATAATTTGTCTTTTTACTTGTAGGTAAAGGAGTGAGAGAAGTTAATGACACAGTTACTAAAACTCCAGGTTTGTATACCAGAAGAGTTCTAGCTTTCAATCAAGCTCATTTGTTCTCAATTCTGCACAGTGAAATGATTTTTAGAATTTAAATTTCTGAATCCGTTGGTCCACACCTACACACATCTCAATCCATCACCCTAATAGCTTATTAGTAGATCGTCACCACAGAAACGGAAGCCTTTGGTGTGGTCACAGGGCTTCTATCACATTAGAAGACACATTGGGCATTTTGATCCCACATGTGGTATGATGGAGAGCCTTATAAATAGGGTTGCAATCCCCCTCCTCGAGGGAGTTAGCACATATAAGGCATTTGACAGCTTGAAGGTTGTTATTTGAGCAGTTCAAATGTGGTGCCCTATTTTTTCCAGTATCTCCATAATTCCGGGATCCTCTGTCTTCCAGAATGAAAGTTATAGCCGGCCATCCTATTTGGCCCCTTGCTAAATGAATCATGTGTACAATCCAATGGATACCATGCTATTCCCAGGGCAACGTATCACAGTTGGAAACCATCTGCCTACAAGATCTGTATTAGAAATTTAAATGTGCTTTAAATGAACAAAATGTATGCCCACGTTTTGTTTTCAGTCGTGTTTGACTTTGCTGCTAATCAGAAATAGTGAAACTTTATAAATATACAGAATGACTAGTGTTTTGCTTACTCAGACTTAGCCCTAGTTTCTTGGATATAAAACTCTATTTCAGAATCTACCCGGAAGGCTGTGTGCAAGACTGATAGTTCAAAAATGCTACCTACTCCTTTAAATCAGTTAAGGAAAATACCTACCAGTGGTAATAGGGGACTCTCCCTGTTCTACACGGGAGAAATAAAAATATGCTTTGATCTCTTGAGTTATCTGAAGTATAACTTATATATCAATGACAAAGCCAACACTCTGCAAGGCAACATTTACCTCTGGGGAACTAAACATAATATTATTTGTCATTGTAGACTTTCACCCTGATTTCTATTTGCCAACTTCATGTGATAGATGTTGAAATAGCTACAAGCACCTTTATGGGCACAGTCATTAACATCAATGGGCCTTTTACCCTTCTCTCTAAAGGGGACTGCTAATTAAACCAGGTTCTGGCTAGGGTATAATATACTACAGCTTAGCAACCTAATCCTTGACTTATTCTTGCACATGACCAGCAGTGAGAGAGTGGGATCAGAAGGAGCTCAAATGAAAGCATCTCCTTCAGGATTAATGATCATAGTTCCACTCAGATATTGAGATATGATCCAAGCCCTAGGTTCTTCTTAACTCTACAGAGCCAGACTGTCGTGTCAAAGTAATGCATCCACAGTGGTGGCTTGGGGCAATAGTTGGACCATATACAACATGAAGATTCTAAGGGGTAAATGGTTACGATAGAGACAATTTAAGTAATATAAAGTAAGATACTTTGTGGTATTTGGTTAAAATTAGAGGTTTTCTTAAGGCCATTTATAAATAGAAATGTTTAATATTGGTTATTTACAAGTATCTTAAATACTTGTACTGATACATATCAGATTTTTACTAATTTAACTTTATGCCATTCTTATCTTTATCAATAAGTTGGGTGTACCCAAGCCACAGGCAGCTATCAGATTGGATTGTTCCATGATGATTAATTGACTAGTCAGATTTCTATAGGCTTGGCTGGTCTAGTGAGATAGGAAGATGTTCAGTGAGAGCAAAAGGGGAAGCATGGACATAGGCATTGTGTGCCTGTGACATCACCATCATCCATCACATAGGTGTCAGTGTGCCTGTGTGCCTGTGACATCACTATCATCCACAGTAGGCATTGTGATTCTGTGACATCACTAGCACCCATCAATAGGCATCTATATGTCTACAACATCACCAACATACATCACATAGGTGTCTGTGTGCCTGTGACATCACCATCATCTGTCACATAGGCATGTTTGTGCCTGTGATGTTATCATCATTTGTTACATCATTAGATTTGTTAAAGGTGATATGTTTACAGAGAAAAAAATATTTCTCCCCAACAACTCTAATATTGTGGAGACTCATGCTTCCTACAGTTGACTTTGTCTAATTAAATTATAGAGACATATTGTGAGGTAGAAAGGACCAAGAGACTTGATGCTAACATGGCTGGAAATTTACAAGGTGTTATACTCTTCAGTTTTATGTTAATATCATCAGGAGGAGAGGATTTTATACATGAATGTTACCAGGGAAGTGTAAAAACCAAATTTAATATGTGTAATAAACTTTGGAACCTAAGAAAATATCCCAATTACCTTTATGCATATTCCACTGGCAGAGGAATTTTATATTAAAGAAGGCTCCCGACTCCCTGTCCCTTTTGTGTCTATATTTAAGCAATATATATAAAGGTCCCCGGTCAGATTGTCATGCTGTCTTTCAAATGAACATTAGAGTATTTTTTCCCATAGAAATTAGCTTCGAGTAGAAGCTCTGGGTGTATGCCTCTTCTCAAGGCAGGAGCCATCAAATACTGGAAAGTGTCAATTTGTCAGGAGTGGGGTTCCTGATAGACTGCAAGTGTCCTTTCCCCAGATTTTCCATGGCTGTCAGAGTAAATCTGCAGGAAAGTGATTTAGCAGAAGTAGTCAGGGGTCAGGTGAGAGCATCTCTTACCAGCTCAAACTAATGCACCACTGGGAGAACCAATTCACTGAACTGTCTGTATCTGGCATGCCCGTCAAACCCAGCACTCCCAGGCTTCTTAATAACTTCCCAAGGAGCAGTGTGAGCCTCCCCACCTGCCACAGCCCTGGCCTCACTGTTTGTTTGGTGTATTTCGCACATTCAGAGCACAGCGCTCAAGGTCACCCTAGGCTTTACACGGTCTTTAGTGGTGCCTCCTCCCTGGGCAGTCTTGGGCCTTCTTGCATTAAAACAATATTGTCTAGATTGCATGTCTGTGCCTGTCTTGATGCTGATCTTTCCCTATTTCCACCAACAGTTCCTTCTGATGTATTTTTCATCAACTCAGTGTGGAAAGGATATTATGAATATTTAGGAAAGAGACAGCCGGCGACTCTCACTGTGGACTGGTTCAATGCGACCAGCAGCAAGGTCAATGCGACCTTCACTGCGGCCTCACAGGTGCAGCTGGAGCTGACAGGTAGGTGAGAGGCCCTCACAGCACATTTTCTTACTAAGGTAATGTGGAATTTGCCTACATTAAACATTATTGGAATTCTCAGTGACCATGGTCTCTTCCTGTTAGTTTTTCTCCCTAAGGATTATTGAGCTAATAGAGAAATGGGACTTCCCCCCTATTTTTTTCTTCCCTCAAAATTAAATGTATGACATGTTAGATTAACAATCCCCCATTTATATCTAGAATGTGTGGCTCTGGATTAAGTTGTTTGGGTGTCTTGTTTCTTGACTGGCATGTCCCTTATGAGTTGTATCCCCCAAAGGTTGGTAGAAGGCCTGAATGGCACAGCAGACTCTAGTTTAAGTGTCAGACCTACTTCAAGCACCTGCAGACAGTAGTATCATTTTTTAATTTTTACAAGGGTACTGTGGTGTAAGAACTTTATCATATACCCTTTCAAGATAAAAGGAGAGAGCAAGAAAGATAAGTAAAGAGAGACTCAGTCACACAGTCAATCTGAGGAAGAATCAAGTGACTTTTTATTATTTTTTAATTAGATATTTTCTTTATTTACATTTCAAATGCTATCCCGAAATTTCCCTATACCCTCCCCCCAGCATGCTCCCCTACCCACCCACTCCCACTTCTTGGCCCTGGCACTCCCCTGTACTGGGGCATATAAAGTTTGTAAGACCAAGGGGCCTCTCTTCCCAAAGATGGCCGACTAGGCCATCTTCTGCTACATATGCAGCTAGAGAAGTGCCCTGGTGAGCATAGGCAGAGTCAATCTTTGTGCTTAGCCATCTAACCTCATCTTAGGTCAGTACCCAGTAAGGATAGCGCCATCATATGTACATCTGGTGATGGTTTTGTGTAGGGGAGGATCTGGTGTGTTGCCTTGGATAACCCAGAAGTCATGACATAGACCAGGTTAGCCTCAAACTTGAAGGGAACTTCTTACCCAGTCTACTCCATACTGGAACTATGGATATGAGCCACCATGCCTACATTCCAGAATAATGTTTGCTACCCACTTCTTATGAAAACATATTTTGTCTCTAGTCAGCTTCCTAAAGCTTAAATTTGTTTTGAATGACTTCAATTCAATGAGTAGAAATATCTAACCAATCTTAGTGAGCAAATTATTTATATTGACTTTCTAAAAATACATCATTAATAAAAAAAAAAAACTAAGGAGTTTTGGTTTTGTTTATTTGTTTTGTTTTGTTTTGTTTTGTTTTTCTGAGACAGGGTCCCTCTCTATCCCTGATTCTGTAGACCAGGTCTCTGCCTCCCTTCTGCTGTGAGTCCACTTCTACACCCATCCCATATAAAACTTTTAAATATTTCTTACTCCTCATAGAATTGGGAATTTGATTTTTTTTTCTTCAATGAAGTTCTCCAGTATGGTAAAGCTTTAACTGCCCAGCATAAGGACCTGATTTCAACTCCCTAGCACTCATGAAAAAAGTCTCTATGTGGTAGCATATGTCTTAACCCCAGCACCAGAAGACACAGGGCCTTCCTAGAAAGCAGCCACACTAGAGACATTGGTGGGTTCCAGGTTCAATGATAGACTCTGTCTCAGCATTAACTTGAAGAATAATAGAGGAAGATATCCAACATTAACTTCTGGCCTATATTTATGTATGGACCTGTGAGCTCTCCAGCACACACACACTCTCTGAGAGAGGGGAAGGGGGAGGGGGAGGGGGAGAAGGAGCAGGAGAGGGAGAGGGAGAGAGAGGTATTAAAGGGAGAAAATAACCCAATGGCATATAAACCATTTCTCTTCACAGACTAGTGTTGGGAATTCAATGGTCTGGATCTGGGAGGTGTTTAAATCCAGGGATACCCAGGCTTCACTGTGGGGCATCTAAAGGGGAATGGCCAGAGGCAGGGAAGAAGTAATATCTATGGAGAACTTGCTGGATATATGACATTTCCCATTCTTGTTGCTTTTTTTAACCATAAGAAATGTCATGAAGATAGATTTATTATCTCACTCTGCAGCTTATAGAACTTGGGACCAAGTTTAAAGTTTTTGCATGGAAAAAAAAAAAAAAAAAACCCACAGCATTGTATATAGTAGGAGAGGCACTGCCCAGAGCTAAGCTCAGGTAGTCTCTTGTCTACTGGCAGAGGGTCCCTCTTGCTTGAGTATCTGCAGGCGATACTCACTCACAGGGTGCTAAGATTTACTTCTCTGGTGAATTGATAGTGATTTCGTCCATTTATATCCCACTTTATGAGTCATGCCTCCTAGGCCTGTATCCTCTCTGCCTGTGGGATGTAACAGATTCAGCACTATTTGGTTAGTGTCTGTGGTTTGTATATTCCTCCTTTGATGAGTCTCTAATGGAGAGTGCAAGGTATTTTCAGTAACATCACTCTGGGCAGCGCCACAGCTATCTCTGTGCAGTATAGCTCTCAGGGACAGATACTCGGTACCCTCTGCCTCTGTGTACAACCCTAAAAATCCTCCCACCATGATGCTTTCCTAGGAACACGACAAGCCATTTCTAGAAGAAGCTGAGTTTTGAATTAGGGTTTTGGTCTGTTTTCTCTATACACCCCTGTCTTCAGAAGCAAATACAGTATGGAAGAAAATGATGGTTCTTTGCATCTGCAGGTTTGAGTTCATATATTTTATTATTAGACAATAGTGTTAAGTCTGGTGGAATGGGTTATATATGCTTGAGAAGGAGTCTTTCAAGGACTTTAGTAGGAAATACTTCCCTTAACCTCACAGTGGTAAAGATACTAAGGCTCAATCTTCAAAATAAAACTTGTATTGAAATGTTCTGTTGCCTGTGTCATGATACCCTACTATGCCTGTTCCTTATTAGATAGGTTAATAGCCAAGACGTTGACTCTGATTTCCTTAGTATAGGACTGACAACTGTAACATTTTTCAGGGGTCTACAAGAAGGAAGAGGCCCACCTGCTTCTGAAAGCCTTTCACATCAAAGGCCCAGCAGATATTTTTGTAAGCAAGTTTGAAAATGACAACTGGGGACTCGATGGTTACGTAAGTACTTTCATAGAGATTTTCACATGGTCCTTCGACTTTCAGGTCTGGGCAAAGGAATTCATGATCCACTGAGAAGTATGGGTGAGGGAAACCCTGTCCATCCCTCAGGAACTCAGAAGGTACCCCTGAAGCATGGTCACTGTACCACATCATTTGATAGAGACAACCACCAAATCTCTGAGAGAAGAAATAAGTTGGCCCCAGAGTTAAGGGATTCTCACTGCTGAAGATAAACAGGTTCTTCAGTCTAAGTTAGGCTCTCCTAATTCACAACCCTCACTGTCAGAACTGTGAATATTCAGATACCACCTAGAAAATGCTCTGAAGGATCCAGACTCAGTAACAATGAGCAGAGGAAGCTGGCTCTTTCCACTTGGTGCCTTTCTCTGTGAGTTAGCCATCTGCTGTGGCCCACGTCACTGACTAGGTTTCACAGCCTGACATGATGTTCTCTGGGATGGAGCTCATCAAAGTGAATCCACAGAGGAGGATGGTCTCCATTCAGGGAGGTCGTTGCCATGTGATCCTTTAGAATGGATGATCATTTCAGGGATCAAGCTGGCATCATGACGCCTCCTATGTGGTTTAACTTTTAACTCTGTACTGATTTTCAGTTTTCTTATGTCATGAGAAGGAGATGGGGAAAATTATACTCTGGGCATCACCATCAGTATCTAAATCTGAGTGTTAACAGTTATCTTTGGGCAACTGAGTTTTTTCTTCTTTTTTTTTCTTTTTCTTTTTCCTCCTCCTCTTCCTCCTCCTCCTCCTGCCTTGCCCCATTTCCCTGCATACCAGGTGTCCTCAGGACTTGAGAGGGGAGGATTCTCCTTTCAGGGTGATATACATGGAAAGGATTTTGGGAAGTTCAAGCTGGAAAGACAAGGTAAACTTACCTATTTTTTTTTGTTTGTTTGTTTGTTTGTTTGTGTAAGGCAAAGGTCAATTGGGTCTATTATAATCTATCTGAAAAGAAATTGTGAAGAGATGACTAAGACCATGAATAGAGGTACCAGCTGGGGACTTAAAGCAGTATTTTTATTAATTCTTTGAGAATGTCATACACTGTATAACATTCACCCCTTTTCTGCCAACCCCTCCCTGATCCACCACTACCTACCCAACTTTAGAATGACTCACTGAGTTAGATTAGAAACAATGCTTGCTCTGTGTGCTCTGAGTTCTGTTCCCACAGAGGCCATTACCCATGTCTACCAACAAGATGGTAGAGACACTTGTGAAATGAGATGAGTACCATATGTTTTTCCTGAAGAGCGTAGACGCCTTTACATGCTTACATGCTGTCAACATGATATTAACTTTTGTGGTAAAGAGTGCTGCCACACAGATTTTGATCCCAAGACTCATACAGAGGAAGCCAGTATGGGAAAGGGCACTGGGGTGGCTGGTACTGATTCAGAAGACTGCTCACAGATACTCATGGATAGTGAAGGAAAGAGGTCACCTACCTATAGGCTACTGCCAAAAATAATCAGTAAGGGCAAGCCATTACAAGATATTCTCTTCCCACCATCCTGAATTAGGCCTCCTAATCAAATCAATATCAGCAGTGTCTGAGGGCTGAGACAATCTTTCAAATTGGGTTATATTATTCAGAGATGATGGAATAGATTAAATACATTAGACTAAGACTAGCCATGGCTATAGTCTAGGTACAAACACTAAGGGCACAGATCCAAGCCATATAACAAAAGGCAGCTGATATATACACTGTATTCCGGCCACACCAGAGTATGGTAGTCATAGAATCCAGATTGTACTAGAGTACTTAAAAAGAGTTCAGGTTACTGCATAAACATAAATCTGATTCCCTGAATCATGAAGCAGCCAAGTTCTAAATCTACACAGTGGAGGACATGATGATATGGATTGCATTCCTACAGATGAACACTGTACTCATGTCACTGTATAATACATTATAAAAACTCAAAAAATTGAGTCCTCCTCTGCCCTCCCAGCATTTGGTTTATCACACTCTGACAATGGTCACACATGCCAGTGTGCTCTTCCAGAGACCATATGGGATGCCAGGGTTCACCCATACAGCAGACGCCAAGAGCTATCATTGAATAGAGCATGTCATCTTCACATTACCCCACAATTTGTAACAGAACAAAATAATAGATTGTGTTAACAAGAAAACTTTATCCTCCTGAGATGATGACCATACTGTCAGAAAGAGAAAAAAAAAATTTGCTTTAGAAAATAATTTGGATCCCAAGTGAGTCTCCTTTCAGCTAATTAGAAATGCCAATGTTTTAGTGATGCCCCAGTGGCCATGATTCATTCAGCAATGCTGGATAAAACACTTTTTTTATATATAGACGAAAATAACAATCTCCTAAATGTCTCCAGTCAATAGATAAACCAGATAAAAGTGATTATGGTGGAACGGATACTGAAGTCAAGTTAATCTGAAAGATAACTTTAATGTGTAAACATCTACAAGAAACTTAGCATGAACTGGTTTTGACAGGAAAAAAATGTGATCCTCCAATACATACAAATTGAGAAGAAATCCATAAACATGATAAATTTGAGCATTTGTTTGCATCTAGAATACATAAATGACTCCTGTGCTCCTTATCACGGAAGCCGATGACCAAGCCAACAATACACAAAATGGGTTGAGTACAAGTTTCCCAGATTATATACACACAGACAACAAGGATACAAATGATGGTGGATATTGTATTCGTTTCTTTTCCTGTTACTGAGATAAAATGTTCTGACAGAGGCCGCTTAAGGGAGAAAGGCTTACTGGCTCATAGTTCAAGTCACAGTTCACCATGGCTGGCTAAAGCAGGAGTATGAGAAAACTGGTTACATCTCATTCAAAATCTGAAAACAGAGAGTAGTGAATGCATGCTCAGCTCCCCTTTGCTACCTCTACAGTCCAAGATCTGAGCCAGGGGATGGTACTGCCCATGGTGAGGGGTTCTTCCTCCCTCAATAATGCAATCAGGATATTTCCCCAGAGGCATACCCAGAGGCTTAGCTGACAGGTTGTTGTAGATGTCATCATGCTGACAATTGAGATGAAGCATCCCAGACAAGATCAGTCACTGGGGAAATGGAAACCAAAGCTGAAACCTAGACACAACTTTGTAGGCGCTATTATAGCTAGAATAGAAAATTAAAAGTTCTAACAAAGAGGCAGAGAGATTGGAGTTCAGACTCTGCTGGTAGGGATGCTCAGGAGTACAACTTCTGTGAAAGCAACATGCAGCTCATCCAAATTGGACAGAGAGTGACAGAGACAGAGAATTGTGCCCCTGCTTGTCCAGCCAAGAGAACTGGAAGCAGTTTCTTACACATGTGTCCCAGAGGCTTTAGGCATGTTATTATTACTGCTCAAGAGGAAACTTCAAAAGTGCATCAATTGAGGAGTCAGAGAAATGTGGTACATACATATTGATATAATGCAGTATCAGTCAACATTAGGAAAACAATAAAATACTGACAGCTGATACACTAGAGATGACTTGTGAGCCAGGAGGCTAAATGAAAATTCTAGAAGATTCCACTGGGATACCATGCTCAGGAAAGGAAAAATCCACTGAGAGAAAGTTTGATGAGCAATCTTCAGGAAAGAATACTGGGTTGCCTCACCATGGGATGGAAACTCTGATTTTTGTGTTCATCTCTAAGACAATATTATAGACACTTTTCTGCCTAAGCAGTATACAATAGCTTCAAATTCCTTTTATCTTCCAGATCCTTCCAACTCTGACACAGATTCTTCAAATCACTACCAGGGCACCAGCAGTGGCTCGGTGGCAGCTGCCATTCTTGTTCCCTTCTTCGCTCTAATTCTATCAGGGTTTGCATTTTACCTCTACAAACACAGGTACTGCGGGGCTGTGAGTCGCCTGCCCATGTCCGTGGCATGCTGCATTGGTGTGAGCAATGGCATGCTTGAACTCACATGCACATAGGTTGGCACCAAGTGTGGCTGTGCTTCCTTATATATGGGTGTGCACACACCAGGCTTTCTGTTGATGATTTTTATTTTGTTCTGTTTTCCGTTGTTTAACTTCATCTATTTTGTTAGCAGGGTACATCCCAGTAATAAGCTTTAAAGGAATGAATTTGAATAATGGTAGCCAGCCATGGGAGAGTTGTATCCTTCTAGCAAAAGAGAATGAAAATGAAAAAAAAAAAAAAAAAGGCTTCCATGCTGTGGTTCTTTCAACTCTATGAATCATATATATATATATATATATATATATATATATATATATATATATAGAGAGAGAGAGAGAGAGAGAGAGAGAGAGAGATCTATAGATCTGTAGATCTGTAGATATATAGATATATATGGCTTTTTTCCCTCCAGCAAAATAGAAAGTTCTTAATATGTCTGAATAGTTATCTGCTCCCCATCACTTATACACTGGTATCTATTGACTTGAAAATCGTTTTTAATGAGAAGACTTAAAAACTTAGGTGTTTTGATCAAACTCAAATAAATGGGGTCCTTTCTATGATGTTAATATGCATGCATACACTTAAAAAAAAAAAAGAAGCATTGTAGGCAGACTAGGGATGGACTCTATTGATGGAGCACTTGTGTAAGATGCTCAAGACCCTGGTTCCTATCCCATTGCATGCCTGAAATCCCAGTGTCTGGGAGGTGAAGAAAGGTAGACCAGATGTTCAGTGTCATCTTCAACTACAAAGAGAGTTTAATTCTAGCCTGGGCTACATGAAACCCTGTCTGAAATGAACACTGCCTGTGGAGGATTCAGTTTACATGTTTTCTCTATGTGGATACTATATATCTGGGAAAACTTGCTATATGCCAAATCATTCCAAAATTCTACTTGAGATGTTAAAGTAGTAAAGCTTTATCAAAATAGTACAATTATGACCTCAGACATGATGCTAACACTTAAGTATATCACTTCTTTACTTATTTAACACACAAGTTTCTATTTAGTCATTATTAGACCAATAAAACTGAAGTTAAGATATTTTGTAAAAAGTATGCAATAAACTTCTTTAAATGTATACTACCCTACTCTTAAGAAAACATGATATCCTAAGACTATTTGTAGTTCGTAGCTATGGGTTTTTGTTTGTTTGTTTGTTTGTTTGGGGGTTTTTTTTTGTTTTTGTTTTCCCTGTGGCTATCAGTGTTCTAAGTTTACAAACACAACTACAGGAAAGAAATAGCAGGTATTAGCCACTTTCTGCACACTTTGGTTCTAGGGAACAAAGAAAGAACAGACATGGGAAAACGTGTACAGAAAAACTGGGCTGGTCATCTGTGCACAGCAGGAACAGTGCCAACAGTGCAATAACCCAGACCCTCAATACATTCATCACATGGGGAGGGGTAGGTTTGTCTTGGTTGGAGATTTCTATAAGGGAGCAGTCTCATGTTGCAGCCATTCCGGAGGAGGAAGCTGCTACTTTTAGCACCCACTGTTGTGGACCAAAGGAAAGCTTTGCCATCCCTCTAAGCATTACCCTTATGTGGAAGGCTTTATCACCACTGTGCGGCGGAGTCCTTGGGTCCTTGGTATGACTATGCCTGTGTCAAACAATATACATTTACAAAATAGCTTCCTCTGCTCCTCACAGACCTATAATTACATTGTTATCAATTATTTTAAAGATTATAGTACCCTAGGCAACTTAGGAGTCTCAGCCTCTCTTTCCTCTGATGTTATTGCAGCTGCCACATGTCATGCAATACCACATGTCAGGAAGCACTTTTAAAGAGGCAGGAATTAAAACCCTTCTTCTTATGGAGTTTCTTCTGTGTTGACAGCAACAGCAGAGATTCATAATCTCTGTAATTCTTTTAGTGTCCTCACTACAAGGACAGGTCTGGCCTGTTAGAAAGGCTTTCTTACTTTTTGACCCTATTGGGTATGTTGCAAACCTCTGGTCCTCTCTCAGACCTGAGACCAGCTGGACAGTTCTCTGTGTCAGAGAATCAGGCCCCAGGCTTTCTTAGAGAGGCTAATACCTGTGTGGATCAGAATCAATTGTCCTTGACAATGGCACTATTATATAAGCATCTATACTCATCCATTAGTTAAATGAGTTCTGGTTGTATCTGAAGTATGCAACAGGGTGCTGTAGGTTATCTCAGAACATTACAGCATGTGTCTTTAAACCCAGGAGCTTCCTAGCAAGTCCCAGCTATCAGATCAGGTATTTCCATGATGTGGAGAGATGCTTCCATATTGAGACACCAGTTAGATACAAGCTATCAATCCAGTGAGGAGAGCCTTCGGTGTCACTGTGATGGATCCCCCCCCCCCCGACACACACACACACCTCAATCTATACATGCTTAGAGGACTGCATGGTGAATAGAGAGAGAAGCCATGTTTCCCTCACAGACTTACTGGGGAAACTGGAGCCATTGTGATGAGCCAATCCAAAGAATCCTTTATCTCTCTAGACCCAGCCATATAAGAAAGATGAATACTTTTGAAAAAGAAAGGATGTGGAGAGCCAGAGTCCCAGCCCTTCGCTGGGCACTTTTCTATTGAGTCCTTGGTATGAGCACTAAGTATTTTGGGTTCCCTGCTTCATATTTCAACTCCAACAAAGACATAGACATTCCTTAATGATGTGGCTGGGCATTGCTTAGCGGATACCCCAAAGTCCCCACAGGTTGGAGTCCCTTTCCCTCTTTCATCCATATTAAGAAGAGGTTCTCCAAATGCAGAGACACGTGGCCAAACATTAGGAGGTGCTGAGGTAATTGTGCTGAAGAAGAGGAGGAAGGATTGTAGGAACCATAAGGGTCAAGGACACCACAGGAAAGCCTACAAAATCAAAACATCTGGACTCACAGGGCCTCCCAGAGACTAACTAACAACCAGTGAGCCTACGTGGGTCTAACCCAGGCCCTCTATACATGTTCTGGTTGTGTAGCTTAATGCTTTTATGGGACTCCTAACAGAAGGAGCAGGGGCTATTTCTGACACCTTTTCCTGCATTTGGGACCCTTTTCCTCCCACTGGGTTGCTTCATCCAGCCTTAATATGAGGGGAGGTGCCCAGTCTTACTGCAACTTGATATGCCATGTTGTGTTACTATCCCTAGGAGGTCTTCCCTATTTTGAAGGGAAACTAAGGAAGGGTGGATGGGGAGAGAGATGAGAGTAATGACTGAGAGGAGGGAAGGGAGGAGAATCTAATCTGCAGTCTAATATGTGAGAGAATAAATTTAATTTTTAAAAGTCAACAGAAGAAGCAGAAGCACAAAAAGAAAAGAAAAAAAGAGGAGGGAGAGGAGGAGGGAAAGGAGGAAGAGGAGGTTCTCTGAAAAAGAGATTCTCTGTCAGAGCCCCATGGTCCTGATGCAACCTGCTGCACTGAGTCTCTTGTGTGGTGTGTTTTAGGGTATATGGGTATTACATGTATATTTTTTAAAGTTGGTATGTACAGATATGCATCCAGGTGTGCATACATGTGTGTGTGTCTGAGTAGGCCTGGGGTCGTTCTTCACCCAATAGCTCACTTAACCGGAGTCCTTGATTTGGCTAGGATGACCCCGGTGAGCCTCAGGCATCTGCCTGTCTCTATCTCCTCAGTGCTGGGATTATAGATGTACACCACTGCATCTGGCTTATTATGTGAGGATTTGAACTCAGGTCCCCATGCTTGCGAGCAAGTACCTTACTGATGAGGTCATCTGCTTATCCCCGCATTTAGATCTTTTTACCCTAAAACCTCTCTTTTAAGCATGAGTTGTGAGTAGAGGGTTTCCTTAACTCACAGAAACGTAATACATTTCATTTCAATAAACCAGCTCTTTAAAATGCATATTCCTTGTGCTTTATGTTTCCCTGTGTGTACAGTGCCCATAGAGGCCAGCAGAGGGCGCTGAATCTCTTGGCACTGAAGTAACAGGCAGTGGTGAGATGCTAGGTTCTGAGAACAAAACCTAGATCCTCAGAAGCAAGTACACTTAACTGCCAAGCCATTCCTCCAACTTTATTTACATTCTGTTCATAATCTCAAACAGCAATTTTTAAAGAGTCAACACATAGTGAAGTAGCGACTATGCCCTCCCCGTCCCATAACCTTACACGAATATTTTCTGCTGAGAATGCATGGAGACTGGGTGGAGGCTATGTCATTGTGGTTAGAATCTGACTATGTTCTCTCCTTTCTCTTTAGAACAAGACCAAAAGTTCAATATAATGGCTATGCTGGCCATGAAAACAGTAATGGACAAGCTTCATTTGAAAACCCCATGTATGATACAAACTTAAAACCCACAGAGGCCAAGGCTGTGAGGTTTGACACGACTCTGAACACAGTGTGTACAGTGGTATAGCCCTCAGTGCCCCCTAGGACCTACTCATAGCCATACCTCTGATGGACAAGCAGTAAATCCTCTGGTGCCATATACCACCCCCCTCTACTCTTGCCTTGCTGCAGCAACCTTGGCCATCGTCTGCTGGCATAACGCAGTGGGAATTTCTTCTCAACCATGACCGAGTCTTCTGAGGATCAAATTGCAAATACATCTTCATCTGGAAAGTGGATTATAAAAGCCTGGCTGCTGCTTCATTCAGACATCAAGACACCGACAACAGCGAGGGCAAGGAAGACTGCAGAGTCTTACAGACAGGTGGTACTTAATGCCTCTGACTTTTGTGTCTCTGTGTGGCCAGGATGCCTTTGGATGTAGTCTTCTGAGCAGATAGATACATCCTTCAGGTGTGGCGACAAAATGGTAGCAACTTGATATGTGTTTTGTGTTTTTCTTTTTTTTTTTTTTTTTTTTTTTAACCCTATTCCCTGGACACAAATTCTTTACAAAAGAAAAACCTTCCTGGAGAAGACGCCTTCTGGAAAATGCACACACGTATGCTCGCTTCACTCCGCCCTGCCTGAGACATGAGCTCTGTGGATCTTCAGGCTCTATTGGGCATCCGTCAACTACTAGGGATGTTTGCAGATCTCACAGTCAGAGCTGTTCCATTCCAGGATTCCTGATGCTCAACCTTTTGCACTAGTGTGTTAAGAACGACTAAGTCTGATTTCTAAACAATTTCCACGGGGTTTGTATTCACTATACATTGTACATAAGCATTTTCTCATATTGTATTCTCAAGCAAAACATGCCACCATCAATTAAGTTGGAATGTTAAGGAAAGTATCCCCAGATACAGCACAGATTTTGAAAAGAAGAAAGTACTAGTATGCTAAAGAAGTTATATTATCACTTCTGTTGGCCACACTTATGTGTCGACTCCATTGCCCACTTCCGGTGGTAGAAATGAAGCCACATAGTCCCCTTGACTTCCCCCCTTCATGTGCATACAACTATTGTCTATACATTACTAATCAATAACAGGGGGCTCCAGCAATGTCCGTTCTCCATGTACAGTGTGAATAGTAATTTATTTTAGGTAGCTCATGAACTCAGTTCACAGTGCAGTCTTCCCTTCTGGATTGTTTCCTTTCTCTGTTCTGTAACATCACCCTCCCAGAATGCATTGAGAGTCTTATCTCACAGCCACACCCAAGCTCAGAGGAATCAAAAAGGAAATCAAAGTTCAAATCAGAATCGGAAGGGCGGGCGCTGCTCACACACCCTCATGATGATCCGTTTTATAGATTATTTGCCTTCTTGCAAAAAAAATCATTAGAGTGATTTTTGAAACGTTAAAATTCCTTACTGATAAACTATCTATTATGATATATATAAGATAGGTGGTATGGCCAACAGGGATAAAATAAACAGCCTGAAGACAAGGCAGGGCCAGAGAAATGTCTGTAAGAAATTCAAAGAGAAGATCATGTTTATTTTTATTTATATTTGTTTGATAAAAGTATTTTTGGAAATATAATGCTTATTTTATTATTTGACGTTTCATGCACAGTCCATGTGGTAAAAATCCCCTTCCCCTTTTGCACATCCCAGATTTGCACTGATACATGGGTCAGGATGTCATGCTGACGTTCTGTTTGCTGTGGTGACTACATTCAGGCCTAGCTTTAAGACAGGTGGATCTGTCTATCTACGTGATGTTTAAATGCAGGACTTCCCAGAGGACAGTGGGTAAAGGAATATTGGCTTACAGCATTGGAAGTTCAGCATTCTGAGGATTCCAGAGGCCCCGCTGGGCTCCCTCCTTCCAGCCCTGTCTTCTTGCAAGGGCTGTCTTTTGTGTCAGGACTCCTGACTTCTGTCAACACTCTATCCACTGGGATTCATATTTCAGGACTCTGTGTCCTAGGAAGGAGTTTTGACATAGGTTCCTTCAGCCAAGCCAACACACATCCATGGGATTCCTCTGTGTCCACAGAGGTTCTTCATTGGCTCCCTGGAAAATTCAGATGATGTCAACAATAGTGTGCTTCTAACCACACATAGAGCCAAAAAAAAAAAAAAAAAAAAAAAAAAAAAACAGAGAACGTCAGAGGGTCCACAGACCAGAGTGCGCAAGGGAGAACAGGGTTACTATATATATTAGATGTATATAAAAACACACACACAAACATTTTATATATATATATATTGTACATATCTAAGTTTGAGTCACTCAGACTAGGTGCAAAATGCTGACTTTGGAGTCTAAACTAACATCTCTGTCCCCACATCCCTGGCCTCTTTGCTGGCCAGTTACATTAAGAAGACTTGACTCAGACAGGGCATACATACATGCAAGGAGCCACGTCGTCAGACCAGTGTCGTTTTCCTTTGTGTGCAAACTGACTTACAGCTACCAGACTGCATCGTGGTATTCAAAACCAACATACAATACCGAGCAGCACTCAGTTGAGAGCCTAGCTCAATCCTTCCTAGGATGTGTGTGTGTGTGTGTGTGTGTGTGTGTGTGTGTGTGTGTGTGTGTGTGTGGTGTTTCACCAGGTCTCAGAGGCATTGAAGACCTAGCAGACAGTCAGGAACACCTTCCTCAGTGAGGTCTCGACTCTTCCCTGAAGCGCCCAGAGCACAGTGAGGAGACACGCTATGAGTGACAGATTTTGTGCTTCGAAGCTGTTCAACCGTCGCTTGTCTTTGCCCATCTTGCCTTCAGGCTAGCTGCAATAATTTTTTTCTTCTGTAAAATATTTTGTAAACAATAACAACGACAACAAAAGCTATTATTAAAAAAAAAAAGGGAGAAAAGAAAGCTGGCATTATGATCAGGAAAACCATCCATTCTCGCTGCCCCACCCGCCCGTCCCCACCACACGCTGCTGTCACAACGTAGGTGCGGAAGACCTTTTTGTACAGAGATATATTTTTTATGAAGAATTTGTAAAATTATTAAATATGCTGTAATTTTTTGATTAATGTAGGTAAATTGTTAAAAAAATAAATGTTTTTACAATACAAAACTGTAATTTTCCCGAAAATGTAACATTACCCTCTCTAGCTGATTTTCGGTTCCAATCCTATTCGACATGTATTAATATTAAGGTGGCCTGTTAAAAATGAACAGTATCTTTTTGTCAAAAAAAAATTATAAAGAGAGTGTAACATAACCTGTGTAATGCCATCTATCTTTAAAGCAAATCAGAGTTCTAATTAAATATTTAATTTTAGATTTCTATTTTTGTGTGAATTTATTTTAGCTTTACCATACACAAGGAAGTCTCTGGCAGGGGAGGGACCGAACAGAAGTGTTAATAATCCTTTATAATAGTAAGAACGAAGCTGAATCTTTTCCCAAGCCAGTGGCATCATGGGCACCATCAGTAATTAGCATACGAGGCTGGGGAGATGGTTTGGGTGCTGACGTGCTTGCCATACAAGCGTGAGGAACTAAGCTTGATCTCCAGCATCTCCGTGGAGAAAGCAAGTGTGAGAGGACTGAAGGAACAGTCTTGAGTTTTGCCTCTTCAGTTGGAAAGTCTTTTGTTGTGAACTTTTCCAGTCCCTAGAGGTGGCATGTCAGAGGATACAGATGCCTATAAAAGTGCATCAGGTACCAGTCCAGAAGAAAGCTCAGCAAATAGCCATCCTCACTGGCAGCATGTCACCACAGGGAAAGACCCTTGTTTCCTGGCTTCTGGGCTGAGAGATCAGGACACATCTAAGCCCTCACTGGTAGACTCACTCATTATCCACCAGGTAAGTAGGAGGGTATAATAATTTCCCTGGGAGTCAAGCTATTACAAAATGAGTAACAACCAATAATGAAAAGCCCCCCCCCACACACACACACACCAGCTCCTCATCAAGAAGCTTAGTTGACCACTCTTCATCCACTCCAAGGCTCTCTGGGTCCTTGATTATTCAAGGCTGCAGTGACGGGGGATTGGCTGTATGCGAGAGACTCGAGTGGCTTGTAGAGACTATTAATAGCACTCGGTGATCAATGCCAGGTAGTCTTTGCTATGCTGATGTGATAGATAAAGAAGCAAGAATTCAGAGACAACTCCCTTGCTCTCAGACACATGGGCAGACCCGGTTAAAGGTAAGTTTCTTTAGTGATGATATTCTTATTTTTCACCACAAACATCACACTCTTAACATCATGGTTCTCTCGTTTGGCAATTAATTTTTCATCCTGAATGTTTCTGTTACTCTATGTGCAAATCTTTCCCCATTTTAGCTGATTGTAACTGCTGATTGAGAACCCTAAGGGGAAAACATGTTTGCTTTTTGAGTTCGTATCTCTTACAATTCATGATGTGCCCCTTCAGGGCCATCTGATGGCCAAGGTCGGTGCACAGTAGCTCTGCCAGGGCCTGCGAGTGTCTCTACAGGTGCTAGGTAAGGCATAGCTCCGTCTTTAACTTAATATTCTACAAGTGTATCTTGGAAGTTGCCTATGAATTATAAAATGCCTCCTAATTCTGGAATGTACTTCCTAAGCAGGAATCTCTGTACAAGGTAGGTCTTCAGCTGTTGAACTTGAACCAAGAAACTTGTCAGCTATATATTCATGGCTATGTGCTTTCTCAAAGCACTTTCAGATTGGAAGCAGAGTCCTGGGCTATACCTGTAACAGAAAGACTACAGACAGTCTAAAGTCATGATATTCAGAGAAAAGTGCAGTCTGATGGTTTTCTGCCTTGGTGGGTGTGTTTTTCTAGGGCTATAGTGTAACTGTGATGACTAGGAACTGAGGCAAAGCAACCCATAATAATATCCACAGCTCTTCACAGCAATGGCTTTGGAAATGCAGCAAATCCCTTCTTTTGGTATCAGTGGTACCCATGAATCCTTTGGAGTCTATCTCCCTGTTGACAATCAACTAAGATGGACACCTCTCACTGTTTACCACCTGTCCCAGGCCAGGGGTGATAGGACATTCACCTGTGTTAACTGTAACAGTGTTCCACTAACCAGAGCATGAGTCACATGGCACAGACATAGCATAATTAGTTGAATTTACCCTGTATACCCACTGCAATGGCTCCTCTTGACTACATCTGGAACAAAAATCCCAAAATGGAGGTCATACCTGTGAATGACCTTTAAGGTAAGCAAATCCTTATCTTACTTAAATCCTTATCTTTGAGGTCAGAAGTCACACATATTTAATCTGGATCTTTTGAGCTGGGAAGATCTCTAATCTGGGCCAGATCTTCTGCTGGAAGCCTACATAAGACCCTGGAAGAAGGAAGCTTTTGCTCTTTGCCTGCTTGTCCTGCCATGTTAACAAATCCTTTCTTCACTTCTTTGGGATTCTGGCATACTCCAAATACTGAAGATGAGCTGAGACATCCAGCTTTATGGACTGAACAACAACTGGATTCTTGGACTTTCCATTCACATCTAGACAGTGGTGGATTAGGTGGATCACAGCCTGTAAGTCATTCTAATAAATTCCCTTTCTGTATGTAGATAGATGATAGATAGATGATAGATAGATAGATAGATAGATAGATAGATAGATAGATAGATAGATAATAGATAGATAAGATAGATGGATGGATAGATAGATAGATAGATAGATAGATAGATAGATAGATAGATAGATAGATAAATGGATGGATCAGGTCGATGATGATGATAGATAGATAGATAGATAGATAGATAGATAGATAGATAGATAGATGGATCGGGTCGATGATGATGATGATGATAGATAGATAGATAGATAGATAGATAGATAGATAGATAGATAGATAGATAGATAATAGATAGATAAGATAGATAGATAGATAGATAGATAGATAGATAGATAGATAGATAGATAAATGGATGGATCAGGTCGATGATGATGATAGATAGATAGATAGATAGATAGATAGATAGATAGATAGATAGATAGATAGATAGATGGATCGGGTCGATGATGATGATGATAGATAGATAGATAGATAGATAGATAGATAGATAGATAGATAGATATTCATTCTGTAAGTTCTATTACTCTAGAGAATCCTGATTAGTACACCTACCCAGCCCAGCCAGATTCACAATTTATTTTACCTACCACTTACATTCCCATTCCCCAGCTAGGATCCTAGAGCAAGTATCTATAGAGCACAATGTTCTTTTCTTCCCTCCAAAGTCCCAGACTTTGTTACTTGAGCTCTAAGAGACTTCACATCTGTGGTAGAAACATGGGAAGTGATCTTAAAAGTGATCTTTCCATTATAAACCCAGGCCCAACTCTATCCACAAGAGCAGATGTCTCCCAACTCTAGGCCTGTAGGGACAGAGAAACGTATAGTGACTAAGAAGTAACAGGGATCCTCTCCAGCACATTGACTCAAAGTGTTTTCAGAGAGCACAATTCCTCTGTGCATACAGCCACCTGATAGGACACACAGAGGACAGTATCTCCCAAAAATACTTTGGTTCTTTGAAGCACACAGCAACATCCATGGAGAAGCTTTCCAGCAAACCCAGAGCAATTTTGTAATCCTTCTCAGAAGATGGTTGTGTTCCCATTATCCCTCCATTGCATCTGCAGCATCACTTCGCCTGTCATGCCTATTTTTTCTTCTATTTTTTTATTAGATATTTTCTTTATTTACATTTCAAATGCTATGCTGAAAGTTCCCTATACCCTCCCCCTGCCCTGCTCCCCTACCCACCCACCCCCACTTCTTGGCCCTGGCGTTCCCCTGTATTGGGGCATATAAAGTTTGCAATACCAAGGGGCCTCTCTTTCCTATGATAGCCAACTAGGCCACATTCTGCTACATATGCAGCTAGAGACATGAGCTGCCAGGAAAATACAGAAGTGGATGCTCACAGTCATCTATATGATGGAACACAGGGCCCCCAATGGAGAAGCTAGAAAAAGTACCCCAGGAACTGAAGGGGTCTGTAACCCTATAAGAGGAATAACAATATGAACTAACCAGAACCCCCAGAGCTCGTGTCATTGCTTTTTCAAGGGATGCTGTCCTGTTGGCTCAGGATATGTACATAAAAGGAGTGTACCTAAACTTGGTTTGTAACTGGGCTGAAGAACTACACCAAAGAAATGAAGACAATATTCCCTGACTACGACCATGCTCCGATTGGTTTTGAGACTTGGAGTACCTCTGCTGTCAGCCTCCTTCACTGTGGATTTGCACACAGAATATGGGATATCTTCCCTCTGACTACTGTGAAAGACTCTAGGGTGCATTTGCAGCAGTCTTCCTGCCAGAATCATCTAGTAAATAAATGCGCTACAGTCAGGAATAACCTGGCTACATTCCAGTTCACATATGTCCATCATTTGATTCTGTGAATACAAAACTGACACAGAACATGGACCATGTAATTCTGTGTGATAAGGATGATTAAAATCATTTGTATTCTACATTTTGTAAAATGAGTAGAAGCAGAGGAACCAGATTGTTGTCATCATGTAAGTGGATGAAGAGGGAGGGGGAGAAATGGAAGTAAAGTGTGGGACAGAGGGGTCTCCAGTGGGTCTGGATGGCGTCCTTTGCACAGTCCCACAGTGGTAGTTAGCGTGATTTGCAAATATGCCCTCTTTCACACAGCTGTGAAGAAAATATGTGAAAATGGATATTAAAGTGTATAGTATGATTTTGTGTATACAAATGTTTAGTCATCTGTCTGTCATCTACCTATGTCACCTATCAATCTTATCATCAAATTATCATCCATTAATATTCACTCATCTCTACCTGAATATCTGTCATCCATGTAATTCTTCATTATTCATATATTTAAAATATACTCTGAAGGAATCTCTGCCAAGTATTGCCTTGGACAATACTTTTTCAGTGCCTTGCATGTTAATTTCATTATGTGCTTCCAACTCATTATATTGTTTAATTAATCCTATGTATATTGTATTTTATACCCTAAAATAACGAGCCTTGAAACCTGGCAGAGTTCTGAAACAGCACTGCTTCCTTCCATCTCTGAGAAATTAAAACCCCATTTTCTAAGATACACTCTTCCAAACATGTGAACATATACATGGCCATGACATTATCTTGTTTTATCTACAAGATTGTGTCCTTTTGTAGATAATGTCATCTTATGGGGATTTTGTAAGTGTACTGGAAATATTTCCATCTCAGCAAGATGTCTGATCTGAGCCAGGTCCATCTTCTATATCCAAGTGCAGAGGAATTTTAATCCAGAAACATGGCTGCTCTGGCAAGGGATTGCATACCAAAACCTTCTAGGTCTGTGTGACCTGGCTGGAATATAAGCACACCTTTAATTCTAGGAGACAGACACAGAAGATGTCCAAATTCAAGGCCAGCCTGGTATAGATCAAGTTTCAGGTAAAGAAAAGCTTAGGTCTAGGCATGCCAGTACATGCCTTTAATCCCAGCATTCAGGAGACAAGGGATTTCAGATCTCTTGAGTTCTAGTCCGTCAATTCAGTCTAGTCATTGAGTTGAGAGGCAGTAGAGTGGAATTTGTGGAGTTTCAATTGGTGGAGTGCAGAAGCAGTTTAATTCAGGTACAATTTTTCAGAGACAGGTTGAAGAGAGAACAAGGTAGACATAGGTGAAGATAGAATGAGCCAAAGAGTGAGGAGCCAGATTAGAACAGATTTCCAAAGTTAGTTTGAGGCTGGGCAGAGCAATCTAGTGAGGAGCTAAGAGAAGCCACGTTGAATTAGTCAGCTTGGAGAGAGTTTGGGCTTGAATATCTGTAATATATATGGCTAAACCCTTTATTGAAAAAACTCTGAAACTAACTGAGACATACATATGTCTCCAGCCAGAACGTTAGCTTACATGGCCAATAAATCTTGTTGGCTACAAATTTCTCAGGACTTATTATTACATACCATTCTTTCCTATGGCATGGATGAAGATTTATATTGCAGTTTGATTACATGATCAGATTAATTTCTATAGAAAAACTATTGTCTTTCACCTTCACAAAAAAGAGTATGAAATCATCCTTAATTGTACACCTTGTACATTCCATACAAATGTCTTTATAGAACTGTGTATTGCTTATAGCATTTATATATTGCAGAATGAAAGACCAAGAAGGCCGCCTTGACAACAAGATTCACGATTGGGGATGCTGAGATGCTGAGACCTACTGTTTCATCTCCCTGATTGATCCTGCCTCAAAGTGATGAGGTTTTCAGAAACTTGCTACTAGAACAGCTAGAAAGGACTGCTAATCCCAAATGACCTCGGCTCATCCAGCCCTTCAAACTGTTCCAATCAGGACTTAAACTCTGAACTTTCTCAACCAACAGAAACTAGGCCGGAAGTGCTATAGCTAGCTTTCTTAAGATTAACATTTTTCTAATTTTCTTGCCCTCCCCCAAATTCCTTTACCCAATTCAGCAGGAAGCAATTATAAGAAGATTATTGTCACAATTTCTTAAGTTGGGGTTAATAGTTTTGGTCATTATATATGTATATATATATATATATGCATATATATACATATATATTAAGTATATATGTGTATATACATATATGTGTGTATATATACATATGTATGTATGTGTATATATATATATGTATATATATACACATATATATTCACTTTAAAAGATTATAAATATTACTGATCATGGGCAGGAAGGAAACAAAATAAGGAGCTAAGTCTCAGAGAGTTCTATCTTTCTTTTCCTCTTCTCTGTCCTTCTTTCTTTCTTAGATAAAGGGAGAGAGTTGAAAATAAAAAGGTGGATATAGAAATATTATAAGACATTAGACAAGTAAGGGTGGATTATTGACTCTACTCTTAAACCAAAAAATATTTTATAGCCATAATCTTACATTGGTAAAGATCTTTATATTTTGATACAGTATTGATGTTATATTTTGTGTTATAGAAATAAGGTAAATTTTGATACATTGGTATATGCTATTGTATATTGATACAAATTTAAAATATTTTTAGTATACATGATGTGTATGTGTTTTTAACTTTTATTTGAGGTATTATACTTATATAGTACTCTTTTATAAAGATTTGTTTGTTTGTTTAATATATATGAATACACTGTAGCTGTCTTCAGACACACCAGAAGAGGGCATCAAATCCCATTACCAATAGTTGTGTGGATACTGGGAAATGGACTGAAGACCTCTGGAAGAGTAGTCAGTGCTCTTAACCACTGAGCCATCTCTCCAACCCTCCCTTATATAATTTTTAAAGATGTAATGTAGCATTCCAGTCCTTATGGTAGCTGCTATTACAAACTATTTGTGATGATAAAACATACACATTACAAACTATTAGAGATAGTTTAGAAATGAAAGTTAATAGTCAGATTTCAAATCCATGGTTATTTTAGATACTATTTTAGTTAATTACGATAAAATGAATTCAAGGTTATTCAGATAGTAAACAGTGGAGAATAAAGAATGTTTGAACAATTCAGATATACTATAGATAGTTGTTTTTGAAAATCCTCAAAGATCCACAGAAAATGGTATTTAAAATTATTTCATTATTAAAAGCTCTTTTGACTGTGTGACAGGTCTGCTCCTGACAGTGCCCCCATTCCACTTCAAAGAAGATGATGAGCATCAATAACCACCAACTGTGGCAAGCTAGCCATTGGACAAAGAAAATTCCCGTGCTTCAACTCCAGACAAGTCTGTCCAGAAAGAACAACAGATGCAGGAAAGCTGGCTGCTAAGCTCTGACAAGACAGGGTAAGCAATTCCTTCAAAATTCCTGCTTTACAAAAATGTCTATCAGGTAGGCCAGAAGACTAAGGGCAGGTGCTCCAATATTATAGACACAATACTGGGGGCTGCTCAGGCAGTCAGCTGTCTCTGTCATTCCTATAACTTTTGGAAGCTGTGTCCCTGCACTTTCTGCATACTCAGGTAATATTTATTCTTCTCATCTCTTTGATGGGGTTGAAGACTAGATAGTCATAGCCTTACTATACTTTAGTTATTTAGAATTTAAGAAGGTGTTCTAGGTCTATGAAGATTTTTTTTAGGTTAATAATGTAAGATAGGATTAAAAAATGATTTAGATATAGAACTCTGACAACACCAAGATAGGATAGATGATAGAATACTTCATCTAAGTTGCCAAATATATATGGACTGGACATTGTAAATGTATATCATACCTTATAGTTTCGTAATTGTTTCATAATTGTTATATTTGTATTCTATTTATATTTGAAAGAAAAGAGCCTTTTTTGGACTAAAAAGAGAAATTATAGAAAGAATATCTTGTGTATTGTATGGATCCTTTCAATTAAAAAGTTTATGGCCTATGACTTGAGGAAGAAATAGAGCTTGGACATCTGGGAGGAGAAAGGATTCTGGGATAGAACTAGGCAGAGAGAATCACTGGGAAAATGTGATAAGTTAGATGCAGTGTACCTGAGCACAGGTAACCAGCCATGGTAGAATATAAGCTAGGATAAATGGGATATTTTCAGTTATATCAAGTCAGAGAAGAGCCTCACTATATGGTCAAGGTATTCATATATATATTTTGAGTCTGAGTCTTTTAATGGAAGCACAGGGCTAGGATGAAGAGCCAGGGACTAACTTCTACACGACTGAGTTGAACCAACTAGCTAGAGTTCAGAAAGAGCTAGAGAAGGTGAGCTTATGCAGCAGTAAGATAAGTAAGATGACAACTACATCAGGCTCAGGCAAATGAAAGTTACTTTTACAGGTATCACTCAGAGCCAAGCAAGACCGGGGTCTCTAGAGAACCTTGCTTGGGTCTGAAAAGAATACTTAACTCCACAAGGCAAGGTAGGATTCTGCACAGAGCTCATTCTAATTGTGTCCCTGTACTGGGTGTGTCATTCCTGGATAAATTGGAGAGCCCAGCCCATACTGACAGAGTGCTGGAGCCTATATAATTGGCAGATGTGCTAAAAGGTTCAAGGTACAGGGGTACTTAGTGATGGGCCTGTGGAGGTACTAAGGCTCTGATGAGGTCCTGAGTAGGGAGTACAGAGTGGGATCAGTGACAGAGGGGACACTGAGGGGTTTGTTGCCTTCTCTTCACATGACCTCACAGTGAGGATACCATCTGAAGATAACCCTTCTCCTGATCTGCTATCACCATATGGAGCACATCCATCCTATCCTTTGAGAGACCAGGTGAGCATCCAGCCCTTTGTCAGGAGATGCTGGACCAAACAGGCCCTGGCCAGACCCTGCCTCTTTGACCCTAGATGTCTCTGCCTCCAGAGATGTGAGTGCATATGTTTCTTTTCTCTAAAAACTTACTTATTAGATATCATTATAGCCACAAAACAAGGAGGTAGATAGCAGGTGGGTTAGCTTGGCTGTAGCTCAGAATTAGAGGAAGAGGGCAAGTCAAGGGAAGCCCAGCCATGCCTGGCACTGATTTGGTTTGGTTCATCAGCAGGAATTTTAATCTGCTAAACCAGGTAAGAAAGACTTAGATTGGAGTCTCCAGTACAGTAGACTCTAGTCTGGGCAGGTTGCTCAGGGAAAGTGCTCACCAGCAGAAGTCTGAGTTTAATCTCCAAAACCTATGCAAAAAAGAAAAAGAAAGGAAAGGAAAAGCTGAGCATGATAATCTATCTGTACATGGAATCTCAGGGTTGGGCAGGGAGAAACAGTAGGATCCTTGGGGCTTACTAACTAGTCTGGATAGCCTACTTGAGAAGTTCTAGGCCAGTGAGAGGCTTCGCATTAACTACTTTCTATTGCTATGACAAATGACTGTGACAAAAGAGTTAAATTAGACTTATGATTTTGGAAGATTAGAGGCCATGAGTCAGAGCAAAAAAAAAAAAATCTGTGTGTGTGTTTGTGTGTGTGTGTGTGTGTGTGTGTGAGAGAGAGAGAGAGAGAGAGAGAGAGAGAGAGAGAGAGAGAGAGAGCTAACTGGAAATGGTGTCTTTTGAAACCTCAAGATCTGCTCTCCTCCAACAAGATCACACCTCCTAACCCTTCTCAAGCAGTTCTACTGACTAGAGTCCAAGGTATTCAAACACAGGAGGGTAGGGGTGCCATTCTCATTCTGATCACAGACTTTTCTCAAAATAAATAAGGTTGAGAGCACCTGAGGAATGACAGCTGAGGTTAACTTCTGGCATGCATATGCACTCGAATATACATGCATGCATGTGTTCACACACACATTGGAAATATGCACACATATAAAAGAGTATCTAAGAAGTAAGCAATGGCTCTCTGCTGTAGAAATATGAAAAGAGATAGTCTCACACTCCCCTCTCTAAAATTTTACACCCTAAAAAATGCATTACTCCCTCCTCAAGGAATTGAATATATGTGCTAACTGAAATAAAAATAAATACCTATGATAGTTGTTGGACTTCTGTCCCAGCCTCAAACACATCCATTCCCAGTAGAGGAAGATTGATGACTGTGAGCCCAAATCCAATATTGCTTTATGTTTTTGATCTTCGAAACAAGCTGAGCCATGGAGGGTTTGGCAAGTGTTACAATTTGTGTTGGTGTGCTCTGCATGCCTTGAAGAGCCTGGGGCCACTGAAGTCCTTCGGTTTCCATTGTGTCCCATGTTTGTCTGTTTAGTTGTTCCCAGGATTTTACAGCAAGTGGACAAAGCCCAGCCAAACTGCATTAATTTCTGCGTTACGTGCAGTGTGTCTCAGAAGCAAGGCGGAAATAGAAAGGAAATTCTAAAAAAAGAAGCAAACATTAACCAATCCATTTCAATCAATATAAGAAGAAATTGGGCCAGTTTAGGTTATAAAGAACTAATCTACTTTCAAGGTTTGCACTCTGTGGGATGTTGATAAATCTGTCCTAGAAGATTTTTCTGACCAGAAACATAACTCACCCTGATTAGCTTTCTGCAGCAGGCACCTTTTGTGACCCTGTGAGTTGTAAAATCAGTGTGGTTAATGGGTGTTTATAGAGCAGCCACCCAATATCTAAGCTCAGGGTTCATAGAATCCAAAGTAACTGACACAGAGACTGGCCTCCTAGAAACCACAGCCCAACTGGAGAGTCGGCTGTGCAAACAGGTACAACAAAATGTGCTGAATATACCTTTCTGTGTTTGCATTGAGAAACATGTCCTGGGACCAGGGAGAAATGACACATGAAGACATTTGGAGACAGAGTGGGTGGCTATGACATTAAGGACCCTGGACCAGTCCTTACATGATGATCCCAACAGTCCTGTGTCTACTTAGCTACTGAATGACATGAATGGTGTGTGGGAATCACCAGTTAAATAGCCTAGCCAAGAATAATCAAGCAGGTACCCAGAGCATCCTGATACAGGGCAAATCCTGCCATTACCATCTGAAAGACCCAGGATGATGAGTGCAGGTTCAGGCTGGAGCTTGTAAATACCCTTTGCCCACTGGGTCCTTGTCACCTTACCACCTGATTTCCTAAAAACAACGACAACAACAACAACAAACTGTTGTGTTTTTAAAGTCAAGGTCTTATTATGGACCACTGGCTGTCCTGGAACTTCCTATAGAGCTAAGGCTAGCCTCAAGTCTCCAGCAATCCTCCTGCTTCTACCTCTCAAGTGCTAGGATTACAGATTGACACAGCATCACTTCTGACTCCCTGATGCTCATAATTTCCTTCCCTGGGATCTATACTTTTTGACATATGTATGGTGCTGGAATAGAGGGGGTACCAACAGAAAGTGCTATAAATGAATCACACACAGGAGTTTTCAAGCTTTTCTGATGGCTTCATTTGCCAGGAAGGGATGCTTTTCATCACAGATTCATTGTACCCTGATCATCTATTTAATACTCAGAGGCAAAATTATGTAAATTTATAGGGCAATGGTTCAGCAGGCAAAATTCCCCCTCCAAGAATTTTAGAGGAATATGAAAGTACGGCACTCACTATAGTATGTTGTTTGATTCCTGCCTAGAAACTTTTTTTTTAACCCATTTTAGGATATTAAGATAATAAAACAGAAGAACACACGATATTTTTAATAGTAATAAAAGTATAGCCACAAATTCTTTCTACCTCATTTTGTAGTCAGACATGGGTAGCAATAAATGATTTTTGAATATTGATTTGGGGGTTAACTGGCATTTTATCACAAGAGTGTTCTGTAATATGTTTTCAAATATTGTACATTGCCTCCCAGGAATGGCAACAGCAGGGTTTGGATTTGGATTGCTGAAGCATTCTTTCTGTAGTGGAGGCACACTCCGTATTTACAGTTTCTGACATGTCTCCAATAGCTCATTAGGCTGTGGGCCACAACCATATCTCCAGCTGCAAAGAAAGAGACAGGTTTTATATCTAGAACAGTGGGCACTGTAGTTTTCAGTGTGTGCATCACACACATGTGTTGGAACTAAGTATAAGAAAGCGTCACCCATACACTCACCACCCCACCCTAGCTCAGGAAGTAGGGTGTTTGAATCTAGACATATTGAATAAGCCTTTATGTCCAAATAAAGGTGATTTTTAAAATTGAAAACGGTGAATCATAAACAAAACTAACAGTGTTTTACCTAGAATGTTAAAGTCTTTTAAGATTTTTCAGAATTCATTTTTATTGGCCATATGTTTATTATAATTATTAACACTTATTAGTAATACAGATTAAGACATTCCACTGTGCTGTTGCCCATCCTTGTTCTATCCATTCTCATTTTATTCTCTTTACCCCATTACCTCTCTCTTTCCTAGACTATTTGCATTTGCCTTTTAGAATTGCAGAATCCATTTTTTTTATTTGTCAATATGATTTTCCAAGGAATTAAAAATTCTGCTTAAAAATGTTAAAGGTAAAAGTTAGTTTATATAAGTTTGAAGGTTAAGAGGCCACATTTCAGAAAATCATTTCTATGGCTCATTAATAAAGATCAGTGTTTGCATCCAGTTCCTACTTCTGCTGTGACTTGCCAGATATTTGGTGGCCAAAACAGCATGAACTTCTACAGTTCCGTAGAGTAGAAAATCAGGATCTTGAATCTCTCTAGTTGAAGTCAAGGTTCAGGATAGTTGAATTCCTAGCTGCTCCAGCAAGTGAGCACACTATCTATCTATACACTACAGGGATAAATCCCCCCAGAGACTCTATGTGATAGAAAAATACAAAGTCAAACCCACTGTAAGTTACAGACGTTGAATAGGCAGAGTGTGGCTGCCATCCTTGAGGGAGGGAAACTCGTGCTGTGAGATGATAAGGCTGTAAGTCTGTAGCTCTTCATCATGGTCTTAGTCAACAGGATGAGATCAGTGTCTCTTACATAAGACCCAGTAGGGATGAAGTCAGGCAGTAAGCAATTCTGGCACTGATCTGAACAAGCAGAGGTCCACTGAGGAAAGCTATCTAGAAACAAGTACCACTTTGATTCTAACTGAGTACCAGGATCCAGATTAACACCTAATGTAGCTGTGTCAATCATGGAAGAAACTGTACTTACCAACAGTGCCCAGGTCTACACCACTTCCTGATGTTTAAACTCCAAAGAGCCATCATGGAGACTCACATAGTCTTTATGAGAATCTCCTAGGAGTGATATGTGTACCAAGCAGCTTTCTGTTTCTGTGACAATATACCAGGAGAACCCAACTTATATGAGCAGAGATTAGTTCTGGTTTACAGTTTTGAAGATGCCTGTCCATGCTTGCTTAATCTCATCATTTAGGGTCATGGCTCATGGACAAATACCATGGTTTGAGGGAAGGTATGTCATAAAGCATTGCTACTCCCCTCGTGGCAGCTGAGAAGCAAAGGAAGAAAAATGGGATGAAGAAGGAGAGGGGGAAGGAGAGGACAGTCCATTGATCACTACTTTCGCTAATCTGACTCTGCTTAGAGTTTCTGCCACTTCCCAATGGTACAACCAACTATGAATCAATCTTTCAACACCTGTGGAAAGATTTAACTCCAGAGAACACTTAAGATCCAAAGCATAGCATAACTATGGGATATATGATTTTGCTGTTTTGGCCAACCTCCATACTCCCTCCTTTTACCTCTCTGAAGCTGAGACCTGAGTGTCTCTGTGTGGATCTGTGCTTATCCAGCTCATTAAGTTTATGGCATTCTTCCATAGTAGTTTGATAACACTAAGGAAGAACTCTGACAGTATTGTTTTGGACATCTTATTTCTTTTCTCTTTGTCTGTGACTCCTTTAACTCTTACTTAATGAATGGTGTCTTTGAGACTTTTTGCTCTCTTTTTTCTCCTCCTCTTCCTCTTCCTCCTCCTCTTCCTCCTCAACCCTCTCCCTCTCCTTCTCCTCCTCCTTCTTCTTCTCTTCTTCTTCCTCCTCTTCAAATTACTTTTAATGAGTATATGTCACTTGCATCTGAGGGCTTCCCGTGTGATGTGTGCATATGCACCCCTGTCACTCTGATTATTTTTCTTTTTTCTTTTCCTGCTCACCTTCTGCATCCCTCTATTGTTGAACTCTTGAGTTTCACATCCTAATTTTCTTTTGTCTGTGTATGGGAGAAAGCAACTCACAGTTGTCTTTCTGAGTCTAGTATATTTCACGAAACACAAAATCTTCTAGTTCATTTCTCTAAAAGCAAATAATTTCAGTATGTCTTTATGGCTGAGGAAAATTCTATATAGTATATCATATCTTCTTAATCTCTTCCTGAATTGAAACTAGGTGGAGCCCATAACTTGGTTACTACAAATTGATTTAGTTTTTCTGGATATATATATTCACAGAGGTATGCCTATCTTATATAGAAGGTCTATATTTAACATTTTAAGGAAACTCCATATTGACTTCCATGGTAGCTACATTAATTTTTCTTCCTATCGTCCATGATTCGGACGCCTTTCTTCATCCACCTGCACCAGTCTGATGCCATTCTTTTATCTTTTTCTTTCTCTTTAAGATTTATTTATTTTATTTATGTGTATGGACATTTTCCTTCATGTAGGTATATGCGCAACATGTGTGCTTAATGTCTGCAGAGTTCAGAAAAGAGCATTGTATCCCCTAGAGCTAGAGTTACAGACTACCACATGGGTGCTGAAAACTGAACCTTCGACACTTATCCACCTCCCCAGCCCCCATCTGTTATCTAACTGTTAACCTAAAGACTGGCATAAGATAGGACGTCAGTGTAACTTTGTCTTGTGTTTCCCTAGTGACTATGGTCATTCGCCTTTGTTTGAAGTATCTGTTCATTTTCGTTGTTTGTTTGTTGATTGAGTTAATTAAGCTTCTGAAGTTTAATGTTTCATACTTTTAATATAGTCTAAATATTAATCATCTGTGACATGAATGTCTTGATAATGGTTTCTACTGGAGTGATGGAACAGTACAAGCAAAGGCAACTTTGGAAATGGTTAATCTCAGCTTCCAGTCCTACATCCTAAGTCTATCATTGAGTAAATCAGAGCAGCAACTCAAGCATGGCTGGAAACCGGATGCAGCAGCTGACACAGAGGCCACAAAGGAGCGCTATGTACTGGCTTACTCCTTATAGCTTTCTCATAGAGCCCAAAGCACCTGCCCAGGTTTGGCACCACCCTTACTGGGCTAGGCCTTCCCACCTCAAGCATTAATCAAACAAATACCCAACAGGCCAATATGTTGGGGACATGTTCTCAATTGCGGTTTCTTATTCCCAAATGACTCTAGATTGTGTCAAGGTGACAAAAAAAAAATTCTAACCAGATAGGTGATTATTGGCAAAGATTCTTTTCAATTCTTTTTTTTAATGTAAAATTTTATTAAAACAAAAATTGACAGTATGGTATGAAGTTTACACTTAAACAGAAATTTTCACATACATCTCAACACATGCTGAAAAAGATTTTACAATGTAGTTCTATTTTCAGGTCTAGACAATACTAAAAATTGATGGATCTCATGATTCAAGACAGTATTTTGGGCATCAGTTCATCTGAAAATTTTGTATTCTCAAGTGAACCACTACTTCAATATGAAAGTTAATCTCCTCAGACCAGGGCTTGTGAAGTCATTCAGTCCTTAAACTGACTCAATGGAATTTGTGATGTTAGTAACTGAACTTTCCACAAGCAGTTTCAAGTTCAAAGCTGAAAGAAAAGAAAAGAAAAGAAAAGAAAAGAGGAGAGGAGAGGAGAGGAGAGGAGAGGAGAGGAGAGGAGAGGAGAGGAGAGGAGAGGAGAGAATATAAAATATTCTTCAAAGTCACAGTAATTAAAACAGCATGAAATTGTCACAAAAGGCAGACATATAGATTAATGAAAGAGAACAGAAGATCTAGAAGTGAGCCTATGCAGCTACAATACTATCGATTCTTCAAAATTATATAGTGGAAAGATACCAACTCAATAATGGCTATCATCAATAAATCTGAAAGCAAATGTTGGAAAGGGTGTGGGGAAAGTGTAACACCTATTCCTTATTTATGGTAGTGTATATAAGTACAGCCACTATAAAGGTTCCTCAGAAAATTATAAATAGAAGTACTATATGCTACAACTATACCAGACCTGGAAGTAAGTCCAAAGATTTCATGACCTATCATAGAAAGAGTTGGCGACCCGTGTTTGTTACTACTATAATCATAAGAGCAAAGAAGTGAAGCCAGCTTAGCTATCTATCAAGAGATAAATAGATAATTAAAATATAGTGCATATACATAATAAAATTTTACTCAACTGTGAAGAACAATGAAATAATACAACTTTTATAAAGTTAGATAGGTTTAAAGAACACAAAATTAAGTGAGGTAACATAAACTCAGAAAAACAAAAACACATGTTCTTTCTCATATATGAATCATGGTTTATGATATAGCATACATATATGTAAACAACTATAAGTGTGAGTAATGTTTAAAATCAAGAAAGGAGACCAAGAAAGGGTAATATTGGGTGATGAGGAAGAATGAGGAGTGGGCTAAAGGACACTGGGAAATGAGGTGGAAAAGAGTTTGATGGGTAAAGATAGAAAAGAGACACAGCCAACAGAGTTGAAAGAGACTGGAGAAAGCAAAATCATTGTATCTAATATTTACATTGCATATTTTTCCCTTATATATAGTTGATAAAAAGCTTCAACAAGTGATATATTTAAAACTGTATGTTCATATGTAGATATCTAAATTATATTCTAATATATCACCCTGTAGAAAGAGAAAGTAAAGGTAGTCCACATGTCTTTTTGTGAGGCCTGAAACATTGAACCTTGGAGAAAAATATATAAAAATACAATACAGGCACAGAAGTTATTTTCTAGTGGGACTCCAGTTGTTCCAGATGTAAAAGGAAGCATTGGCACAGAGGACTGAATTAAATTAAAAATATTCTTCTCTGAAAAATAAGCAGTTGACAGAGCGAAGAGACTGAATAAAGAATAGAAGAGGGCTTGCTGCTCCTCTGGGCGCTGTTCCCTCGGACCACCCAATGCAACGGTTAGCCTGGCACCAATTCCTCTTGGACTCTCGAGCACTGCTACAAGCAGTGTCACCCTTCACACCAGAAAGCTGGTGGGTACTATCGGAAAAAAAAACAAAACAAGAAGAAAATGGCGGAGGTACTAGAAGAAGAGGAAGAGGAATATGTGGTGGAAAAAGTTCTTGATCGGCGAGTTGTCAGGGGCAAGGTGGAATATCCTCTAAAGTGGAAGGGCTTCTCAAATGAGGACAACACTTGGGAGCCAGAAGAGAATCTGGATTGCTCTGACCTTATTGCTACGTTTGTACAGTCGCAGAAAACAGCTCATGAGACAGATAAATCAGAGGGAGGCAAGCACAAAGCTGATTCTGATTCTAAGATAAAGAAGAGGGAAGCAAACCAAAGAAGAAGAAAGAAGAGTCAGAAAAGCCACGAGGCTTTGCCCGGGGTTTGGAGCCAGAGTGGATTATTGGAACTACTGACTCCAGTGGAGAGCTCATGTTCCTGATGAAATGGAAAAACTCTGATGAGGCTGAATGGTCCCTGCCAAGGAAGCCAATGTCAAGTGCTCACAGGTTGTCATATCCTTCTATGAGGAAAGGCTAACGTGGTATTCCTACCCCTCAGGGAAAAAAGACGATAAGAATTAGCCCTGTTGGGTACCAGCCCCTATCACCTCTGACTATGATTTCAAGGGGGAGGGAAGGACTTGTACTTGTCTTGACACCATAGAGGAGGCTTGAGAAGATGTCCTTTGAAGAGCCAGCATAGTTTGTGTGTCCTGCAGCAGCCCAAGGGCTTTAAATTGCTCAAGCTGTATAGTTTACACATCCATCCCAGTGGAGGAGAAGGGTAAGTGTTTCAAGGCAACTTGTTCTGTGCTTTGCTAAGGAAGCAGTGGGCCTTCCATGAAGGACAAAACCTGCAGAACTGGAGTGTGGGAAATCAAAGATACTGTCAATCTTCAAAGAGCATCTCCACAACCCACAGCCTTGTTCCCGATAATGTTAGCTGCGTTTTTACAACCTAGCATGTATGTAGTTTTTGGCTATTACTGGTATATTAATTTGGGGTGGGAAGGTTGGGTAGGGAGGAAGAGAGATGGGTAGAATCATTTTGGTTAAAATTTGGGGCCTGATTGGGGAAATGATGAAACAGTAGAATAGTTAACTAATAAATTGGTTCTATGTATAGAATATTTTCAAAAATGCCAGAACATTTCAAAAAAATGTCATTGGCACCATAAATAAGGACTATGAGAAACTATTTTAGAAAAAAGTCTATTAATCCTAAAACCTACATCTAAGGTGCTCCCAACCTGAGCTCAAAGTGGCCCACAAAAAACAAAGCCAGTTCTGAGTTACCAAGGCTGCCATTTGATGATGGAAACTGACTGGAGAGGGAAAGTTTATAGGAGAGTATATAGAGGCAGGACACTCTGCCTTAGAGGTGCTAATTCTTGAAATTGGAGGGGGAAAAAAAAAAAAAAACTAACCCTTTTCCGATTGCAAAGCTATATCAGTTTGTCCATCTAAACCATTGGTTCAATGTATAGACACACCTATGCTTCCAAAGTTAAACCCTGAAAATATCAATAAATAGACAGATCAGTAGTGATCAGTAACAAACAACAAGAATAAAGTACTAATAAAGAAAACATTCCCGAGAACCAAAGCATAGAACTGAACTGATTCACTATTGAAATCTAACAAACTCGTAAGGAATATTTAATACAAATACTCTTCAACTTATTATGTGAACTACAAAAGCAGGGGGCATTCTAAAGTTTAATCTACAAAGCCTCTATCACTCTAATATCCAAAGTAGATTATAATTAACAAAAATGTATAATTCCGTTTCCTTGATTACTATATTTTCAAACACTTCAATAAAATTGCAGCAAACTAAATTCATTTATAAGAATTCAAGACTCAACTTGTCTAAATGATAAACAAAATCAAAGACAGAAATGAAAAGCCCTGCATCATCATCAGAATAAATGAAGAAAAAGACTGTCATCTAATTCCCAAACTCTTCATGATAAAACCCTTGAAGAAACTCAAAAAGGCATGAAATTGAACAAATTTAAGGTTATGTTTGTCAAACCTATAGCCGCTTTATACTGAGTAGACAAACATTAAATATATTCCCTCTAAAATCAGAAATGAGAACAAATGTATGCTCTCATTATTCCTACTCAGCTTAGTAGTTGAAACATTAGCCAGAGCAGCAAGGCAAGAAAAAGAAATTAAAAGAGATTCAAATAGTAGAGGAAGAGGCTAATTTATGCTCAGAGATGCCATGACCTGTAGTTAACAGACCCAGAAGACTTCTAAGTCAGATTAATACTTACAGTGAAGTATTAGGATACAAAACCAATAGACGATAATCATCTTTTCTATCCATCAATACCAGACTCATTGAGAAGGGCCTAGGAAAAATAACCCCAGTCACATTAGTTCCAACAAGTGAAATAGGTAGGCCTAAATTTAACCAGTAATGGTAAATATCACTTCAACAAATACTGTATCACTCTGAAGACATAACTCTGGGAAGCATGAAAACACAGAAAAACTCAGCTAGGGTTTTTAAATTGGCAGAACAAATACTGTTGCTGTGCCCATGTTAACTAAAAGTCATATGTAAGCTTCATCCAATCTCAATAAAACTCTTACCTTCATCCTTACACAAATTGAACAAAACAATTCTGAAATTCATTAGAAAAATCATAAGACCCAGAACATCCAAAGTAGCCATGACTAAAAAGAACCAAGTAAGATGCCCACAGTACCCATCCCTGTCTTCTGTTATACCAGATCTGTTCTGCTGAGCAACCATAGAGTTTGATGACTCAGCATCCCATAGTTTCGAGTGAATTTTGTTTCAAATATTAGAGTTCTAAAATCTATAAAACAAGAGTATTGAGTGTTGAATTGGGACTATATTTTCCTTTAATTAATTAGATTTAGTATGTGTTAATATTTTTGGAACACATTAAGAGCAGTTTATAAAACTGTCTTACAAAATTGTTATCTGAAATTAAGCATCTGGACCAACCTGGAGTCTCTTAATTGTCATTTTCCCTGATAGGTCTATGTGGAAAAATAGATGCAGCACAAAACCAAATATTTTAATAATTTAAGCAGTTTCACATCTGCCTTGCTATGAAACCAACATCTCTCCAAAACCCTTCATCAATCAAAGCAAGAAACTCTTGTGTCCATAAAACAAGTCCCCAAGTTCCTCATCTCCTCCTTTTCTTGTTACATTTATTTTATTTTCTGTCTCTCTGACTTTATTATGGTAAACACATCATATGACTGGAATCCCACAGCATCTGTCCTTTTATAACCAACTCATTCACATTCATCTCTGCCAGATAGTCATTTCCAAAGCTGAATGCCATTCTGGTGTCTTGTACAGTCATTCTTCTGCTCATAGAACTTGGGGATATTTTGCCTTTGTTTCTTGTGATCAATACTCCTATAAGCATCAGAATGCAAATATCCAATTCCTTTCATTTTCAGTACTTTTGGGATATATGTACAAGAACTGTTGAGTTACTTGATAAGTTTACATTTTACTTTATTTCTCATTATTATATGTGAGATCCATGTGGGTCCCAGGTTCTCTGCCTCCTTGCTAAAACAATATGTTTTCCATCATATTGGACATGGTCATCCTAGTTGGTGTGAAAGGTCATCACTGTAGTCTTGATGCACCCCACTCTCAATGGCTCATGATTATGAAGATCTTCCCATGTGTTATGGTCATCATGTGTATGTGTTCTTTGAGAAATATTTATGCAAATAATGTGGCCAACTTTACTTTTAATTTTTTTTAAAGCTTTAAGTATAAAATTTAAAGTTCTGACAATTATTTGGCTTTTAATTGTTATATTGTGTGTGTGCAGCTGAATATATGTATGTGCAGCAGATGCCAGAGTTACAGGTGATTTTTGAGTCACCTGATGTGGATGCTGAAAACTGAACTCAGTATCTCTAGAAGAGCAGCAAGTACTCTTAATTTTTAATCTACCTATCCAGCTCTTGTACATAGTTTTAATAGGTTATTTTTTTCCAGTTATGGAATTACAGGTATCCTTTACACATTCTGAAGATCCATCTCTCGTATGATACATAATTTCTCTCCCTTCTGTGTTTTATCTTCTCAATCTCTTGATGTCTTTTGATTCCCAGAGTCACTCAGATGAGTGAGGAATCATCTTTCTGTGATTTTTGTGTCACACTAGGTCATTGTCAAGATCAATATTCTGAAATTTTCCCCCTATATTTACTTGTAAGTGTTTTACTTTCACTCTTTATACACTGCATGTATTTGTGACACTTGTAAGATAAGATAAGGGCTGTGCTGCACTTTTGTGCATGGATGTGGCTTATCTCACCACCATGTGTACAGGGCTCTCCTATTCTAACTTCACAGTCTTGTCTTGTCTCTTTTTCTTTTTTTTCAAAGAAAGATATGTAACATGTGTAGGAGTTCCTTTCTGGGGTTTCTCTTCTACTGAAGTGAAACCTACCTTGTTCCATTGCCACATTATTCTGATGACTTGGGCTTTGAAGTAGATTTGAAATCAGAAAGTGTGTACCTGCCTTCTTTGATGCTTGTGTTAGTTGTCTTTCCATTACTCAATCTATGCATAGGAGAAATAGTCTAATGCATGCTCATTTTGGTTCAGAGCCATTGGGCTCCCTACCCTCTTGTCTGGCTCACGGCATTCAGAGTCCAAGCCATTGGCTTTTTCCAAGACTGTAATCCATGGTAAATGCCTGGTGTAGGGTGGAAGTGGGAGAGAGTCAGGTCCTGGACACAAGCCCATGCTCTCCTATCTATTTTGACCTTCAGCCCAGCAGCTCATCTTGGACAAACACTTCTCAATTTGTTGTTTGCTCTGAGCCCATCTCCAGAGCACTGAATTGTTTGGGTTTTATCATTATGTCAATGTTTATTCTTTTTTTGAGGAGAGAAAGAAAACTTATGACCTCTTCATTCTGCTCTCCTGGGAGACAAGCTCATCCACTTCTGTTTGTAGACTACTTAATTTGATTGATTTTTCTAAGCCCTGAAGAAAACTTCTAATCAGAGTTAAACAAGATTAGATAAAATCCATCCTTTAATTTGGCAAGATTGGGCAATTATTTAAGGAACATTCACATTGTAGTTGGATTCTAAGTTTCCAGTACAGAATGAGCCTGCAGCTCTCTGACATGTGTTAAAAGTCAGCATCATAGCAGAAAGCCAAGAACTTGATAGAGATGTCACTGGCCTTGGCCTGGGAGGAAGGAGTATTTGCCGAGCTTATCTGTCTGCCATCTTCTCCTTAGTATTCTGTGTTATTTAGAAACCACTTTAGACAAATGATGTTATTGATTTGAGAGAAATGGGTTGACAAATAAAAAACAAATTCACAGTAGGAAATTTGGGGACAGAATTTTCCCACATGAGTTCCAATGTCATAGAGAATATACTACGGGTAAATCGGGATTCCAGTTGCTTTGTGTAGCATATTATCCTCAATCCTACTTAGGATATTAGAGCTCTGAAAGAGAACTTTGGGTTGATTTGGGAAGTACTAATGTTTGTTAGTAATTTTTTTTTTCCTCAGCATCAGAACAAGATGCTAGGTAGGAGGATAAAGGGCTGAATTGAAGTCAACCCATTGCCTTTTCATTGTTGGTCTTTTCCTTCATGACTCTCAGAATTTGCATCTGTGACATAATATGAAGTCTACATATAATAACCTAATTCAATGTCCAGGAGACGAGATTTTCCAGAGAAAATGTAACAATCCCTAAGGCATTTTAGATGAGTTTTCATATAGGTATCTCTATTTATATCTAGAGATACCTATTTATAACTAATGTTAAGTTGCAGAAGATTGTGTCCCTATTTATATATCAAAGGGCAAAAAAATGAGTGAGACAAAATTATTTTCCAAATTATAAGAACAAAAATTAATTAATGAAAGGGCTGGAAAATCCCGAAGTATAACCAGTTCATGATGGAGCATGGATCCAAAGCGAGAAAAACCAGTAGTTCTCTTCCTGCAATTCATGCTGAGGCAGATGGAGTCTTGTTGAAGCATCTTCCTGCTGCAGTGAAAGCTGAGAGCCTTTGCAGAGTCTCTTCACACTTGAGGCTTAACAGATTGCCTTTGGGACAACAGGGACCACAACCAACAGTCTGCTTACCAGTGAGCAAGCCACATTCCAAAAGCACTGACATAACAAGAACCAGCTAATTCCCCAACAGTCTGGGCAGCTGCCACAGCTGTGGAAGACCTTGGCCAGCAGTGACCTTACATGTTCTCATTTCTGAGATCTAGGACAATAGAGAATTTTCTCTATGTCTCCTCAGTAAAGGTCTTCATCTCTAGCCTGGGCTGATCTTTCTGACTTTGTGGGTCTTCTTGGGGAAAATAGGATCAGCCCAATATGAACATCAAGCCCAGGACCTTCCGAAATGACACTCTGATGTTAGATACATTGGACACACCCCAGACACAATGGTAGTTTCCAGATGCAGTATTCAGGCATTAAAGATATGATTCTGGGAGGTACTAAATCTAGGAAACCTGGACAGAAACAGGTGTCAGGTCTCTGCTCTGAACTACTGAAAAGGCGGGGTGAAGAGTCACCCCATAACTACCTCAGTCTAAGCTGGACATGGAGAAAGAAGGCAGCTTCTGTAATGGAGTTCCCTCTGTATGTTGGCACTCTGAGCTTGATTGATTACAGTCCTGGAGAGAAGGGAACCTTGCTGGGATCGATAGAGTGTGGGGTGCACGACACTGACAAATGGACCTGCCAAACCTGGGCCAATGGAGTTGGCATCTCCCAAATACATTATAAATATCAAGCAGGCCTGCACTTCCAGGGAGAAAATTTAATCAGCAGTGTAGCAGCCAAGTTGGAAGACTTTGTCTCATCGGGGGTCTCCATTAAATCTCAGTCTGGCAGATTATAAAGTTGGATTTTTCTCAGGATGAATTAAAAATTCCACAGGATGGAATGTGTTGGCCCTATTCAGGTTAAGGCAGTGACTCTCAACCATGTACCTTTCTTCTAGAAGCACTCTGACCAGTCTGTCACCAGTTACTGCCAATCCTCATACTGAAGGACAAGTGGCATGCCTTCATCTACCCACCAGGAAGCCTCCCAACACATTAGGATGACATATGAGCAGGTGTTGACAGCTAGCTCAACTGTTGAGTGCAATATTTCACCAAGACTATAGCAGCAACATGCATGTCATCTAGCCCATATCCTGTCCCTACTTTTGGATTTTGTGGCCTAGGAACAATTGGCTGTCAAACTGGAAAGTAGTCACCAGTTTTCCTGTCAGCATCTTTTGGGGATCCCAGTTTTGTTTAACATCAAGATCTGCTGTAAATTATCCATAATACTTCCCACTTCTAACAGAAAGGACCGAACATTCATTAGTTAAGTTTAGTGGTCTGTATGAGCACCCTGTGCATCTAGTGAGAAGTTCTAGCTACCTAACCAGGCAACCAAATAGGCATCTTGTCTTTTATGCACTTTAACCAAGCATCTAAAGACCTTCTCAGAGGCCACACAGCATCTCCCTCTCATCAAGCCCTATGCCTGGACACAGTCAGGGCAAAGCTTGGCTTCAGCTGCCAGTGGGAAGGAGACTGTCCATTACCCAATCTATAGACTTGCCCCTCCTTTGGCTGTCCAGGAGGCTACAGATATAGTAGCTATAAGCTTGTCTTTGAACACAAAGGAAGGTGGAAGGGTTCAGCAAACACAGCTACCCCCATGAGCTGGGATCTGCTCACCTGCAACTTGAGATGGAGAAGGAGACCCCACTGTCAGTGAAAAAGGCTTAACTGGAAAGGGCCATTTCTAGGAGGCCTCTTCAGCCAGGTTACCTTGGCTGTGAAAAGACTAGTCCATCTGCCCCTTGGATATGACACAGTCACTCCTGCCTCCTGAAGTGCCCACAGAGCTTTCCCATGGCAGATATGACAAGATGTAACATGTCAGCTTAAGTCTGTATCATGCCTACACAGAGTGCCTGTCACTTGGGACACACGGGCAATGCAGTAGAGCCCTGAGCTGTGACCAGTGCTGCTAGAACATTACCAGTTTAATTATACAAACAGGAAAGGTGGGATGGGAAAATTGAAAGAGAGGGAAGTAAGAATCGGTACACCTAGACAGCTCAACAACAAAGTTAAAGGGCTGTTTTATGTGAGAGTGGGTTTCTGGTAAGGGTAGAGAAGTCACAGGCTACATGATTAGGGATAATGAGAAATTAGGAGTTAAGGACAGCAAAATATTTCATTTACAGTACCAATCAAGAATATAAACTCCCTAGGAATGATGTAGCAATAAACTTGATAAAATCTCTGCAGTCACATCTTTAACAAGTTTTTGGAAATGCCCGAGAGGAAAGAGATGCATTAGGAAGATGGATACAGTACCGAATAGGAAAATTCACCACCGAGAACATTTCAAAACTACTCATTAGGGAATTTGTCATGGACCTAATGAATGTGAAAACATTTTTTTTTCTGGAACTAGAAATATGGAAACTATAAACAAGAGACTTGGGAACTTTTTGACAAAAATACTAAAATGAAGAACTCTGAGTGAAGGCTAGAACCGTCAGATATGTAGCAGACTGTGAACCTTATTAATAAGAGCATAGCCGTGTACTGTTTGAATATGCCTGGCAAAGAAAGAAAACAGAAATGGATTATGTGTGGAGAAATGTAAAATACTAAAAGGGAGGGAGTCACCAGAAGAAGGTAGACTGAATACATGTCACTCCAGCAAGTGGAGGAATCAGGAAAGAATGGTGCCAGGTCTGCTCATACAGCTAGACTCTGAATACCTGGAGAATACAATGCATGTAAATGCAGCCCCTTGGGGGTGCTGGAATAAAATGAGAAAGGAAAGGAAAAGGGAAAAAGTCACCCTTGATGATGTTGATGGGAATGAAAAGGCACATTTTGAATGCCTGTGTGTGTGTGTGTGTGTGTGTGTGTGTGTGTGTGTGTGTGTGTGTATCTGTCTGACTATGTGGGCATACATATGTATAGGTCTGTGTGTGTCTATGTGTCTCTATGTATGTCTGTCTCTATGTGTATGCATGTGTGTGTGCCCACAAGTATGTGTATCTGTCTAACTGTGTACACATACATGTATACAGGGCTATGTGTGTCTATGTGTCTCTGTGTGTGTCTCTCTGTGTGCACATGTGTGCATGTGCATGTGTGTACATGCATATGCATATGTGTGCATGTGTGTGTGTGTGTGTGTGTGTGTGTGTGTGTGTGTGTTTCTTTGTAGAGGCCAGAAAAGGGTACCATATCTCCTGCAGCTGGAATTACAAGAAGTATCTGTGAGGCAGCCACATGGGTGCTGGGAGCCAAATTTGACTTCTCTGTAACACCTCCAAGTTCTCTTAACCACCAAGACATCCCTCTGACCAAAGAAGCACATTTCTTTCAACTGTTAAATAACCAGAATCCACAGAGGATTGGAAACTTAGACTGAGCAGAAATTTCAAACATTTACATGTAAAGGCATGAAAATCACAGTGTAAATGGCAAGCTGGGCAGACCGGGATTCATGTCACAGACTAGGGATGGGTTTTAGACATATGAGTGGTTCATCAAATCACAAAATGCAGTCGTGCGCACACACATGCACACCCTCATGCTCTCCCAGGTTAATCCTTCAGTGGATCATGGGCAGGCAGAGTGGGGCCCAGTAATGTGTAGCCACTCAAGATGCCTCCTAAAAAACAGCTGGTGTGATGGTTGGTATGAGATGCTCACTTCTTTTCCTGTTATTGCTGATATCCATGTACCTACTAATCAGCCAAACCCAGAAAATTCTCCAATTTGTGATGGAGGAATTCCATAAGGCAAAAAGGTGCAAGGCGAAAGGAGCCAATGTTGAAAACTACAGACACCTGGGTCCCCGGAAGATACCAAGAATTAATACCAGAATGAATAGAATAGTCACAGTTCTTCAGCTTTGCATGGATTGACATACTGGGCTCAAATTTCTTATTCAAGACTTGATTCCATTTGCCTGTCAGTCATATCATACAGAAAGCAAATCTGTCATTTAGAATTGGCATAAATGTCTCCTTTGTGTAAACCCCAGGTCTCTGGGTCTCCTCTGGTAACACACTGAAAGGCAAAGATAATTTGAATGTCAGCTACCGTCTCAGTCAACCCACCGATGGCCTTGGGATGTAAATTAGTGAAGGCATGGATACATTATTATTTTAAACATTATGACCTGTGAGAGAATTTAAAACTGAAAAGGAAAGATGAGCTTTGAGGTGTGACTCCCCAAAAGCTGGATCTCAGCATCCCTGCATCCCCTCCCCAACCCACCACAGCTGCCCTAGAGGGCGTCACAAGAAGCCTGATGGCTTCATGGGGTTGATGTCACCCACCTCCTGCTGTGCTAGGCACCCCACTATCCATATAGTAGCAGCTCTGCAAGGCCCTGCAGGGAAGCAGGATTAAAGTGCTATTGGAGAGCTTGAATGTGTGGCTTTTCCTTTCCTGCCCAGCTCAAGTTGAAACAGTGTTTTTTTTACACCTCATAAATGAGATCCTTCCAATGAGAGTTAAACCAGATTTTTAAGCTATTACCGTGATTTTTTTTTTTATCTCTTATGACATGTTGTCAACACTAGTGTTAAAAGAAAGTTTAAGCATACTCACATTCTGTATGTGTCCACGCGCTCAGTCCCCTAAGGAGAACTCAGGCTGTTTTTTGTCGCTTCCCTATGCCTGCCCTACTTGCATGCCAACCTCCACATAGACTGCAAGGAAGGGTTCAGACTGTGTACCATCTGCCCCACCCTCTCTCTTGCTTTTGTGCTCCATGGAGAAGTAACGCCAGTGAGCGAGGGTCCAGCATTCCCAACTCTAATTGTCTCCTCTGCTGTCTGTGTTTGATTGACACGCAGCCTCCCAGGTCCCAAAAACAGGTGTCATAGAGCTTGTGGTATGAGTCTGTTGAATCTCCACTCTTTTCGGGTCTCCTAGAAACTTGTAGCCAGGAGCAGAGGGTAACCTGTGACCTTCCTGTGCAAGGTAAGTAACCTAATAACAAATCTATACATCTCCAGAGAGGAATCTGAAGCAATGAAAAGGTTATATTCCCTCTGATGCTCTAGTATAGACCTGCAGTTACTGCAGAGAGAGCAGGCTTCAAGCAGTTAGTTCAGTGGGTGAATCAATCTGTTAGTTTTCTTCCTTTCTTAACTTTTCGTAGTGTAAAAAATATTAAAATCATGGTGCTGGAAAACTACAAAACTTTTCCACAGCAACAGGCATCATGGGTATGTTCCCATGCAGCTCAGAAACACTCTGACAGTTAGTGAAGGCTGATATTCATGGCCAGTATGACCTAATCTAGAATCACCTAGAAAAAAAATTTTCAATAAGGGAGTGTCTAGATCACAATGACCTAATGGTGTGTCTGTGGGATTGGTCTTGTTTTTGTTAATGGAAGTAGAAATATCCACTGTGACTATAGGTGGTACTGTTCCCTAGGCAGGGCATTCCAGGCTATTAACTGAGTACTGTAAATGCATTGAGCATAAGCTTGCATGCATTCAATCTCTCTGCTCTTGACTATGGATCTGAGGAGCTGCTTTGAGCTCCTGATGCCTTTACTTCTTTGTGATGATGTACTACAGTCCACAGGCTAAAATCAGCCCTCTGTTCCTAACTTATTTTTGTCAGAGTATTTTATCACAGTGATAAAAGCAAAACTAAGGCACAGAAAGAAAGCAATTCTTGTATGGCCCCTTCTGCTACCAGTCACACAATAAATAGGTACATTAATTAGTTGTTCTTTCTACTGGAAGACCTCTGATTTGAGCTTCCAGTTTTTCTTTCTCTTTCCTTTACTAATGCCATTTCACTGTCCTGTGCCCCTTAGATCAAGACCACAGCATGGGACTCAGGCCTTCATTGTCATGACGCCTGGATCGTCTTCTTGCACAGTCATTTGTTCAGTAGTAGGTTGATGAATAAAAAACAAAAGTGAGCTCCAAGCTCTTTATTTAAATGATGATGGGACACACTCTCCTTTCTCTTCATAGGCATCTGGAGAGTTATCTCCAGGAAGCTTCAACCAGATGGGGGCACAGCAACAGAGGGAGGCTGAAACCAGTGAGTATGAGCAGACCAGGTAGAAGGATCTTCTTGTTGGTCTCACTGTGGGTCTCCTGCTCCAAAGAGGCCTGTCCTGTGGAATTATAATGCTGGCTTCAGCATCATTATACAAGGTTTTTAGTGTTTTTGAAACTATGACGTGAAGTGTCTGTGTGGAACCCAGGTGGAAGCAGCTACTTCCCCACCATTGCTATCTGCACTGGGGCTATGACAAGTCACACCTCTGACCCCTGTGCAGGCTGAGCCCATGGCCCTGACAGGGAAAGATAAATAAACCCTGGGGAAATAATTCCACTGACTACTGTTCATTTCTATCTTAGAGTACTGGAGTGCACGCTTATCAGGCACCTAAATTCCACCCTTGCTGGAAGTGTGTATAGCAAAATCTGGTTCCTTGTCTACCTTAGATAAAGCAACTTAAACATAATATATTGCTGGGAAGATCAAAAATCTCTTAATGATGACAGTGGTTACCACACACAGAGGGATTGGTAAGGAACAGGGGAACACTTCTCTGTATGACACTTCATTGTAATATAGACTCAAACCACATCAACAAGACACAAACTGGATGATCCTATAATGTATGACCAAAGGATTGCATTATCCGGCCTGTTTAATAAGCCCATTTTCATAAATAGACCAAGGCTCAGCACCTTGTTAAAGTGGGAAAACAAATCTTTACACATATTATGGTTGCTTTGTTTTGGAACTCACAGCTAGCAAAATAATCCCTTTCTCCAAGAGTAAAAACAACCAAAAAGATCAACCAGGAAATAAGAGAAAAATACTAAATAGAGGTAAATCCTATGCAAATTTGTAGCTCATGCTCTGAGGGGTCCAATTCTCTCAGTCTATTCAGAACACTGAGGAAAAACTATATCACAGACTAAGCAATTATCCGTAATTTAAAAATACCATAGACAAAGCAATTATCAGCAATAAAAACTGTTCTTACTGGTTCAAGAAGCTGGAAGCACAGGATAAAGGCAGAGTACCTGTGAGGTTTGCTCTCTGCACCCTAGTGAAGGATAGATAAAGGAAGAGGAGGCAGCTTTCTAAAGCTTATTGGCCCCTCTCACCTGCACAGGAGACCAGTTTCTGGTGATTTTCTGTACAGGAGTTTTAGAAGGATACAGCCATTCCTCATGATCTCCAGAGAGGAACATGGGATACAGGCTGAAAGAGAACAAACATCCCCCCAGGCTGCACACCAGCAGGCCTTCTTTCCTGCACTGTAAGCCAGCAGAGTCCTGACACCCAGCATTGCCTACACAAGAACACCTACCTCCCTTCCCACAATGGCCATCTGGCCCCTGCTTGTCCTGCTGTCGCTGTTCTCCCAGCTCCATTCCATCTACCAGCTTCACCTGTGTGAGCATGTCATCATCCATCCCTGAATTGTGTTCATCCTTTCCATAGCTCCGCATTGCTTCAGCTATTCAAAATGTAGTGGGTATACAAATTAGAGCCCACACCATTCATTCAATTATAATGCCCGAAAGGCAGGTTTGGAATTATAGCTTAGAAGATAGAACTTGCATTCTGCCTGCACAAATACCTGGGTCAGAGCCTTAGTACAGTTAATACATACATACATACATACATACATACATACATATACACATATATAGATAGATATGTATACATGCATGGATGAATACATATATAAACTATATGAATGAATAACCCTCCGGTAGTTTTCCATTGCCTCGCCATTTGGACTGTTTCCTCAAACCCCACCTTCTCATTAATTGTGAGACTGTTACATTGGAAGCTCAAGAGTCCCAGGTACTGAAGATGAACTTCTAATAGACTAGCATTGTCAAATGATCATAAACAGATGTGACAGGAAGCTCTGAGACTTCCAGATGAGTCAGCATGGTTCATAGAGAGCTGAGAAGGACAACCTGAGACCACTCTCTTGGCATGTGAATGGGAACTTCCTAGGAGGGGGCTCACATGGATAAAGATATCATGTACAGGATAACTAAAATGGTACATGGATGAGAATATCCATGTTGCGATCTCAGCTATCCCATACTTTATCTTTGCTGTGTGTACTTGGGTTTCTTCCTCCTCTACTAGGACAATGCTCCCTCTTAACGAAGTGAGGAAATTGTGTATGACTTTGGGATTTGTCTCGAGCTTTTCTAGCTGTGACTCTGATCCTGAAAATTAGCACTCTGTGTCTCTTTCCTCTTCTTATAATGCTGATAGCTTTGCATAGTAATTACATAAGGATGTGTCCATAGCAACAACATGAAGACAGGACCATTTCTACCAGGAATTCACCACCCCACTGAGGGGCTCTTATAACTTAATTACATTTAAGTCTCTGTTCTTCTGTATAGTGTGTGCATAATAAATTTTATTTAAAAATTATCTCAGGGACTTCTGGTCCTAGGAATGAGAAATTACCTGTGAGTAAATTTAGCCTCCGTTAAAGGCACTGGAAAACCTGGATGGAAAAACAATTGCTTGTAAGCACTGGGCACTGACAGATTTGGCATTGCAATTCACAGAAGGTGGCACCTTGATATTCAGTGATGGGTCTCTGGGACTTCTCATATTCTTCTACATAGTCAGAATGATGGTATTGGTTGGCATTTGCTCTGGAAGTCATTTCAAAGATTATTATAGAGTAGATAGCATTTGGAAGCTAATGTCTCCAGTAGAGAAAAAGGTTAGGCATTTTTATAGCAGACAGTTATTCTAAAAAAAAAAAAAAGTTAACTCCACCAAGGTCTTCATGGCTTCAGGATTTACCTAACTGGGCCATAATTGAATTATGAGATGACAGAAATACATAGACAAAAGCTGAAATAGGATGGGCCTTACAGCACATTCATTTTATACATCTGTGTAGGGGAGCAAGCTCGGGCTGTAAACATCTAAGAGGAGAAAGCTATTGTAGACAATTTCTGCACACACTATTAACAAGTTCACACAATCGAAAGGAAGGCATTGCAATTTCTGGAGGTCTGAGGCATCAGAAATTTGAAATGTTCATGCTAATGTCAACAATACACATTCACTGAGTTATACAATATATCATCTATATCTCCCACAGGTCCCAGGATACAGAAGGACTCCTCTGCTATGATGGGAAGCTACAACTCCTCCTGGATTGGCCTGTGCTAGAATCTCCAGCAAGTACAGAATCAGGCTGAGTTCACTGCTAAGTGATCAAGCACTTTTCTCCTAATTGTGAAGTCTGATACCACATCATAAAAAAAAAAAAGTAGAGGGAAGCCAGACTCTAATAGGTCCTGAGAGAGTAGAAGACAAAGATCAAATGTAGAGAAATACAAGGGCCTCTGTGCATGTTTGGGGGTGTAAAAGTCTTACTGTGATTCAAAAACAGACAGTCTGCTCATTATGAGGCATGATGGGTTGGGAAAATGAGGACCCCACAAGGCTTGCTTCTTGTTTCTTCCTGCTGTTCCTTCACCTCAGGCTGAGCTTTGATGAGAAGGAAGATAGTAGGTTTGGAGTTACAGTGGTTCTGTTGCTAGGGAACTTTAGTTAGAGAGTGCCATGATTAGAGAAGGGAGTATTCAATTTCACAGACTCTTTAGACAGAAGACAGTGAAGGAAGACTAGTGTCCTGTCCTCTATGCTGCTGTAGTTGGTGGTCATTGTTGTGTGGGAACGGTAAACTTCAACAGGGCACTTGTCCTCTGACACCCTCACATACAAAACATGCTCACACATACACACACAGAGAGACAGAGACACAGAGAGAGACACAGAGATAGACAGAGAAAGAGAACAGAAACAAAGATGAAACATATTTTACTGTATGCATGGAACATAGAAGATTCTAGCAGCATATACAATCACACATCCAGCAAATGGAGTCTTCAGTGTAAGCTGTGGTATTTTATGCTTCAGGATATCAAAGTCAAAATCATTATTAAAATGTTTTATCATTGTATATATTTCTACTAAGCAAAATTAGAAAAGCAAAAAGGAAAAGGATGATGCTAATTATAATATTGAACATTTCTGATTGGGAGATTATCTTGTCTTTCAACAAAAGCCTGGCAACCTGTGAAGAACAGAAAACATGTCACAGGATATACAAAAGCCCAACTTCAGCTCCCCACTTTTTGTGTCACTCAAATTTCATATTATCTACTCACAGTAGCATATGAAAGTTGGTTAAATCTTATTTTGTTTGATGGCATTTTAAGGAAATTGATGTTATATTTGATGAGTTTAAATATGAAAAGAAGCCTAGTATAGGATCCATCACACAGACAGCATAATACCTGAGATGGTAATCTCAGAAAAATGAGCAAGGGGAAAGAAAACAATGGAGCTGCAAGGAGAAAATAAGGTAAAGCACAAAACTGCTATCTCAGATAGATATAGGCAGGCAGACAGACAGATAGATCTGAGATAGATAGATAGATAGATAGATAGATAGATAGATAGATAGATAGATAGATAGATAGAAGATAGGTAGGTAGGTAGATAGATAGATGGATAGATAGATAGATAGATAGATAGATAGATAGATAGATAGATAGACAAATTGATGCTTTTTTTATCCTATCAATCCTGCTCCTCCAGAGAGCACTGACTGATACAACATGGTGAATATGCATTACAAGTTTCCACTTCTTATTCTGTGTAATTCCTTAGAAAATAAAATTTACTTGTGCAAACCTGTCATTACAAGGCAGTAGCACCTTCAGGTTTTGAACAATGACTATCATAAGCTGATGGAGGTGGAGAATTTGTGATGTGCTGTAAACTATTTAAGCTCCTTCCTATTGGTAGCTGTTGCCCAAGAACCTCCGTATGTAAACAAAGCCCTTCTCTGTTCATTCTTGCAAAGCTATTGGTTAATTAGCTGATTAAATAAAAATTTTGAGACTAGAAATGTGAACGTGATTTAAGACAGTAGCTGCGTGGTTGGATGATATTTTGTGGAAGCCCTGGCCTCATGATGGGGTTCAGGACTCAAGTAGTGACTCTCACTTTTTTCACTGGCTGACCTCTTTTGTTTCATTGTGCCATAATTAGCTATGGGATTAAATTGTGCACAAAATTCTAATTGCTAACTAAGGTATTCAAGTGGCTCTACCATTCAATAGAAACAAACTGTAATTATTGTGTGATTTCATTATGTTTTACATCAAATTAAGTATGTACAGTTTTCTCCTAAAACTCACATCCTAAAATCATTGAATGGATGAAAACCTGGACTGACCCAGCACTATCTTTGTTAGGCAGCGTCATTAAACTAGTAATTAAATATGCATTTACGCTGTGCAGCCTGCCTTCAGCGTTTCACATCTTCAGGTGACCTGTCTGATAACATCAGTGGTGCTCATTCATTTCCTCTTTGTGGTATTTACTGCACTGTAATTGTGGGAAGCAGCAGCTCAACTGGCCAGCTCTTCCTCTCTAGTAAGATCCATCTTCCTTTGCCCCTGTTCTCCATGGCATGGTTATTCTGTGCTCGGCACTGACACCTGGCTGCAGTATTACTGCCAAGGCCAACACAACAATTGAACATCATGGTGGCCACTAAGCATTTCTTGAACAGACTATTGATCTCAAGGGTCTGACTTCAGCCCTGTTCCATACAACATGATAAATTCTCTTCCAGGTTGACATTTGATCCCTGTCTGTCTATTTGCACAGAAACTCTGTCCTGGGGGTTGTGACCTGGTACATACTTGGATCTCCCTGGACCTGATTCCCACATGCTCTCTTGACGTCTACTCCTCAGGCCATCTCTTCTCTTTCTTGGATGTCTGACTCCCTTAACTCACATAGTATTTCTTGTCATGATTGTGGACCTTCCAAGGACATGTGAGTATATCCATTTAGGGTCACACTTCTGAGATATAGCTTGTCTACTGTGCATGTTATCTGTGATATTGTGATAGATTCTAGCTCATTCCATCCTCTCCCAGCTGTAATACCACTGATGGTGCTATGCCTGCATCATGGTGGCTGGTGGGTCATATAACAATCTCACATCTGAGCTGTTGAGGCATCAGTTTTCTTCCACTTTCTGAAGTTTGGGGTGATGGACCCAGACTATGACCCCTTTCATGCAGTGATATGTATGTCTTGAGGCCCTTAAGTCAGGAATCACTTCTCAAACTGCTCTGCTCTTCAGAGATTGGACCTTGGTCTGCTGAAAGTGTTAATTTTCTTCCTTTATCTGTTTATCCATCTCTTTTACTACATGCTGGGAAGTAGAACCAACTCTAATTTCACAATTACGTTTCTCAGACATTGGCCATCTAGCAAGAACTCAATCATGTTTTGATGGTTTTGTTCTTTATATTTTCTCTGTATCCTACTCTCTGTTCCTATCAATGGGGAAAGTCCATCCTCCCCAATCCCTTCACAGGGCATGTGCAGAACTTTGTCTCTCTTTTGCATATTAGATTGGGACATTTAAAGAATACTTGTTCTTTTCTTGAGTTTCATAGATTTTAGTGGATGCTGTTGTTTTGCTGTGCCTCCTCCTACAGAGCTATGACTTGACAACTCTGTCAACAGCTCATAGGACTACGTGAATGTTATGAAAACTGAGGAGATGGAGGCCAAAAGAAAGCTCTGGTCATTGATTGTATGCTCGTGAGGGTGTTTGTGAGACCCCAGGTCTCCCCAGTCTCTCTTTTAGTTTTTTGACTCTCACTAGATAAACAAACTTCCCTACAATGCTCCTTCTCCATGGTATGCTGCCATATTACAGACCCAAATGCAATGTGGGAACCAGCACTGAGCTGAAACCTGTGATACAGTGAGCCCCCAAGCCTTTTTCTCTGTAGATGTTGGTAATCTCAGGTATTCCAAATGGAAAACTGACCAAGTATGTTTAATTACTGATTCCTGTGGCTAAGCTGTTATCAGGATCTTCAAGTATTATGTAGCTATCCATACATCCACTTATTCATCTCCTAATTACTTACCTATCCATCCAACTAATTACCTATTATCCAATTATCTCTCCATCCATCTTCTATCACACATATATCATCCATCTATTTATCAACTGTCATTTACCCATCATCTATCTATCCATCTATCATCTACCCATCAAGGTATCTTCTCTCTCTCTCCCTCCCCATATATCACCCATCCATTCACCTATCATCTATCTTTCAACTATTTTTATATTTTTATCAAATTTGTCTCATTTGTCTATCTAGATGGATTTGACTTCCCCAGGGGACAACATATTCATCTGTCATACTGAGACTTCCTCTGTCTTCCCAGTGCTGGTTTCTGGTGGAGAAATGACTGCCACAGTCTGCATTCATCACATGGAGTAGGTTTAATGTGCCCACTTCACTCAGACAAGGTCTTACCTTTACACTCCCCCCCCCACCCCTCCTACACACACAATCCTGAGACCGATTAGGTTCTATCTATTCTTGCTCCTGTTGGTTGGTTGGTTGGTTGGTTGGTTGGTTGATTTTTGTGCTAACATTTAATCTCATTTTATGTTCTATTCAAATAGTTCTTGTGCATATATGCCTTTCTTAAGCCTCTTAATAGGTTCCATTGAAGTATTCAACTATTAATATTTTTCCCTTTCCCTTCTCCCTCTGCTCCGGCCCCCTGTTCACTTTGGGCCCTGCTCACTCCAGTTCCATTCCCTCCAGCCATTTGTATTATTATTATTTGTATCTCATTAAAGATGGTTGTGAGCCACCATGTGGTTGCTGGGATTTGAACTCGTGACCTTCGGAAGAACAGTCAGTACTCTTAACCACTGAGCCATCTCATCAGCCCTAATATGTTATTTACTGGAAAACTAAGATAGTAAATGTGCAGAACCAAAATATGTTAGCTACCTGAAAGCTCCACCCATCTATAAATTCTCTGGATTTGAAGCAGGCATTTCACTCTCACAGGGCCACCTCTGCTTGCTCTTTACAAGACTAAGCACGTTACTCCCTAAGTTGATTCCCACTGCCATCCTGTAAATTAGAATAGTCTATGTCTTTCAATGTGTAAAATAAATTCATATGACTTCATGGGTGGTTCTTAATTCCTTTCTTCTTTCACACAAGCTTATGAATTTATGAAGACTAGCCTCATCTCTACACTGTAGATCTAGATGGCCCGCCTCCACCACTGCAGAACCCTCCGTGTAGAAGAGGAATGCATGTTGAAGAAATGCAGCTCTCTGAGTCCTACTTGTTATGACAGCTCCTGAGCACTGTCGGCTTTCCTTATACAGGCTCCTGGCACATGATAGGTTAATGAGAGTGCTAGCATGCTGCCTGCTGCTTTCCAGCTGTATCCTGGTGCTGCCAGCAACAAGGATCTGCTCCATGTCCTCCACATCAGCCTGAAATGAATCAAACTAGAGCATCCTCTGGTCTTGCTGCTGCCCAGATTCATACACCTGCCATTAAGTTCCCAAATGAGCAATGCTCTCTTGGTACAGCCCTGGCCAACCAGCCTCTTCCTTTTAAACTCATAGCATCTTTTCTCTTCCTAGTTATTGTTTTATTAGTTTATATAATTTTTCTTTGCTAAGAAAGATATTGCCAGAGGTTTGTTTTTAATAATTCTTTGAAAGAACAAACATTTAGCTTAATGTCATTTTGTGTTTTGTTTTATATTATAATAGTTGGGATGTTAATTCTTTTAAGTTTTTTTTGCAAGTTAATGTTCATTTGTTTTGTTTTGTTTTCGCTTTCAGAGATAAAAATGGAGTTAACCTAATTTTAAACTGGCTTTAAATATCTATGTCTATGTCTATGTCTATCTGTATAAGTATCTATCACCTATCTATCACCTGTCATCTATCTATCTATCTAACTATCTATCTATCCTCTATCTTTAGATAACTATAGGTAGGTCTATAGATACCTATAGATTCATGATAAATAGATATACCTATAGATAGATAGATAGATAGATAGATAGATAGATAGATAGATAGATAGTAGAGATTCTATAGATATCTAGATAGCTATAGATAGATGATAGATTTATTTATCTCCCAGATGCTACTAGTAGCATTTTCTATGTCTATCTGTTTCATGGTGAAAATGTATGATTTAATTTCCCCTGTTTCTGGGCCTGTGACTCTCATGGTACATCTGTGTGTCTTATTGCCTTTCTCCCAGTCTTGTGTGACAGGAAACCCAAGCAGCTGAAGTCAGGAATTCTGTGGCCCCAGCAGCCATAAGGCCCTAAGGGAAGTCTTCTCTAAGGCCGAGCATATCTAACCTAGAGAATGTCTGGAAGAGCTGCAATAATACCCTATCTTCTTGTTTTTCTTCCTGTAGTACCTTATTAGTGTCCCTGGAGGTGTGACCCACACATGTGTGGTAGAATCCTCCCTCAGTATTCCAGGAACCTCCTCTGCTTCCTATTGCCCCGACAGTGTCCTGAAGCTCACCACAGTCGTTCCCATGGTGGCTTCTGTTACAGCCAATGTGACCTTCACCACGAGGCTCCACATTCTGTCACTTCAGGTCTCTGGGTGGCAATTTGCCCTAGCGTCTCAATTCTCACGCAGCCAAGAAATTCCATTGATTTTCAATTTGTTCCCCTTTCTTCTTATAAAATAGGAGTAATGACTCTCAAGCTCTTTATGTGTCACAAATAAATCTGAGTTGACTTAAAAAAAAACCCCAGCTTTGTTTTAAATCCTGCAGGCACTTGTTTTTAATGTGCCTGGTTATTCTGAATGCGTGCTATAAACTGCATGAGAAAAATGGAGAAAATTCATTACTTCAGGCAATACTGACATCCTCCGGCCATGTCATTTATTCTAGAACATGAGTGAGGGAACCGAAAATCAAGACTGTTTCTAAACCCTGTGCGGGAGTCCTTAATGCAATGTGGCCTGTTTCTTTAAGGACAATCTCTCTCTCTCTCTCTCTCTCTCTCTCTCTCTCTCTCTCTCTCTCTCTCTCTCTCTCTCATTTATATCTACTAATAGTGAAGGGTTGAGTCTGAAATGTCCCCAAGAGGTTCATGTTTTCAAAGCTTGTTTCCCATCAGAGGCTGCAGTATGGAGAGACTATCGAAGCTCAGGTGGTAAGGTCTGGCTGGCAGAAGTATATTGACAGAAGTGGGCCCTTTAAAGGTTACACTCAACGCCTGTTCGTTGGGTATGCTACCTTTTAACATAGAAGTAGGTGCCAAGTATAAACCCATTCTTCCACCATGCCTTTGCTACCATGGTAGACTGAAACAGTGAGCCAATAGAAGCCATTCTCCCTTTAAGATGCTTCTAGCAGGTATTTGGCCACAACAATTCAAAAGTAACTAACAAGCATGATCTAGGCCTTTGGCATCGAATCTCAATGCATCAGCTCCTAACAGGCTTGGTGGTGCACACCTTTAATCCCAGCCCTCAGTGCGGAAGAGGCAGGCAGATCTCTAAGAGTTCCAGGCCAGCTAAAGCTATATAGATAGACTCTGTGGCGAAAACCAAAAACAGATACTGAGCTCGGCACTTCCTCCTTTCAGAGTTCCATTGCCTCAGTGTTTGCTCCCTCTTATCCACAAGACAGCGTAGCAGGTGATGTCTGTTTATCAGCCGGCCCTTTAGGAATTGGGAAACTTTAATGAGGAAAAATCTGAGTACTGATTGATGGATCCTTCTTCATTCAATCTTCTACTTGGATATTTTTTGTAAGATCATACTTCATCTAGGTCATGTTTCCTAGGTTATCATTTGTGATAATTGGGGGAAAAAATAACACTTTCTGTAAAACACTTTCTTGACTATATATATTTTTATATATATATATATATATATATATATATATATATATATATATATATATATATATATATATATTCAAGTTGATAACATCTAGAATCACACAATAGACAACCCCCCTCTGGGCATGTCTCTGAGGGATCTTTTAGACTAGGTCAGTTGAGGTGGGGAAATGCACCTTAAACATGGGAGATACCATCATATGAGCTGGAACCCTGGAGTGAATGAACAGGAAGTGAGCAGAGCACTGACAGCCATGTGTCTCTGCTTCTGGTCAGCAGATTCGGTGTGACCAGGCACCTCCAACTCTGCTACCATGCCTTCTGCACCATGCTGGATCACATCCTCAGACTGCAAGCCAGAGCAAACTATTCCTCCCCTCCATTGTTTTGGTCCATCACTTGGTTACAGGAATGAGAAACTAACTCATTCCCATTTTCACTCTTTCTGTGTTACAACAGTGGAAAAACATGTTGGTGCTCTATAAAATAGAAGCTTTAGTGTTGGTTACCTTCATATTGGTCCTGATGGATAACACCCTAAGTATTAACATGGCTAGTATGTGTGTGTTTTATTTAGCCCCATGTTGTGAAGTATTTCCTAACAGGTTTTCTTTCTTTATTCTTCCATAAGTAATATAAAATCTTACCAAGTGCCTTACAGGTTTTTCTCAAGGTACATGTGAGGAGTTAACTAATATCTATTAATCTTTATTTCTGTTTTACCAGTAGGTCAATGAAAATGGCTTTATCTATTCTTCACTGAGAATTTGTACTTCTATTTCTCATTGGACATGGCCTACCATCTCTACTTTGATTACTCTATTTAATTTGACATAAAGATTCTGTTGGCTTTATTAAAAAGTTGACTTCTATTTCATCTTTTAATTTCTGTTAACGTTGATAAGCATCCCTGTAATCTCGTCTTTAGAAATGCCGGGTTTGTAGCACCTACATTCATCCTGCTTGTATTTCTTAACTTTTGATCTAATTTCCTCAGACTTCTTAAGGCAATTAATATATTGTTCTTCAGTTATAAAGGACCAAATTTAGTTTATATATACATTTGTTTCTTTTTTATAAAGTGATTTATGTATTAATTATGTATACGGTATTCTACCTGCATGTATGCCTGCATACCAGAAGAGGGTATCAGATCCCAATATAGATGGTTTTGAGCCACCATGTGGTTGCTGAGAATTGAACTCAGTACCTCTGGAAGATCAGTTGATGTTCTTAACCTCTGAGCCATCTCTCCAGCCCCAACATTTGTTTCTTAATATCAGCTGTCTTTTTCTTCAAGCTTGCTAAGCACCATTTATATAAGATCATCTTAATGACTTACTCATTGATATGTTCTGGTTTATTATTTGTTATTTAAATTTCTTAAAGTCTATTTATTTTATTCTAGTCCTTTAACGTTTAAGTCTGATTCTCACATTACTGTAGCACTGTTTCTATCTTAGTGATATTTTCTAATTTTCTTTCTAGTTTTTGTTACCATTTTGCTGTATGAATGGTTACTATGTACATGATAAGTAAGTTATTCATTAATATAGTTTTTTATGTAGATATGATTTGCAAGCATGAGATTTCTCTAGGAACTTCTTTCATATTAATTTCTATTTAAACAGTGTTGTTAGGGAACATGAAATACTTTTCAATTTTTGAGATTTGTCATGGGCTCAATATGAAATTCTTTTTCTTGAAGAGCCCCAGTATACTCGGACAAAATGTGTGTTCTTTGAGCACTGGAATCTTGTCTCATATGTCCATTATATTGACTGTGTTGAGCCATTTAAATATCTTCAGCCTTACTAATCATTTAGTTTTCCTAGTGCATGTGCAAAAAAATATATTTAAATTTAACATAAATATGGCTTTTGAGACCCAGGAATATAGCTTAGTTGTTAAAGTGCTTGCCAGGCACATGCAAGACCTAGGTTTCATTGCCAGCACAACAGAAAACGGGTATAGTAGTGAATGCCTATAATGCTAACATGCTAGGGGTGCTATAAAATCAGAAGTTCAAGGACATCCTCAGCTAAATAGTGTGTTTGAGCCTGGGATATGTGACACCCCCCACCATCATCACCCCACACAAACATTTTTCAAAGTTTGCTAATTCTATTTTTTTTTGAAGATTTATATTTTTGCCTTTTCTTTTTTTAGAATTTTTTCTATTTTCTGTGTTTGTGTATTTTCTTCTGTGTATGTATTTGTAACAAGTACATACAGGGTTCACAGGAGCCAATAGAAGGTATTAGATGCCCTGAAACTGTGTTGTATATGGTTGTAAGCTACTGTTTGGGTGTTGGAACAGTCTTGCTTAACCACTGAGATAGATAAATGTGTACATTTTATTTTTTGATATTATAATATAATTAAATTATCTCCTCTTTCTAAACCCTCCAATGTACACCTTCTTCCTATCTCTCAAATTCATGCCCACTTTTTAAATTACGTGTGTTTGTGCATATGTGTGTGTGTGTGTGTGTGTGTGTGTGTGTGTGTGTGTAGATACAAACACAGAAATACAACTTATTCAGCCTATATAATGTTGCTTCTATGTTAAGTGTTTTCAAGGGTAACAATTTGGTATTTGACAACGAATTTCTATGCTCTTCCATAGAAAAGATTATTTCTTCTGTTCTCACCATTCCTTGGTTGCTTGAAGTTCTTTGTGTAGGGCTGAGGACTTGTGGGGGTCGCCCTGTCCATGTTAGCATGTCCATTGCTGTCATCATTGTTCAGGTCATGGTTAGGCAGCTATTTTGCTTGCAGGGACTGGAACATGGCCTGCTCATTCAATTGCATCTTCACCAGCTTTCTGTTTTCAATGGTTTCCTTTACTGTCTACATTCAATGTCCAGAAACTCAATCTGTAGATCAGACTTGCCTCAAACCCACTTGCTTCTGTCTCTTGTGTTGGAAGTTTAGCTGGGTGGGATCTAGCCTTGAGGTTACAACTCCCTTTATTCCATTTAATATTGGGCTTTTCTCTTATCTCTTTATCTCCTTGAACACAGGACTTAAGCTCCATTCCACTTCCTAGTGCCTGTTTTCTCCTCAAATTGTACATTTTGTATTTATCCTTGCTCAACTTGTTTCTTTTCATTATAGATCATTATAGAGTGACCACTAATAACCACACAACAGAGTCAATACTAGGCTCTTTTGAGGTTTCTTCTCTCAATGAAAATAACCCAAATTCTTCAATTTAGCCTCAGGCTGACATTTCAGACAAGGGCAAGGACCAGCCACATTCTTCACCAAAAATATCATAAGCACAATCTCTCCTAGAATTCTTCTTCTCTGAGATCTGTTGAGCCAGGATCCCACAGTTCTAATAACCCTCAGCACCACTATCTTCCATGTGTCTACTGGTATTGCCCACTAAGCCCCACTTAAGCATTCAGCTGATTTTCTAATCCAAACTCCCCAAATCTACATCCCTCCAAACAAAAGCATGGTCAGGCCTGTCACAGCAATATGCCACTTCTGGAACCAATTTCTGTCTTAGATAGGGTTTTATTGCTCCAAAGAGACACCATAACCATGGCAACTCTTATAAAGAAAAACATCTAATTGGGGCTTGCTTACAGTTTTAGAGGTTCAGTCTATTAGCAACATGGCAGTGTGCAGGCAAACACAGCGCTGGAGAAGTAGCTGAGAGGTCTACTTATTGATCAGCAGGCAACAGGAAGACACCTAAGACACTAGGCTTTGCTTGAGATTCTGAAACCTCAAAGCCCTACCCCAGTGACACACTTTCTCCAAGACCACACCTCCTATAGTGTGCCTCTCCCTATGGACTAATCATTCAAACATGTGAGTAGTGAATGGGTGGGGGGGCATTCCTATTCAAACAACCATACTTTCATAGAACTATGTTTGTCTTGGTGATATTGGAAAACTGGTTGTCATCTTAATAGTAACATGATCTTATGTCTGCATTGAGCTTCTTCTTGTTTTACTCCACCATATTCTAAGGATGTTGGCCACTTGACTGCGTTTTCTTCGATGACCCTCAGTTTCACCACAGGACTGTCTGGATGAGATTTCCTTTTAATGAGTGTGTTTCTGGTTACTAGTGTTGGAAATGTAAAATCAGTCTTTGCAGAAATTGTAGAATCTCATGAATGGCTGTGTGTTAAAGTACTGCCTTGATTCCTTTTATTTGATCTCCTCATCTCTTTCAGGATTTTCTGCTTTCATCTTTCATATTTTCAACTTTAATCATTTTTTGTGGTTTTTTGCCTGTGCAATGCTTTCTAGGTCATATTTTCAACCCGGGCTTTTAGCTCACTAACTTAAAAAAATATTTCCTATTTATTGTATTTAGTCACAATGTAATGTAAGCATAAATTTATATATTGAAATAAGCTGGATTTGACTACTTTTCTAATGCACAACCATAATCTTTATGGCTTTCTTCCTAGGCCATCTTCTTTGGCCTCTCTCTGGGCTATATGTGTATGTGTTTGGGTTCAGTCTACTGCTGACTGGGAAGGCCTTGCTGGCTTGCTCTTTTGTGAGTTCAGCTGCTTGGTTTTTGCAGCCTTTCATCTGTCAGAGTCTTTTGAGATGCACACTGAAGGTTTCTAAGCAGAAGATAGTTTTCTTTTCTGACTCACAGTGAAGAAGTCTTCTTTAACTTCCATCTTCATACGAGGTGTTTTAGACCTGTCAGGAGTGTCAGGAGAGTGAACCCTTGGAATATCACCTAGGGAACCTCTCAGAGGGAGTCTTCATGCACAAATGTGGATTTCTCCAGTTATGCTAGCACCAGCAAGATATTCCTGTTTTTCATCTATCTAGTGAAATTGTCCCTACTTCATCATGAGGTCAAACATAGTGGCTTTATAATTCAATGTTGGGTGCCACTTCCCCTTCAGATTGTTTCAGCTTCATGAGGTTTCTCTCTGGCTGCATGAGGAAATCTTTAAAATGTGGCAAATCCTACCTAGAGTATTGTCTTTAACCCATAGGACACATTCTGCCTCTTATCAGTCATGAGATGTGGCACAGCCTTCAACTTGCTAATCTGAATGTGAGAGAAGTGTCCTCTTGTAATTTTACTTGTGAATGGGAAGGGTGTTGTCCTCTTTCATCATGGAGGGCAGCTTCTTAGGCACTTGCTCTAGTTCTCTTGTTGGGGTCTGCAATGTGTGTGACATATGTAAAGGTACACCCTTATGTATGTGTGATTTGCAGCAATGTGTGATGTCTAAGTGGGTATACATGTATATGTGCCTAGGGTATGGGTTAACTATGTGTATGAGTATTCATGTATATAGTATGTAGATGTATTCATGGTTATTAAGATGTGCTTGGTTATGAAAACCAGAGTAAACCCTAGGTGTTGCTCCTCAGCCTCCACTCACCTTGTTTTAAGACAATGTCTCTCATTGTCAGACACTCTCTAAATTAGCAAGGGCAGCTGGGCAGCAAGCCCAGGGACTCACTGGCCTCTGCCTCCCCAGAGCTGGATATACACACCATTCCCTTTCTGTGTCCCCTTTATCTCCTTCTCTGATTTCTTGTGCTAACTAGGACTTCAAGGATATTAAAGATACACAACCAAAAGAGGCACGGGGTCTTTTGAATGTCTTGGCAGTTTATTTTTATCAGTGGTTCTCAACCTTCCCTATGCTGAGGCCCTTTAACACAGTTCCTCATGTTGTGGTGACCACCACCCCCCCAACCATAAAGTCATATTTGTTGCTACTTCATCTTAATCTTGCTACTGTTATGAATCATAATGTAAATATTGGTGTTTTCTGATACTCTGAAGTGACCTCTATGAAAAGGTCCGCTGACCCTAAGGGGTCAGGACTCACAAGTTGAGAAACACTGCTGTAGTCTATTGACAAGGAAGAGTGAAAACTGTTTCATTCCAAGGTGCTTCAGAGCCATGGAACCTCCATGTGATGTGTCTGCTGGGCATGCTGGGGTAGGAAAGGCCACCGAGTGAGATGAAAGAAACTTGAGTAACCAAAAGGTCTCTGGTATCCCTCAGTATGGCTCATTAATTCTAAAAGATCCTAAATGCTAATAGATTAAGCCACATGTGTCACTGGAAAAACTTGGTCCATAATATGATGCAGTAAATCTCCAACCCAAATATGTTCCAGCAAGGAAAAGACAACTCAATTAATATGAATACAAGCTGTGCACCGAGATGGGGCAGATCTACCGCTACACTACCATCTTCCCCATCTGTGAGACCCCTTAGATCTTGCGGTTTCTCCAGGCCAAGTGCTTCTGCTCCACTTTCCTTCCACCTCCTCCTCCGTAGGTTCTCTCTCCTCTCTCTCCTCTCTCTCTCTCTCTCTCTCTCTCTCTCTCCCTTTCTCCCACTCCTCCTTCTACTCTCTCTCAACTCTCACCTCCACCTTTCCTTTTATCTGCCTTTATTTTACAAATTATGGTGGGAAGCAGGTTTACAGGAAATCACCTGAGTACTGACTCATTCCTGGTTACAACCCTTCCCAGGAGAACGGAATTAGCATCAAATTACAAATAGCCCCAGAGCTATCCTCAGCAATAATATATTTATTAAATAGAAAAATAAAAATGGAATTTAAGAGATAATGCAGAAACTTAAACTAAGGGAGTCCTCCTTGGGCAAAGACTTGTCCCACCTTATCTAGGCCATGCTAGACTCTGGCTCTGTACATTTTCCATGAGGCTTCAGAAAACACCAGCTTTGAGAAATAAGTAGATCAAAACTGCTTTCCTTTTAAATTCAACCCAAAATAAAAACTAAATAAGTAAATAAAATAAAAGTACCTAAGTCTGAAAATATTTAGTTTAACCTGTGTTATTTGAAGACAAGGATTAAGTTATCATTGTCCTTCTAAAAGTTAGAGATGTGTTTTTTATGTATCTATACATGCAAATGCATATATATATATAATATATATATATATGGCATTGTATGCTATATGTACACATGCACTCACATGCTATGTGGTAAACATCAAGACATTGACTTGTGCTTCGGCAAGAGAGCATACATTCCATTTCTTATTGTGCAGCATTTTTCTGTATAGTTTAAAAATCAACAGAGATGCAGTGACAGAATATTATATAGCAAGTCCATGTCTCTGTAGAAATAACTTCAAAGGATTTTTATAGAAATAACTTCAAAAAGAATAAATAAAAAAAATCAGGAAGGCTAAAATCTAGAAAAATTAACCAATGCAAATGAATAGTTTTGGAAATGTCTAATTAGGCAAACACCTAAAATATGGCTGGTTAATGGCCCAGAACATGTTTAATTGTCTTTCCAGTTTAAGACCAATTAGCTATGGATAATTTAACAATAGCTGTTACCATATGTAAAATTTCAAATTAGATCCAGGGATATACCACTATTCCGTGTTGTTGCTGATTTTCCCTTGATTTAATACTAGTTTGGAAGAAACAACTCAATTTCCTAAATACAGCCTTGACAGTTTCTGCCTTCAATGAATCCTTAAAGTCGGCCTGCTATGCTTGCTTAACCACAGCAAAATGCAAATCTTTCTGCCAGAAGGGCACTCACCTGGCAAGCTCTCATCTACATATGTAGATATTTGATATCCTCCCTAAGAGTCTTCTGTATCTAAGTCCCACGCTGTGGAAGCAATTTGCATATGCAAACCCCTGCTATTTTGGTCTTCATCCACTAGAGGCACAAGGAGTGAATCATTATAACTACATTTACTTTTGATTTGATTGTAATTCACTGGAAACTGTGATGGGCACCAAGATCTTATAATACTATAGATATTAACAAGTGGTATTTAATTAGAAGAACTGCCATTGAACAAACCTTCACATCTGAAAGGGAAATGAAGGTCTGTGTCACCAAACACCAAATACTAAAAGCACCAAACAGCTTTAAATATAATAATCTTTTAAAATCTGAGAGAAGAGGTACGAAGAAAAATCAAAGGGTTATGGTACTTGTTATGCAAGCAAGGGGTTTTGAGTTCAAATCCTCTTCAGCACCCACACAAAAGCTAGGTAGGCATGATTATGCACACCTACCACTGCAGGATTGTGGGGCAGAGAGAGGCAGGTCCTGGAAGCCTGCTGGCCAATATAGCCAAAACTGTGGGCTTCAGATGTAATGAGATCCTATCTCAATAATAATAATAATAATAATAATAATAATAATAACTGTTATTATTATTATATTATTATTATTATTATAAAGAATGACACAAAAAGGTCACTCAATATCTTTCTCTGGCCTGTACATACACCCATGTACACACATGTACATATACTACAACACACACACACACACACACACACACACACACACACACACACCAAATCTGCAGAAAAAATAGAAAACTATTTCTGACTTTTATCCAAAGCAGATTTTTGTGTTTCCTTGACCAACTAGAAGAATAGCTACTAAAAATCAATCCTGTGAATTGTTCTGTGAATTCATAGTGGTCTGTGTGTATTATTGTATGGTTGTTGGTGTGCACGTCGGGGTATGTCAATTTGTATGTTGGGGATGTGTGCGTGCTAGTGTGCATGTGGAAGTATATATGTGTTATGTTGGGGTAGGTGAAAAAGCATGACCACATGCCCTTCCGTGTAATATGACACCTGTTATTTTTACAGGGCAACATGATGAGCCCCATGTAGGAAGCAGCCCTCAATAGGGAGCTCACTGCCTATCTGGTACAGAAAGAAGCATCCTTCCTTTCCAAGTCCAGTCAGTACCTGTAGTAAATTTCACAGTATACTTTGCACGCCCCTCCCCTCTCTCTTGTCCCAGAGGCTTGGCCTGGCCATACCTCCTTATCTGGAGGCAGTTCTGAGTTCAGCAAGGCTAGCACACACCCACAGCTCTAGAACAGAGCTTTCAGCAGGAGCCCACTTTAACATTTCCGAGTAAGCGCAGGATAGGAATGGGGTCCTCCTTTAGCTCACAATCTGCAGAGTTGAGAGTTACAGACCCTTTACTTGGAAGAGCTGGGGTGCTGGTGAATGTCAGTTCTTGACAGGCCAGTGAAGTGCACAGTGAGGGTCCATCTCTCATTGCAACTGGCTTGCCACAGGAGCACAGAGATCAACTTCCTTGTGCTGGAACCAAGGCTGCATCTAAGATAAGCTCCCTCGAGGAACTCAACTTCCTACTGAGGTGGCAATATTCTGCTCTGTCTTTGACCTGAGTTTGCCCTCTGCTTAGAGAACTTAAACCCCAAGGCTTCCTTCAGTGACCAGGGCTTTTCACAGCCTGAAGGCAGAGTCCAGATGTTCCCAGGCCAAGGTACTGCTTGGAAATGATTTTTCTTTCTTACACTGGGTACTTTCCTATGTTTTTTAATCACTTCTGTTTGACCTGGAATCCAGCAATTACACAGGAACCAGATGCTTCTCCCTCCCTTTCTCCTTCCCTCCCTCCTCCCTCCCATCTTTCTTCCTATTTAAAGTCTTCAGCTTCTATGGGAAAGGCTAGTATACTCAGGAGGCTGAGGGTCAGAAATGCCTCTACATCTGCATGACAAAGGACAACATCCAAGACCGGACATGCTGAACAAGACAAAGGAGAATCACTCACTGGAAACAATAGGGAAGAGAAGCCTGTGCATTCCTGGGATTGGTAGAGTGCTACTTGAGATTAGCTGACCCTTGGGCTAGGTAATGTGAGTGACCCTGAAGGACTAGAATACTGAAAGATGAAAACAAGGCATTCAAAGGGAGGTAGAAACCCCTGCCCTGTGCAGCTGGGTATGGGGTCCTTCCACCTGGAAGACAAGGCTGGGCTGGCATCAGGAACAGATAGCATGCACTGCCCTTCCAGAGCAGCACACTGGGCAGCCAGGCAGCAAGGGGACCCAAGAGATTGCCATGGAAACCTGTTTTTTATTTTTTTAAAGCTTCCTCTTTAAACTAGAGAAGCAAAGATACATTATCTGAGTGATGCAGAAAAGTACCATATGCAAGCTAGATAAAGACTCTGCTGGCCCAGGCAAAAGGGTTAGACAAGGGAGATGTGATACCCTCAGAAATGATGTTCCCTCTCCCATAGTGTAAGGGTACAAAAAAATTGCTGAAGACTGCAGACTCAGATAGTATGCACAAACAAACCAGCATGTGGGGGTCAACCATTCTTTCAAATGGCAACCCCAGATAAAGGCACCCAGGCCTTCTTTTAGGGAACTGGGGGAACTCTCTAGAAGGATTAGGTAATCTAAAATCTCATTGGTGGATGCTAGGGGGTCACGGGCGGTCAGTGGTCTCCATTCCTATTGAATGAACATTCAACCATGTGATGAAATAGGACTGCCCAGCACAGATGGCCCATTCTGAGATAAGCTATTTCCCCACTTTTGTGGTTATCCCCAGGCTGTTCTTTGGGAGAAGGTTTTATGATCTTGTTCTGGATTTTATGGTCTGTTCCTCGCGTTGGTATCTTATGACCTAATTTCTGGAGCTTAGGGTCTTTTCCTGAAGCTGGTGCCTTAGAAGCTCTTTTTGAAATCAGGCCTGGTCCTCAAAATGGAGACAAATGTGATCCTTAAGTGGGGAACAGTTGAGGTTTATAATTGTCTTTTCAATAGAAGCTCCTAGGGCGTTTCAGAATTCTCCGAAGCTCCCAAGACAGGAAAAGTAAAGAATCTACCTTCAGAGAGGTTATGTCAGCAGCCAGACTACATTAGCAATGAAGTCTAATGAAGGAAGCACCTGCCCAGGGTCAGATGGCAGGAGGTACACTCTGGTTGGAATTGGTACAGGTCACGGTAATGCTAGTTAACCACGTGTACAGGAAAACCTCAATCCAGCAGCAGGAGGCTGGGCCACTCCAGCCACAGCCCATCCACTCTGCATAGTTTGAGGACCTGAGTGATAGAGTCATCCCCCTTAACCCATTGACCCCCACCGAGGCATGGTGCAAACAAGTCTTTGAACCCAAGTTCCATGTCTTGCCCTCTGGGCTAGCAGTCCTGTGGTCTGGTCGAGCTGTAATCTTTGTTTCTTGACCGAGCATCCAGAGTGGCCTCTGGGAAGCCTGTTCAGGGTGTAATTGGCTTTTATGCCTCATTACAGAGGACCCTGGGAAAATGCTAAAGGAGCCTGACGGTGCGGCATTGCTGCATGGGGCAATGCCTTTGCCTGTTCATCACTTGAGAGCAGATCAGCCACTGGCCCGCTCACCCGTGTTCCTTCTTTCCCTCAGGGCACATAGCCTGGACCAAACACGACACATCAGACAGAAATGAAACCCGATGCTCCCTCAGCCTGAACCCTCCTAAAACACAACCTGGGAAATCTCTGTGTACTTGATACTTGTAGGACTTTTAGGGCTCAGAGTGAAGAAGGGTTTCTAACATCTGGGCAGACAGCTGCAACCCTGCAGCAAAGGGAATTGGGTACAGATGATTTTAGCTCCAGCTGTATTGTTTATCCATTCTTTCCAGAACACGATAGTGTGATATCCATTCTGAGCGGTATGGGCACTTTCTCAATGCAGGAGCATGTATTAATTTTGTACACATCTTACATTGGACAGTTGTCAAATCTGGAAGAGAAAAGCACATGACACTTTTAATTAGGGCATTATCATGGTATCAGCTAGAAACAATATCTGGCGAATTACGTCAGAAACCAATGTGAAGAGACTGAAGCAAATCCGAGGTGTCCTTCACAGCCCTCCACGAGAGAGGGCTCTTGGAGGCTTTACCTCTGAGCAAAGAATTGTATGAACACTGAGTTTTGCTGTTGTCCGAGGAAAGAAGGAAGGTGTGCAAGTAGGAAAGAGAAACCCGGAAGCACAAGACTAGACTGCACTTTGATTTCCCAGGAGTGTCAAGGGGGCAGTGAGAAGAGGCTGGCCCCTTCCTGTCCAGAGCAGAGGTAAGAGCTGTGTGGAAGGTCAGACAAGGTGGACTCTCTCGACTCGGGGAAGAATCTGAGATTTGATTCCCAGTACTTCTAGAACACTTCATGCTGTTTAGACTGGGAACTGGAGGAGTCAGATTGACATTTTTTGCAGCATGGATCTGGCCAATTGTTAAGTAAGAACTACCCCTCCTCTCCCCACTCCCACTCCCTACCTTGTAGTCTCAAGCCTTTGAACAGTTGTTTGGGATGTTGGTGCGGTTTGGGGAAGTCTAGGAGGTGTGACCTGATAGGAGAAATGGTAAACTGTTGGGGGAGGGGCGAGCTTTGAGGGGAAAGTTTCACCTAATGGCACTTTGCTCTTACTCTACTCTTTCTCGGCTTGCCATTCAACATGTAAGTGCCAAGGCGCCGGCTCCTGCCACCAAGCCTGCTGTTTGCTGTCATGCCTCCCTGCCATGAAGGGCTCAGGAACCACCTTAAGCCCAAATAAACCCTTCCTTCTATAAATTGCGTAGGCCTCGGTGTTTCAGCACAGCAACAGAAAAATAATTAATACACTAGTATATGGAGATAAAGCTCCCAGTACTGGGAAGCTCAGAGCAGGTGTGGGCAAAGGAAAGTCCCTCCCTTCCTTACTCCTTTCTAGGGTCTTGAGAGACACCATAGTTAGGAAAGGCTGTTCAACACAGAAAAGCACAGCAAATTATTAGGTCAAAGTTCCTCCAGAATGAAGACTTGGAGGTCCAGGGAAACCAGATATATATATTTGTGGTTAGGTTTTCTAAGCTATAGTACCTTAGAATGTGTTTGGAAGGAGAAGAGCGTGACCTTATGTTACAGACTCAAGAGGCCTGTCAAAATTATTTTTCTTCTTCATGTGGTATTTGTCATAATTATCAATGCACAATAATTATACAAATGGATGAGTTTTGTCTGTGACATTTTCCTAGTGCTCGAAGTTAAGGGGAAAACCAAAACATGTAGCGGTGTGTTCCCTCTGCTCCAGAGATCCCTGCGTGGGTGGGGTTCTGAGACAGCAAAAGCCCAGGGCACTCTTTATTTCCTCCTGCTCTTTCCATCTATTTCAGCTCACTCTGAAATTCTGAAATTGCAAACACCCTGACATGCAGGAGTACATAGCTCTTCTGATACCAGGAGTCAAGAAAAGGATGGGATAGCAAAGACAACGCTGTGTGTTGTTGCCCAGGCTGGGGTTACCAATGACGGTGCAAGCCTGAGATGATCTTAACTGTATGGTGTAGACTGGGACTTCACCCCTGGTTGCTGCCCTTCAGTTCTTATTCCTGTGGGTGCTTTCTACTCTCCAGTCTGCTTCCCCCATGTTCTCTTCTCCCTCCATGAAGAGCAGGGACTTGGAGAAAGTCACAAGAAATCACTCTTCCAAGAATCCTGTTTCATTCTTTCTCTTACATTAAAGGGATGACTGCTGAGGACAAACATTTTGAAGTTTAAGCTCCAGCTGTCGTCAAAGATAGGAAAATCCTTATGGCAGGCTATGCTGCCTCTGCCCATTGGATCTGACAGCAGCCTCATTAGAGCAGGCTATGTGCTGCCTAGTGGAGGAAAGAGACACTTGGATGATCCTCTTTCAAAGGACAGCGGTTTTGCTTCCCATAATGGAAGGAACACGCAACAACTTACTGAGGGTAATGAATGTGTTCTTTCCTGTCATCCTTCACTGTGTCCACCTTCTTGGGATGGGTACCACTTTTCATAGGAAACACCCCTGGGGTAGTGAGGCTTCCCAGAAGGACAGAGGCCCTTCTTTCTGGTCAGGATTTGTCTGAGCCTAATGTTTGAAAGAGGAACCCCATCTGTTCTTATGTAACTCCAGACCAAGCCACAACTTACTGTGATGGCTGTCCTATTCTATTGCTTCCCTAACTCCTGAAGTCAGAAGAGCTGTTCATTTCTGTGTGTCAGTGTGCTGTGCTTGCGGTTTTTCAGAGTGAAGAGTGCCAGGACCCGTGTGAGGTTCAGGTGAAGAGGATATCTTAGGAGAATGCTTGCACCAAGTACTACATAATCGCCATGGATAGAAAGCTGCCAGTAAAATGGATGGATCTAGAGGATATCATCCCAAGTAAGGTAACCCAATCACAAAAGAACTCACATAACATGTACACTGATAAGTGGATATTAGCCCAGAAACTCTGATCACCCAAGATACAATTTGCAAAACACATGAAACTCAAGAAGAATGAAGACCAAAGTATGGATACTTCACCCCTTCTTAGAATTAGGAACAAAGCACACATTGAAGGAGTTGCAGAGGTCAATTGTGGAGCTGAGACAAAAGGATGGACCAACCAGTGACTGCTGCAGCTGGGGATCCATCCCATAATCAGCCACCAAACACAGACACTATTGCATATACCAGCAAGATTTTGCTGAAAGGGCCCTGATATAGCTGTCTCATGTGAGGCTATGCCAGTGCCTGGCAAACACAGAAGTGGATGCTCACAGTCAGCTATTTGATGGAACACAGGGTTTCCAATGGAGGAGCTAGAGAAAGTACCCAAGGAGCTGAAGGGGTCTCTAACCCTATAGGTGGAACAATCTGAACTAACCAGCACCCCCAGAGCTAGTGTCTCTAGCTGCATATGTAGCAGAAGATGGCCTGGTTGGCCATCATTGGGAAGAGAGGCCCCTTGGTCTTGCAAACTTTATATGCCCCAGTACAGGAGAACGTCAGGACCAAGATGTGGGAGTGGGTGGGTAGGGGAGCAGGGCTGGGGATGAGGGAGGGTATAGGGGACTTTCAGGATACCATTTGAAATGTAAATGAAGAAAATATCTAATAAAAATTGGGAAAAAAAAGGAAAGAAAGCTGCCAGTAGATAGAAGATTCTAGGGGAAGCCCAGAATACCCAACTCTCAGTACTTTTATTAGAGTGGTCCAGTTTGAGACACTTGTGAGGAAAGAGATGCAGGAATCAGTGTGCAGCTGTCGATGTATGAAGGCCACGGGCCTGATGTGTCAAAGATGAAGCCAGCAACATGGATGGTGAGAAAGCACCTTCTTCCCGTTTCAGAAGCATAGCTGATGTTCTTTCTACTCTTTTCAGCTCTTCTGTTAGCAGGCAGGGACAGGCATTACAGCTAACCCAGGAAAAGCCCATTTTGCACAGCTAATGGAAATCAGGTTGCTAAGGATTCTTTATTAAAATATCGCCTCCGCTTTTAAGAGAAAAAGGGTGGAGGAATGATTTAGTGATCAATAAAAATTGATTTGACTTTTAGAAAAAAACTTAATATTCATATAATTCCTCTCGTGGGAATTTTCTTGTCGCCAGTGTGGGTGTGTAAACAGTAGATTGTCTTCAAGTTCAGTGATCAGTTTGCCCAAGGGCAAAGACATGGCTGCTGTGGTTTTGACAAGTGGTCATTTAAATGTGTGTTGCTTTGTCCTTCTGTGTACTGACCTACCCCAGAAAGGGTTGGCCAGACCAGGTGACCCCCAGCCTTGACTAGATCTCCTTCCTGAGCACCTGCCTGGTCATATGTGTTTTATCTCACTATACTTCCATTGTGGTCTTGTAATGATATGGTGTCACAGTTGCCCTGGGGGACTACAAGGGACTTTTGGATGCTTCTGCTTCTGTATTGTAGGTTTTCTGTATTGTACCTGTGGGGTATGAAACATGTTTCCCCTCATTATTCCTTAGATTTATCCATCAGGAAGAAACAGGGAAACGGGAACTATGTAGTGGGTGACAAGGATAAATTTAATATGGGGAGCTACTGATGGGGATTTCGAGGCCCTGACATCCACCTCATGCTTAAGGACACCCCTGAAGAGAACAGATGACATGGGTCCATTTGATAACCCCAGAGCCAGTGGACAAAAGTGGGAAGCCCTTGTGGCTGGCCATCAGAACCATTCCTGCAGTGTCAGGTGGTTCTGTCATTGAGGCTGGCAACTAGGTAAAATAATCTAGACTTTCAGTAATGTTTCAGTGAAATATAGCAGGTGAGACCAAGGAACCCACTTCCTTCAAACACGTTGTCACTCACTAATCCACATTCAGTCCCCCTCTCTCCTTCTGCCACTTCTCCTCCCGCCCCCACCCCTCCCACCTCTAGATTCCACCTCCCTCCCTCAGCCTGCAGAATGCTGGGTTACCTTGACTGGGTAGTATCAATGCTCTTAGTAGGAGGTCCAGAAATAAGCACGGGGGGGGTGGGGGGGCAGAAATGTTAACACCCAGGGTTGCTCCTCCAAAGGAAGGGATGCATAACCCAGAAGTCTTGGAGCAGACCGGTTAATGGCCTGGTGCCTTTTTCACTACCTGCGTGGCAGAGACCACTCCAGACCCTCCCCTGGAGCCTTGTCTGGAGCTTGGTTTTCCTCAGGCAATCTATGGAACCTTATCTATATGGAAAATGGTCACATGTAGTGAATCAATAGGACCCACCTTTACAGAAGGCGACACTTGTACTTTACGACAGATTTTGATGGAGTCATGTCTTATCTTTATTTAGCTTACTTTGTTCTTCGAGGTAGAGGTGTGCTTCACTCACTGTGGTCACAGAATTAGGTTAATTAGCATCAGGAAACTTTTCACCAAATCGTGCTGTGTTTAAATGTACACAAAATAAACAACACGGGGCTCAAACAGCTGACATTTGAACCAACATGGTTACTTGGTTTTATTGAACCAAACAATCTTACTGTCTCCCACAGGTGGTACTCCTGCTGCCCATGGTAGTTGTAGAGACCCCTATAGTACTTCAACGAAATTTCAACGTTAAGTTTCTCAGTTACTAGTTCCTGTCAAATGTTATTGATGGGTTTTTGACATCTACTAGGAGCAACGCGAAGCTGGGCTTTGACCATACCCCTACATCAAAAATATGGACATTACTGCTTGATCAAGAGATGCTTCCAGGAGCCAGAACTTGTTTTTCCGTTCCTTCTGATTACAATTTGAAAAATATTCAAATATCAGGTTCCTAATAAGTCATGATAGACAGAAGTCAGAGGCAATTACAGAGTCTTCTGTTTTGCTGATACAGTGGTGTAAGTGCAGAGCCGGCTGGAGATTTCCGAGATGTCTGTTACACTACAATGCAATCCTCAGGGTTATAAACGACAGTAATTATCCTGACAGATGCTTTTTAACAATGTATTTTCTATTCCTCGGAAATTTAACTAGATCTTGGTTCAAAAAAAATATAATGGATCCATGTCTGATTTTCTTCAAATGTTTTTTTTCACAGAAAATATCTTCACGGACATTTTCCTTCAAACTGTTTGACTTACTCAGTAATCAATTTTATGAGTAATTCCCTTGTTTGTTACGGTGTTCACATGAAACTTTTAAGAGCTCGAGACAGAAAGTCATTAACATCAATCTAATAAAATAGCTGGTAAATTTAGATACATTGCACTTTTAACATGTTTTCTCTAAATTGCAATCAAAATAGGAAGTTTTTAGTGCCAGGGGATCAATAAGGGAAGGCTTTCTTTGACATCACCACATTCTAAGCTATAACCTACCCTTTTCATGTCTGGGCTCCCACCGAGTGCTTTGTTAGTCTGGAAGAGGAAAGGAACACCTCACCATTTAAGGGGGTTGTGCCAAGAGGATGGCTAAGTGGGTAAGAGAGCTTGCTGTGAAAGCAAAGAGGGCCTGAGTTTTAATCCCAGCACCCAGGTGAAATCTAAGCACAGGTATGTATATGTATGCACGTTGTTGTTATGGGCAGACATACAGATCAATCCTGGGAGGAGCTCAGTGACCCACAAGCCTAACTGATAGTGAGAATCAGGCTCAGTGGGAGGCCAAATCTCAAGGGATTAATGTGGAGAGAAAGAGATGATAGGGAAGATAGCAGATGTCTTCCTCTGGGCCATGCTTTCACCTGAAGGGTACATACACCTGAGCAAACATGTACCTGTATGTTCCAAAGGCAAAGTGGAGGAGTGGGAGAAGGAAAGGGAGAAGGGATGTTAGCACGGGCCTTCTCATGGTGAATTCCCTGTCCTTCCCCTGCCTTAACAATGTGTTTGTTGCCTCTTCCTTCATTTTAGCAGCATCTTCATGAGTTCAGGCTCCTCTGCTGACTGTCTTTTCTTTTAGCACGTGAGGTTGTTATCCATCATTGTCATCCATTGTTTCTCCTGAGACCTCCTCATCAACCTCTCAACCTGATGTCAGAAAATGAGTTTTCTTCTCTCTGCTCTTTGTCTCTAGTTTTTGAACCTCTAGGCATCCCAGTGTAAAGCCCAATAGACCTGGAATCTTCCTTCTTCTGTTCCACTTGATGCTTGCCTTGTCCAGTACTTCACGGGTATTAATATCGCTGTGACTCAGAGATGGGTATATAAACTAAGGACATGACCAATCCATGGTATGGTTAAGGGGAAGGCCTCTTACTGTGGATATGAGAGAGAACATCCAGAGACATCTGAATGTGTCCAGAGCAGAGAAAGTTGTAGACTGAACATGATGGCCAGCGGTCTCGACCTGAACATGCTATCATGAACGTGCTATCTGCAAGAGAGAACAGTGGACTAGCAGGAGAGAGGACAAGGAGAACTCAGTGAGTGAAGCAGGAGCAAAGTATGGAGTGGACATAGCAGGAACAGCAGAGTTTGAAGGTGAATGAGTAGCTGTGAGAAAGGTAACTGGTGAGCTGGCAGGGGTGTAGATTAGGGGAGAAGGTGAAAGGGGCTAGGATGCCAGCAGGGACCTTGAGATGTGTAAGGTGTGTCTGATATTTGGAATACAGAGGGATCCTGGAGGCCAGCATGTGCTTTGATATGCTGAGAGGCACCATAGCTAGCCACATATGCTTTCTGCCAGAGGTAAGGGAATGACTCCTTTTGGAAGATGGTAACCAGGGTCACAAGCTACTAAGGAAGGCTAGCTTTTATCTAACCAACAGAAATCCTCTAATGGTCCAGATTGAGCTGATTTCTGAGAATTGGGATTGCTCTGGAGGTCTGGGGAATTGGAGTTTCCATTGGACCTAACAGTGGGTAGAAGTTACAATATTTCTCAAATGTATACCCAGACTTCTATGTCCATCCTTTGGGAGCTGGCTTTCAACATTTTTCCCCAGTCATTGTTTGACTATTTTAACCTTGTCTTTCTTTCCCTTTTTCTTTGTACATCTTTCTGGATAATTTTTGCTAAACTCATTCCAGGTTCGCTGATAGAGATCTTCAGTGTTCTTTTCTGTAGTTTCAACATGAGATGTATGTATGTATGTATGTATGTATGTATGTATTTAACAGTGTATTTTTAAGTAATGGGTTCTTAGGGTTTTTTTTTTTCATTCTTCCCATCCTAACATTCTATTGCATAGACATTTAACCCTTTCCAGAAAATTGCTGAATGTATTTATACTCTCTCTTTAATGACCACACTGGTTGGTATCCATATTTGGGTCACTATACCCTTGTCTGCTTTTTCCTCTCTGCTCCTTCAACTCTTTGATTTCTCCTGTCATTCATTTGCCTCTCTATGTTTTGAGGCAATGTTCTGATGCATTGTGGGACTCACAGAGAACTATGTGACCTCTTTTTTTGTCCTTTACCCTGACTTAGTAAAGGGGTCTGTATCTGTCACATCTGTCCATAAATTTAACAGGAAGGTTTGTATCCCTTAGTCACTCCACATCTGTCTCTGGATCCATAGGGTTGGACTTGATTGTGTGGCTACTTCCTCACATGTCAACACTTCTTCCAGAAGAGAAGAAATAAGCTGCAAAGACCCAGGAAGGTCAGAGAGTTGGAAGACTTAATAGGCCCTCCCCAAGATTCCAGAAGTAGTAAGCAATTGGGAAGAAGAGGAGACTCCTTGCTGAATCACTCTACAAATTTGCTTTGCAAGTTGGACAGGATGCTCATGGGGTACAGCCTTCATGAGCATCACTCATGTGTAAGACTTTTGGATGACGTTTCTGCCAGTCACTCTGAGTTCTGGAAGTAACCCCTCACCCATCCTCCTGTATGTACACTGACAGTCATACAAAGATCAATATTAACAGGAGAGTTGCTTTAATGTGATTTCTGGCTATATCTGGAATAAGCAGAAGTTTGGTCACAACCTCACATCCACCTTGCTTCACTTGGCCTGCCCCAGCCTCCCACAGCAACCAGCTGTCAAGTGGCCAGTCTCTGAGGCTGTAGCTCAAGCCCTGATAGATATAAGAATTGTCCCATCTTTTGGTCCATGACACCCTGTCCACTAAAGACATCCTATAAGCTCTGTTGACCATATAAATTCCTGGTACCAGCAAATTTACCCATCATTTTAACACACACACACACACACACACACTATATTTAAATTTTGCTCCATGTATTTCTGACTCTTCAGAAAGCTATGCAGTAAATCAAGACTCAAATTAACATTTATCATGTAGAATTACTTTTTTAAAATATGTGCTGAAAAGAAGCTTTGACAAATGTCATTGCATTAAGTCATAATTTCCCAAAACGTCAGGTGTAAATCAATGTGATCTCTGCTATGCTGAATTTTATGCTATTTCTAAGACATTTGAATTTCCTCAGGAAGATATAAAAAATAAAATACATGGGATTGGTTTGTTTTCTCTCTCTATTCAGGCATATGTAGTCTCAAGATATATTCTAATGAGTAAATTCAAATACAGACTCTTCAGCAACATGAGGTTGAGTTAACTTCTTTCTACCTTAGTATCCAATAAATAGCTTAGCAAATGCTAACAGTCATTTATTCATACAGCTTCAATTTTCAATGCTCTTATGAGTTAACTAGCCTGAACTGTTAGAAGTTTCTAAGTTTATAGACTTGGGTTTGGGGAGAAACCAAGTAAACACACTTCTTAGACAGAAGCTTAAAATGAAAGCTTTACTTTCTTTTGAGCACAGGAAGCAGCCAGTTCAAGATCTGAACTATATCCCTGAAGGGAGATTGTACAGCATTTTTAAAGAATGGAACCATAAAGCAAGTTGGGAACAAGGTGGGCTGTAGTATTGTCCAATCATATTTTGAACCAAGGGTTTGATCAAGGAAATAAACATTGGTGACTGGGCCTTATCCAAGACACCTGGCTTTGGGATCCTTGGCTCAGCTTTTACAGTCAGGTCCCCTCCTGGACTCTGGCCCAGAATTCAAAATGATAAGGGAACAAAGGAGTGGGCAAGCTGCAGGTAGTCAATTAAGACATGACAGGTAGTACCTTTATGACTTGTATGCTCTAGTTTAGATAATGGCAGCTCCCCTCTTTACATGGTTAGCAGACAAACATGAAACGCTTGGAGAAGCAGGATAGGAATTGGTTCCTGGGCCTGGAGACAAGAACTTAGTTTTGACCCTCAGCAAAATAGACTTTGTTCCTGAGATGGCGGGTCTCAGCAACTATCTCCTAATAATAGTACAAAGTTTTTTTGAAAGGAATATGTCAATGAACCATTTTACACAGCATGTTATCAAAATTGATATATGTCTTGCGTTAGTATTCATCAGTAACACCAGTTTCAAGACTTATACCACATATAGATTGAATCCTTAGATGCTTATATCAATATGCTTAGTGGGTCAGCTGCATATAGCCCTACCATATACTTTAACATACTATAGATGACTCATAATTGGGACAACTCTATAAATTCTGTATGAATACTTGTGATATTATTATTTTTTTAGCAATAATGCCAAGAACATATGCTCAGTACAGACATAATTCTGGTTTTTTGGGGGGTGTTCTCCATGCATACATAGGCTGTGGAGTCTAAGGATGTAGTTCCTTCAGAGGTGGGATGTGGGATCTGACTGCAGTTTGCATTTGGATTGTGTGCCTGTTCTTATATTGTGGCTTCTTCTTTCTTCTACCCTTCTCTGCCCTTTTCCCACCCTTTCATCTCCCTAACATTAGCTGGGAGAGAAAAATGGATAAACAGGAAAGGAAAGAGATCCTTGAATAAAGTCAGTCATCAGAAAGAGAGTGATGTTATTGCTAGACTATTTAGGGGTTTCAAGTTCCTTGGGACAGTTTTGATCTTTACAGTTAGGATATCTAATTTCTTCTTGTTTCTTTTCTGGGCATGACTACTTATCAAACCATGACCACCAACAACAATTAACAACCACCAACCTATCTATAGCCTGCCTCTCGAGGGCCCTAACATTTTATATGCCCGCTAAAACGTCCCCAGAATTCAAAATGTCACACAACTGCAGAAACTATGTGCAACTGGCAAAATCAAAATCGAAATGAAAACATTTGGGGAATCAAAATGAAAATATGTTCCCATGATATTCCTGTGGTTCTCAAAGAAACTGAATTCCAGCATTCTCACTACAGGATGTCGCCTGTGATGGAGGTAGGAAAAGCGAGAGGAAGACAAATTAAAGTACCCACGGGGAGCCCAGAGACCTTCATCCTGGTGAGGAGGCAACCTCAGGTACTCCTCTCTTCCATAGCTCCCTAGATTTTTTTTTTCCTTTCATTTAGGCACAGATTCCTAGAGTGGGTATTTTCTGTCCATTTTGCTCATGGTGTCCCAATAACATGAAGGCTTCATTGATCTCATCATTGAGTCCTCGTCACTAAGAATAGGTTTTGGCCCCCAACACATGACATACAGACTTCTGATTGAAAATGCAATTGAATGGAGATCACTTAGAACAGCAAAGAAATTGATGTTTCGATTTGGTAAAAATGATCGGAAGACAATTTCGTCACCTCATTCTAGTTCCTTAGGGGTGGGCACTGCTGCCTACTTGATAAGCTCACTCATGTGGTGTCAGGGAGTGTGAAGCAGAAAGGAAAGGAACACACAGGACAAAGCATGAGCCCCAGTCAGAAATTTGAGACAGAGATTCTCATGTTCTGAATAGTCAGGGGCCAAGGACATCTCTCTTCAACAATGCCGAAGCCCAGAACAGTAGTACATGAGGCTTCTGACAACTGCAAAAATGACCAAGTGAGAACATGGATGTGAGGAAGGGGTTAGGGGAGGAAGGATGACGTGGGCAACAAGGAACACGGAACTTGCATGGCAGCAGAGAATCATCCAGATACTCCTATCTCCTCCTATCACATTTCTGTTTCCCGAGGGAAGCAAAGTCACAGGGTAGACCTTTGCCCAAAGGTTTCATTGCTGAGAACACAGAGCAGACAACAGGTCTATTTGGAAAAAATATCAGACTTTGCATTGAGTGGAGCCATGTGGAAGGTCTGTGTGGTTTCCTCCTCTGCCCACTCAGAGCACTGTCAAGGAGACACAAAGGAAGGGGGCATCCATCAAATGCACACCTTTACTTTCTGAGCTCTTGTCAAGTTGCTGCTGCTCCAGAGGTAGGAACATTCAGTCTCTGACCTTTCTTCCCAGATTAACCTTTGGGGCTAATGAATGGATCAGTAGGATTTAAACAGTCTTCTTCTACATCTCAGGATCTCATTGTTCCCTTTTCCCAGGATCCTAAGGCACAGTTTGCGCTCTTGATGCTCTGTCCTAGCAGAGAAACTGCTTTCACTGGACTTTCTTTCCTCATAAGACCTAAATGATTGACTGATGTCATTGATGAACACTTTCCCAACCCTGTGATTTGATGGTTTTCATAAGCAGGATCTTCACTGATCTGAAAGGAATTTTCAGAGATGTGCCATTATCATAACACAGGCCCAGGACACTCCCATCTTTTTAAATAGTTGTGCAGACTGCCTATCCACATTGTCTGCTCCTGTTGTCAGTTAGCTGGGTGGTTCTTGTCCTACCCAGATGATGCTGACAGTGGGTGGAGGGTAACCTTGCCTAGTCTTGATGAAGATGAGCAGGGAGGGGACCAAGACCCCCTGAGAGAAGAAAGATGGATGAGAACTTTTGTTTTAGTTCATTTGAGCTGCAGGGATAAAATGCCTCCCCAAAAAAGCAGCTCAGAGAAGAGAGGGCTTATTTCAGCTCACAATTCCAGGTTATAACCCATCACTGTGGGAAGCCAAACAATGAAAAATTAAAGTAGCTTACCAAATCTCTTCCTCAGTCAAGAGAAGAGAAAAATAGATTCAAGCCTTCTTAGTATTTTGCTAGCTTTTGCTATTCTCACAAATACATACATACATACATACATACATACATACATACATATGAACTACTGTGGCAATATATTCTGATCATATTTACCCTCAAGTTCTCTTAGACCCTTAATTCCTAATTACATATCTTAAAAGTGTTTAAATTGCTTGCTTAATAACTCATTGACTCAAATTTGTGCTGTCTATATATTTCTATGTGTGGAGCCATCCACTTGACCATGGTCAACTTACCAGGAGCCAAACCCTTAAAGAAAACTGTCTTCTCTTCCCTTAGAATCCACCAACTGTCTGAGACTCCTCAGTTACCAAATGGCACTCGTGATCCCTTTCTCCTCCATGCTAGAATGCTGACTGCCTTGATCTTCTGGAAGTCCCATGCAGGCAATCACAGCTGCAATATGTTCATAAAAGTTTATTTTTTAGTCCAACCCCTGCATGCTCTTTGGTTGATGGTTCAGTCTCTGCGAGGTCCTATGGCCCAGGTTGGTTGACTCTGTTGGCCTTCTTGTGGTACCTTTAACCTAACTCTAACTCTTCCCCAGATCTGTCTGATGTGTGGCTGTGGGTCTCTACACCTGTTTCTATCTGCTGCTGGGTGAAGCCTCTCAGGAAACAGTTATGCTAGCCCCTGTCTGCAGGCATAGCAGAGTATCATTGATAGTGTCAGGTGTTGTATCTCTCCTGTAGGATGGTTCTCAAGTTGGCCAGTGATTGGTTGGCCTTTCCATTAATCTCTGTTCCATAGTTATCTCTGAGCACCTTGGTAGGTAGGACAAATTTTGGGTTGAAAGTTATGTGGGTGGGTTGATGTTCCCACTGAAGTCCCACTTTGCATAGTCTCACTATGGCTACTTCAGTTTCCATAGCCCTCATTGGTAGGACTCTCAGCTAAGGACACTCCCATAGACTACTGGTAGCATCTCCAGTCCCAGGTCTACAGCTAGTCTCAGAGATACTGCCTACCAATTTCCTTTTTACTCTCAGCTATTCCCACTCCTCACACCTGATCCCTGTCCTCATTCCCTTCCTCACCCCTTTCTCACCCAGTTTCCTCTCTCCATCCACCTCCAATCACTATTTAGTTTCCCCTTCTAAGTAAGATTCACATACCCTCCCTTGGACCCTCCTCATTACTTAGATTCTTTGGGTCTGTGGATCGTAGCATGGTTATCCTGTACCTTATGGCTAAGGTCCACTATAAGTGAGTACATACCATGGCTGACTTTCTGGGTTTGGGTTACCTCACTCAGGATGATGTGTTCTAGTACCAAATATTTGCCTGAAAATTTCATAATGTCTTTGATTCTAACAGGTGAATAGTCTTCCATTGTGTAGATACATCACATTTCTTAGTACCTGAGCTGTTGAGTTGATGGAATTTTTCTCCTGTGCCAATGAGTTCAAGGCAGTTCCCTCCTTTCTCTTCTATTAGATTTGGTATGTCCAGTTTTATGTTGAAGTCTTTGATCCACTTGGACTTGAGTTTTGGAGAGGGTGATAGACATGGACCTATCATGTTTATCTACCATGCAAACATCCAGTTAGACCAGCACTATTTGCTAAAGACCCTTTGAGGTCTCCTATGCTCAACTATGCTCAGTGTGGTACACAGTATCCTTTTGCTACTTGTGGATCAAGATGTAGAACTCTCAGCTTCTCCAGTACCATGTCTGCTTGGATGCAGCCATGCTTCCTGTCATGATGCCACAATGATAACAGATTAAGTCTCTGAAATAAGCCAGCCCCAATTAAATGTTGTCCTTTTTAAGAGTTGCCATGGGAATGATGTCTTTTAATAGCAATAAAATTCTAATTAAGACAGTCATTGCGGTCAATATGTCCACTAAAGATATGGGTACATGCTATATATGTCCTGTATCCTAGAGTTCAGATGCAATGAATGTGTCCTCTCTATCTTCTATGGGTATGTAGTTAATGTGTCCCCAACTGACATCACAACACACTACCAACATTAGAGCTACTGTGGCTCGAGGCAGCTCCCTTGGCCTGTTCTTTGAAGCTGTCCGTGCAGCCACCTCTGGGTTGGGGCATACTTGCCTTACATATGCTGAGATCTCTTTCCTTAAGTTTGAAGTCTCTCTGAGAAGGATACTTCACTGGATTCATTTGGCTCTTTTCATCTCTAGTTTAATGAGTCACTCACTATGAAACTCATGGCTGTTAAACAAGTGACAGAAAATCACAAACTCCCTGGGTATGGATCATGGATCTGGACTTTGAAACTAATTTATGACTATCATAGTAGATTTCTTTCTTTCTCCTTCCTTCCTTCCTTCCTTCCTTCCTTCCTTCCTTCCTTCCTTCCTTCCTTTCTCTCTCTCTCTCTCTCTCTCTCTCTCTCTCTCTCTTTCTTTCTTCCTATATCTTTTTTACAAATATGGCTTGAAGATGAAAGTAAACTTTACTATCAGTAACTGTAATAAACCCCCACTATCTGAACTATAAAGAGCCTCTCATATACAATATGTGGTTTTGCCAAGGCTGTGAAAATAAAATATAAACTAGAAATTGATTTTTCATATTTTTTAATTCTAGCAAAAGTCTTAACCTGGGTTGAAACTGAACCCTGCTTAACTGAGGTCTGACCTAGGGTGTCTTGGACGCTTGCTTCTGAAATAAGGATAAAGAAAGCACCTCAAGCAACCTGATGTAACGAAAGGACTCCAGTTGATAGTTTGTGATTTGATAGGAGGATCCAGTGGCAAGAGTTACCTAACAGGCAACTTGTCCCAGTTATCAGATAATCCATTTGTCACATCACAGAAAGTGCTTGTGAGAAACATTGTGATAGTCCATTTTCAGGATGGAATGTGCCTAGAGTCATCAGAGTCTCAGAGAAGCAGGAGGCACCAGGGCCCTCTCTCTCTTAACCTGGCACCTGCCAGTCTGAAACAGGTTGTCTGCTACATCAAGCCAGAATCAGCAAAAGGGAACAATGTCAAGCCCCAAAGCATTTATTAGATAATGCTTTGTGTCCTAAACCAATAATATGGGGAGTTAGGGGAGGAGGCCTATGATAAAGAAAGAGATATCTTGACATGAAGGAATTTAAAAACTACATCTTAAGCCAAATCTGTTCCATCTAGGTTGGGGGGGGGGTTGTTTGTTATTGTTGTTGTTTTCATTTTGGCTTTGTATTTTGTATTTTCTCTCTGTGGGTATCCCTCTCTGCAGAACTGAAGGTTAAAAACTGCTTTGTTTCTGTGAGCATTTTTAATTTTCTATTACACCATTTCCAACAACGCTCATTACAATCATTAAAATTGAGCTCTAGGGCTGGGAGATCACACAGCAGGTAAGAGCACTTGCTTAGTAAGCATTAGTTCAAACTCAGCACATGCATAAAAAGAAAAGTGTGGCTGTGCATGTACATGCACCAGTGCCATGGAAGGCAGAGACAAGAGGACCGTGGGGCTTGCTGGCTACCATTCAGCCTTGAGAGCCTGTCTCAAGGAAATAGAGTGATATCCCAGGACACTTGGCATCTTCTTTTACCTCAGCATGCACATACACAGTGAACTCTTGTAAGTTGTGGTTTGTCATAAACTAGGTGTATGTGAATGTATGTACACATGAATGTTTACATACAGTTGCATGTAAACACATATGTTCATGTGTATACTTACAATGAATGCTTGTGCCCATATGAATTGTATGCATGCATGTGTACAGGTGAATGTATATATATATTTTTATATGTGTGCATATATATGCATGTGTTCTCTCTCTCTCTCTCTCTCTCTCTCTCTCTCTCTCTCTCTCTCTGTGTGTGTGTGTGTGTGTGTGTGTGTGTGTGTTTCTGAAGGCACCCAGAAAGCAGTCAGTATCAAAAGCCCTCACCACCCAGATGCAGAGGTTTATCTTCCAGATCCAGCTGCAGTCTGTAGCCTAAGGACATTAGGGATGTAGACCACAACCAAGATACCAACAATAAAACCAACCATTTCCATTTTTCAATTCTCCTCATTATCATGTTGTTGTATCTTAAAAGGGAAAAGATATCTTTGCTGGAATCTTGGTTTCCTCTCTTAACACTAAAACAAAATGAAAGAGTCTGTTGTTTCCTGGAGCAGAAAATTAAAGGAGCCAGTGGTTCCTAATAGAATTTATCTCTTTTAGAAATGAGGGCTCCTTTGCTTGGTGTAAAAGAGGGGGAGGGGAACTGCTGAGAGGAAGGCTGAGCTGGGTGAGAGTTGGGCTCTGGCTCCAAGCATGGTAACTGAGATCCAGCAAAGGGAAGAGGGAAGTGGAATGATGGTCAGTGATAATGTTTTCTCTGGAGAAAGACGCCAGGGCAGAGGGAAGTGGAATGATGGTCAGTGATAATGTCTTCTCTGGAGAAAAGATGCTTTGCTTTCTCTGCAGTCAACATAAGACTCACTGGTACTCAAGCTAGTGTAAGCTCCAGGAGCCTAGGGTAGTTTGTAAACCAAATCCACCGTAAGCAGAAAAGACATTCAACATTTCAAGGTGCCATCTGTACAACAAGGAGGTTGTCCTTTGAGGCAGGTAACCCTTCCTTCCCAACTCTCAACATCAGGACTGAAATGTAGGGTTGAAGCAACATGGCGGGAGAGCAGGTACTTGGATTAACCTGAGTGTAAGTCACTTATTTACTTGTTCAGGATGGGAAAGTTGTTTCTTCATCGTCTGTTGCTTTTCTCCCATCACACCTGTTCAAGGAAGTCCACAGTGTGGCATTTTCCCCAAGAGCCTGCACTACTGGCTCAGATGGGAGTTTCCCTTCTCATGCTAACCCTGACCCTTCTCCCCCTCACCCTCACCCTCCTTTTCCTCCTCACCCTCCTTCTCATATTTCTCCTACTTCTTCTCTTCCTTCTCACCTTTCTTTCCTCCTTCTCACTCACTCTTCCTCCTCTCCCTCACCCTCCTCCCTTCTCTCCTCACCCTCTTTCTCCTTTACTCTCTTCTTCCTCACTATCTCCTTACTCCTCCTGGCGTTCCTGTTCATCTTCTCCTTGAGGTTCTAGTTTCCAACTGCACTCCTCCCACTGATCTGATGGCTTGTATTCCCTTAGGAATCCAACTGGAAGAGTTAACTGATTTTCTGGGCTGGACCACAGCAACTGCCTGTCTCGGAGCCAATGGCTAGGCACCAGGAGTTTAGCCGCATCAGTCACCTTTCTGAGCTGGGTGCGTCTCCCTGTCACTTGGGATCCTTTCTGTGGTGTGAGCAAGAATGAACAACAGTGTCTGATGGCAAGCACAGGCAAGGTCAGCCCAGCAGAGGGAGGAGGCTGCTCCATCAGCACGTGACACACTATTGACAAAACAGGTTTGTTTTTCTTCTTGTGGACTTTGAAGCCAGAGCCCACAAACAAACTGTGAACCATCCCCTGCCATCAAAGGGGATCTTCTCAGGGCACACATGAGTGCCCCTTTACTAAAACTCACAGAAGAAACCCCTGCAAAGTGCAGGGAGCAGAAAGGGTCCACCAAGTCTGTGACTCCCTTTTCATCTCTGTTGGAAATCAGCTTAACTCAAAGTTTCTCCCTTTCTTCCATCTCAAGCTCTCTCTCCCTCTCTCCTTCTATTTATATTTCTAAGACCCTGAGCAAAGCCTTTCATCTGAGATGCAGAAACCAACCTCTTTAAAAATGCACAGCGGACGATCTGAATATCCACTTTGGCAGATGTTCCTAAAATTCCCTCTATTCAGTTCCATTTGAATGTTTCTCAAAGAAGTTCAAAGAAGTTTTACAACCTACAGTTTGCTGCAGACCCTAAGACTGAGCCACAGTGCAGTAGTCTCTATTCATTAAGTGGTATGAAAGGGGGGTTGGATGTTTGATTGGGAAAAGGAGAGAAAAATCTAAGAACCCTGCAACTCAAAGCAAGGAATCCAGTTCCATATGAAGCATCTTTGAGCTGATTGTTGCTATTTGCCAAATTTGTAATTGTAGAGTTATTAGTGCAAAGACAGTCATTTTGGGTTTTTGATCATTCTATAGACAGATGGGGGACATACAGAATAAAAAGAAATAAGAGAATAAAGAAAAGGAGGTAGAGGAGAAGGAAGAGAAGAAAGAACATGAGGAGGGGAAGAAGACACAGAGGAGGAGGAATGGAAGGACAGAGAAAATGAGAAGGAAGAGGAGAAAAAGGGAGAAGAGAAGGAAGAAAAGGAACAAGAGGAAAAGGAGGAGGAAGACTAGGAGAAGAACATTGATATCTGTCCAGTCAACAATATTATCTACTGAATTCAAGGTACCATCTCAGCTTCCTTCCAACCTAGTCTACCTGCCTCATCTCTACCCAGGTTTGGCTAATCAGGCACCAAGCATGGTCAAGGTCGAGTGCAGGAATAGTAGAAAGCAAAGCTTATTATTCTCTGTTGGACTAGATTTGTTGTTTCTGCATGGTGAGGAAATCCCAAAAGTCTTTTACTGTGATGAGGGAAGGAGACAAGCCCCAGAAGCAGCTAGTAAGACTGGGGAGGTGATGGTTCAGGTCCCTGAGGTTATGTGTTCTTTCACGGGGAAGAGGAAGGCAGGAGCACAGTGGTACCCTGGGAACTGTAAACTCAGACCTGTCCCAGCTACCGCCAAGGCACTCTCACGGGTGAGTAGGGAGCAGTCACTGAGCCAGAGACACCTGACCACACAGGGGATATAAAGTTTGATAGGTCCAGAGGGAAGGTTGCTGGAATCTGAGACCACTCCCTGCTTGGGTTGCAGACTATAGCTCTATATAGAGGACATACCATATACTATATACTACTGTTGCAGTGCTCAAGGATCCTGAGAAAAAGAACCTCTTGCTCAATGGTTCTTAACCTGTGGGTCATGACCCCTTTGGGGGTTGAATGATCCCTTTTACAAGGGTCTCCTAAAACCATTGGAAAACAGATATTTACATTATGATTCATAATAGTAGCAAAATTAGAGTTATGAAGTAGCAGCAAAAATAGTTTTATAGTTGGAGATCACCACAACATGAGGAACTGTCTTAAAGAGTTGCAACTTGAGGAAAGTTGAAAACCTCTGTTCTTGCTGCTGCAAAGCAGACCCAGGGAAGGATCAATTCCCAGAGCTGGAGGGTGATGTGAGGGGCCACTCCTTACCCACAGGATCCTGAGGAATAAGATGCCATCAGTCTGTGGCTACAGCTCAGTGCCCTTTGGTTGCTTGTTGCACAAATGTCAGGCTTGGGTTCCAACACCAACACGGAGAAATAATAATTAAAAAATAGATAAATGATTTCAGTAATATAAAAAAACTAAGCCAGGTAGAGAATGTGTCCCTTGCTCCCTTGCTCTGAATGGTACAGTTGCTAGGTCTATGACTGACAGCAGGTCAGATTTTCGAACACACTGTGGTGTGGTATACAGAGGGTGTGGCTAGAAAGAAAGGGGCAGTGCTTTGGGGGAGGAACCAAGGTTGTGTGAGAAGACTGTACAGCTGCCTATAAACAGCTGGGAGAGGTTTTTACAAACACATTTGCTTTGATCTTCTTAAAGAATCATCTAAGTGATACAGGCAGAGCCACTGTGCAGGGGAGTTATTGGAAGCTGAAAGCAACGGGACATCTGAGATTGCAGAGAAGAGTCTGCTAGAAACTGGTTATATAAACTGTAGCTTCAGAATGAGGGTCCAGTCAAAGTGGACACTTGCTGTCCCTAGCCCAGCCTTCTGCAGGTCTCGAAAGACACTGTCTCTGGGTAATTTCATTCCCTTTGAGGATAAAAACTATCTCCCAGAAAAACAAAATACATATATAAATAAATATAAAGAAAGACACGTGCCTTGTAAGTATCTCTGGGTTACTTCATTCTGTCAGTATTACAGTGGTCTCACAGCAGCCTAATGAGGCTCAAACATGCATCTCCGAGAACCAGCACAACCCTGAGGTACACTCTTGAAAGTTATCACCTAGAAAGCGAAGCAAAGGATTCTTATAGACTGTGCTTACAATTATTAAACACCAGCAATCAAAAGCAAGTGTCCCAGCAAATTCATCCCTATTTGATAGAAGGTAAATAGAACCTTTGAAACAACCCCTTGAAAAATGGGGGCATAGATACATGCTGGCTTTAATGATTCTAGTAAGGAGCTGATAAAATGCTGTGATCCTACTCAGTAAAAACTGTCCAAATATTTATAGCCAAAGGAAACAACCACAACAAAGGTCTGGCTGCAAAAATCCAGCCCTTATGATGCTTGTAAAATAAATATGGAACATTTCTCCTGAAGCCCCAGATAAGGGCATTGAATAGCATTGATTATAGGAAATATCATACTGCATTCCATGGACAGGCGATCAATCAGAGAATGAAAGGCTACAGTTTAAAGAGGCAAGTATATGACTGCCTATATCAAATAAAACAACATACAAAGAGCTCTTTGGTATAAGTAACTAATACAGAATGTTCACTGAACCTAAAGACAGATGGAAAGACCAGGGCCAAGCCCTCATGCCAGCAATAATATCCAGAAGTCAGCTCTACACACACAATCAATACCCGGAAATAAGTTCAACGAATTACCTGCAAATGGTTTATGCTGAAAACTCTACAATATTTCTGGGAGAAAAATATGAAGGTCTGTATGAAAGAAAACATCACTTCCACGGGTTAGGAGATGTGGTGTTCCTAAAATGCCAATCTCACTCAAATTGATACAGAGAGTGAATTTATTCCCAGACTAAATTCCAGCAAATTTCCTTTCATGATGAGCTCTGACAAGCTGATTGTACAATTGATGAGGATGTTCAAATACCATAAAATAGTCAGAGTACTCTGGGGAAGAGAAAGAATATTTCCCTTTTTCTTCATCTATACAAGTATATTTTTCTGTTATTGATATAGTTACATGTGCTTTAGCTCAAATGCTGCAAAACAGACAAAAAAAAAAAAAAAAAAAAAACACTCCAGGGAAGAGTGGGGCTATTTCTCTTCCCTTTCTTCTATGCAAGTGTATTTTTTCTTCTATTGATGCAGCTATGTGAGCTTTTCATAATTAGTTATTTATCATATGTAGTTAAATTTTTATGTTCATTTATTCTGCCTATTGGAGGCCAATGTACACACATTAGGTATGGCAGACGGGTAAAATTGTTGTGGTTTGGTGGTTATTTTTAATCCAACTGGTCTAGGGTTCTGGGTTCAGCTCTGCAGCCCCATCTGGGTGTTCTGCTTTCAATTACAGGTGATATCTGACTTGTGATGATAACTTTGTATGTTAGTTACAATAGTATGAAAGAATACCCACACAGGTGACTGATTTTTCTCTCTCAGTTGAGCATTCGGTAAAGTATTTGGAATATTCAGCACTCTCCTATACATTTCAAATATGTGCTGTTTTTTATTTGTTTGCTTTTTCATTTTTGTTTTATTATTATTATTTTTGTATCTTAATGAATCCAGTGTATTCATCTTGGTCATAGTTTTATCTTTGTCAATGTAAAGTGGGAAACTCTGACACATTTCTTTTTCCTTCTTTTACAGTGTCATGGATAGTTGATTTGTACTTGTAGATCTCAGGACCTCAGCATGCATGTTTTTTTTTTTTTTTCTTTATTAAGTCAAACACTTTTGCTTTTCCACTAAAGGAAGCATGTAAGTAGCTTCTCTTCACCTAATTGATCACTCACAGCATTTCTCTCTCACTGAGAATAAAGGTCACCTGAAAAATGCCCATGCAATGTCCTGACAATCTGACAATTGATAGGGCTGTGAGGTCGCCCCAGAGCAATACATTTGAATACCATTTGGAGCACTAAGACAGAACTCACTAGGAAGGAACTGATCAGGCCAGCTTGAGATGCTATCATACTATTCAGAATGGCATGGAACCTCAAACGGTGACTTGTTTATGTACAGGATGGTGGATTTAATTTAGTAGTTTTGACTGGAGTTAATCAATGCTAACTAAAATCATGGAAAACAAAAAGAAACTAGGGTTTGGAAGAGAATTTTAGCAATGGACATTAAATTAACATTGTTTTTTATATTAACTCAACGATCAAAAGGCAGTGGACATAGTCAAAGATAGAATTAGGACCATTGAGGACAAGCATGAAAAAGTCTCTAGCCTGGCTAAAGCAGAGAAATATATAGAAAAACACAAACATCGTCAGATTAATAAGCAAAAAGTTATGACTTTAGTTAAAAGGGAGGAAAAAAATTTCAACAGACTCTTTACCTCAGAAGAAGTTCAGATGTTAAATAAGCAGATATGAATAAATGTTTTATATCTTATGCCATTGAGAAGGTACAAAGTCAAACACAAAGGAGATCTGGACATACAGGCATTGCCCAGGCTGAGGAGCCCGCTCTCCACAGCAAATGAAGAGGCTATGGAACAGTGCAGGCACATCAGGGTGCACGGCTGTGGGAATACACAGGGTGCATTTGTGTAGAAGGCATGAGACACTCCACTCTCAGATGATCCCACAGCATACTCGACACGAGGGGCCATTTTCTATAGAAGGTATGAGACACACCCCCACCCCCTTAGCTGTGGCATATACAGTGTACGTTTGCTATGGATTATGGTTAGTGGTTTCTCACAGAGCCAAGAATGTTTTTGCCACATAAGTATTTTGGATGAGAATGCTCGGTTCCACAGGAGAACCCCAGAGGGTGTCCACTGTTTTTATCAGCAGATTTCAAAATTAGAAAATAGTTAAATGTGCAGTGACATTAATGAGGCAGATCTCAAGCTGTGACCCTGCAAGCTTTTACACTGGCTGTGCTTGCTTCCTGACTGGCATCATATCTCCACCTCCATTTTATACCTCTTACTGTGCGTGACTGGACCAATGGAAGGAGTTGTTTTCCCCTGATTATATTCCATCAATTAAATTTTTATCTTATATTAAATGTAAATTTTTGTTTCAAAAGTATTCATTGATTTGGAAGATTAGGATAAAATTTATAGGTTTGAATCTCCTTAATGAGGCCTAACAAAAGATACCACCCATCTATATTACCTATGTTTCTATATACTCAGCTTCCTATTATTCATCTGTCTTTATATCTATCATCTATTTTATCTACTATCTAGCATCTCTGTTTATCTATGTATCCATCATCTCTGTATATATGTATCATCTCCCTATCTCTATCCTCTACCATCTATCTTTACTTATACATGTACACATCTATCATTGATATATCTTCATTGCTTTAGGAATAAAAGCTTAGGGCTGGAGAGATTGTTTAGTGGTTAAAAGCACTGGCTGCTCTTCCAGAGGACCCACGTTCAACATGGCAGCTTACACCTGTCTCAACTCCAGTTTCAGGGAGATCTGGGACCCTCACACAGACATGCATGCAGCAACATGCCAATGCATATAAAAAAATAAATTGAAAAAAATTTAGATAAAAAAAAGAGTAAAAGCTTGCTAGTTATATGGCTCCTACAACTAATTTTTGTCAAAGGGTCCAAAAAGAGGGAAAGAATTCACTTCTGATTCAAAGTAAATGTTCTCCTCAGCATAAATGAGACTATGGATGATTCTTATGGGACATGGTGGTGATTGCTTAAACTAATGTGAATGTCAGCCAGTGGATTCGATGTCAGAAGGTGTTCATGGGAAAAGGTGAGTCTTAACCTGTTCAGATGTCTGCTGACTGTTGTCATTGTGCCTGCAGCAGCTGGCCCCTCCCCCAGCCCACCACTGCTTATAGAGGATGGAGCTAGCTTCTATGTGCTTCACTCTCTCACAGCTAAACATCGCAGATTTTATAAGCTGCTCTGAGGACCTGCATGGCCCCAACTTGAAGGCCAACAGAGAATGTCAGCTACAGTTCTGTTTAGCTTCCAAAGGCTCAAGCTCAAGCTCAACAAAATCACATAAAACAAGGAAGGAGATTGCCCAGATAAACTTTATTCATGTAACACAACAGACTAACATTCAGTTATATGTGAGCTTTACTCAATTATAAGGATTTGTCACAAGTGAGTGTATAATAAATCATATGAGAACCCTAAATTCTTTAGACCTTCTTCTGAAATCACCTCACTTGTATCATTACAGTACAAATCGCTAGTTTGTACTTAATCTGCTTAGAAGAGCATCAATCAAAATCATGGCTATGTATGTGTTAGCTTATTAAAATTTTCAATAACAGATCAATAAAACTCACAGAATAATTGGAATTTGTTTCCTCTTTTAATTTCAGGTTGATGGAAAAGTTGACCGGATTATTATGAGGAGTGGATGAAGTCCTGAGGGAAAGTGTAGTATTGGTGTAAAGACAGCCATGTCGAGGATCCCAGTGCCTCAGTCCCATGGGAATGGCAAAGCCTTCCCCTGAGTCAGACCCAGAGGAGTGGCACAGTCTACCAAGACTTCCTACCAAGCTTAGGAACCTAACCAGCCTCCTCCCTGGTCAACTGTATACAGTAAACCAGTCCCCTCACCATGCAATTCACTATAGCTATGTTGAGTTTCCCAGCTACTGGTGTGACTCCATCAGAGCCTATAGCCCACCGGATCCCAGCTTTTCAATAAACATATCTCTGTCCTTTCTTTGTTTTCTTATTACACCTATTAGATCAAACACAAAGCTGGGCAGGTCTTTGCAGATTACAGGTATGTAAATGTCATATCTTCCAGTCTTATTTTTCTTAGCCTGTCTCCATTTCCCCTGAAAAGCATTACACTCTCTGCCACACCTTCCTGTTCCATGATTCTTCTCATTATCAAACAGGAATCCTTTACCTGGATCATTACTCGCTGGAAATCTACTCTCCAAGTGGCTCTGGTCTCTGCCACCTCTACCCACTTGTGTCTGCCCCATTCCTGTTTGTGATTCTGAACAGAAGGATCTCTCCCCACCCAAGCCAGGCTGGACTGACAACTATCATCAGAGGCAACTTAGAAGGCATCTTTGTAGCAAGACAAGCCCCTTCGGTGTGACTCATAGATAATAGTCAAAGTGTGATGATGGTCTTCTACAAATTCCAGCCTTCCTGTCCTTCCGTCCCTCATTGCCTTATTGATTGATACCTCCTGGCTGTGAGATTCCTGAGCAGATGAACCACATTAACACACCCCAGTCACTAGCAGAGCCTGCAGTGAACACTGTGAGTTGCATTGTGCTTGACCCATAGGGCCATATTGCGTTGTGTTTGACCATATTTAATCTCTGCAGCTTTCTGATCGAATACTAGGTTCTGATTCATCCTACTTGCTTGCCTGAGCCCTTTGGAGCTCATCTATGAGTCTCCAGTGTTATGCAAATTGATAACACCTCAGGTCCATGGCAAATTCAGGTTGAGTCAAAACAGATGCTTCTTCGGAACCCACTCGCAGTCCAGTGACACCAATTCCAATTCAGTGGAGCCATGGAAACTCAACACTTCGACAAAGAATCATAAAATATATATTAAAAAAAAAACAAAAAATAAAAATAGTTGTTTCCCTTAAGAGTTTTAGAAATTGGAGTTTCTACCAATTATGCTTTTATTTCTAAATTAGTTAATGAAAGCATGAAAAACATTGACAGCTACAGAGAAAGAGCCTGTGTGGAAATCTCAAGAACTTTATGCCATGATGGGTTTATTGTAAAATAAATATGTCTTGCAGTTACAACATTTGAAGCTCTTCAGTCATAATGGGTAATATATATATATATATATATATATATATATATATATAGTATTATTTAGAAGTGGTAATTTTCTTTAAAGGCCTTTCTTTAAAAATTTGCTTTGCTCCTGACATTTTTCTCAATGTGTTGGTCTTCATTAGGGACTCACATTTTAAAATTCACAGAATGATTACTGTTTTATTTTTCCTTTACAACATATCCCTGTGGAAAAGGCATAGAGGAGCTTTGCCAGGCTCCCAGGCTCTTCTCTCTACCCACCAGAGGCAACCACTTGTGAACCGTGAGTAATTTCTTCTGATTGTGCCCAAGAAATCTCTAATAGTCTGAACAGGCAAACTCACAGCCCTCTGCCATGATTACTGCATTTAAGCAGCATGTTCCTGCTTACTGCCAGGAGGAAGCTGTGTGTCATTCTGTATGTATGGAAATCTGTGCTCCTGATACATAAATACCACCAGTGTGTGTATAAACATTCACCACACTCATGTTAGAAAGAAGGCAGTCTGCAGCTGGAGAGATGGTTCAGTGTGAAGGACCTGGGTGTAGTCCCCAGCACCCACACAGAGGCTTACAACCTCCCATTATTCCTAGAGAACTGATGGCCTCTTCTGCGGAGGTCCAGCCTCAGCATAAGGAGGGTCCTGAGAAAGGGTAGTGCACACATGGGCATCCTGGGTATTGACAGAGCAGAGCAGCACTGATTCAATAAGGACTTCGAGTCAGTAGTGGATGCAAGCTGTCAGTTCAGGTACTCTCTCTTTACCCCAGGATTCTCATCATTCTTCCTTCTTCTCATTCTTTCTTCTTCCTTCTTCTTTCTCCTGCTTTAGTCTTCTCTGGAACAGAGAGCCTGAACTCAGACTTCTATTTTTTAAGTTACATCATCAAGGTTTTGACCATTGTTAATTTTTTTTTTAGAAATAATTAAGTTACATAAAATCTATGAATCCTGAATCTATGTATAGTCCCAATCCCTGTTTCCTTAAAACAGAAACTAAACACAAAGCCAAAGTCCATTTCCTTATAGTTTTACACAGTCTGTTCTTCATGAGTATCCAGGCACAGCTCTTGTAGTTTCCTAGTGTATCAGACAGCAGTCTTTAGTAATTGTTTTCATGTCTGAACAGAAAGGTGACAGACTACCAAGGAAAAATTAATTTCTTACAAAGTTTTGAAGTTTATGTAAATAAAATAGGCATTGTTGTCTTCAATCCTTCAAGAAGCTAGGAGAACGAAGTACTTACTTTTTATATTCTTGAACATCATCTTTTAACTCTCTATCTTTGTGTCCTCATCCTAACAATTCTATAACCTCAGGTACTCTCCTTCCAATACTGTTTATTTCTAGAACATATATAAGCCTTCCTTCTATAGACAAACCTGTCTATCATTTGCTTGTGTGTATGTGCATGTATTTTAATAGATACCTCTGTCTTTTCCTACCTATTCCTTTTCTTCTTGAGACCACTTTACTCTCTGTCCATGATGTCCCCGAAGTTCACCCTGGCTAATTAAGGCAGCAGTCATAGGATCAGAGGGAGGGTACATGTATCTCCTCATAATTCCAAATTCAAGGCCAAGTCTGGCAATGAACTCTTTCTACAATGGACCATGTAGGCTTTAATAGTCTCTGTGGTTATGCTGTCTAGATCCTTTCCCAGGGCTCTTAAGGCCAAGTGGAAGGTCTGTTCCTTATCCTTCACAGTCTCATGAACACCTCCAATCCTCAATTCTGAAAAGTACATCTGTTTCATTTACTATGAAGTGATTAGCTCTGAGTAATGAGGGAAGTGTTCCCAGAGAGATTGAAAGTAAAATAGAAGAGACACCAGATCAGTGCCAGGCCAATAGCGGTCATCAGCACACATGGGCATCCTGGGTATTGACACTCAGCAATGTTGGGGTGGGGGGTGGGGGCACAGGAACTGTGTCACACCTCCTCTCTTCCCTTACACAGCCCATGATGAAACCCTCATCCACCTCCCCTTAAACATCCGTGCCAAATCCGGCATGCTTCTAGCCTCCATGGGCATGGTCATGAAGGTGGTGCACATATATAGCTGTAGGCAAACATGCATACATGTAAAATAAAATGAATAAATCTAACAATTTTGTTAATTGAAAAAAAGAAAAGAGGCAGTTTGAGATTAGGATTTTCGGGGCAGGGGAAGAATTAAGAACCACCTTTATTTGCTAGTCCATTCTGTGAGACAACAGGAGAGTTAAAATCTGAGGAGTAATCAGATTGGCTGGTTTCTTTGGACAGGAGTCCCTAGCCTGGGGATCTCAGGTCCTTATCCATCATTGTTCTCATAAAACTCAAGCCAGGGACAGACCAGCATTGCTGGCTCAAGAAACAAAGCCGAATTCTCTGCTCACTCACTTTTGCCAAGCTAGAGAATTTTTCTAGGGTTTAGTCTATCCATACATAGTACCACTTAATAAATTAAAAAAGAAAAATCTTGTTGAAAATTTAAGTATGGGTGCTTGCTTGCATGCATGTCTGTTAACCATGGGCATGTCCCCTTGAAGCCAAAAGATAGTGACAGGCTCCCTAGGACTAGAATTATATAATACGTGAGCCACCAATAGGTACTAGGAATTGAACCCCTGACCTCTAGAAGAACAGCCAGTGCTCTTCCTCACAGGATCAGCCCCACACACAATGTATTTAAAAGACAAATATGATACTTTCCAGTGTTTACATTTTACCGAGGAGACGGAGAAGAAATGATGAGATCTAATTAATGGAGCTTTCATTGTAGAAACACAGGAGAGACATGTTAGGGAACACAGTGCTTGGCCCTGGGTCTCTAAGTGTCTCTAAGCCAGTTCAAATCTGACCACCTCTAAAGTCAACACAACCTCAACAAATAAACCCAGCATGGCTTCTATTTCACAGCAGGCTTTCAAATATGCTTTTCATTACAAAGATGAGTTCCACAGACAGAACAAAGCGGCAAAAAGCTGATGCTGCTTTTAAACTTTATTCCTTCAGGGCAAGTGGGAAGGAACAGAACTAAAAAGCTCAGCTTGTTAGGAGAGAGATTTAGGACCTCATAAACATGCTGCATTTTACTTTTAGAGTTGAAAACAGGTGTTTGCTTTCTGGCTGGCTTGGGACAACAGACAGATGCCCAGACTTCAGAGAGGAGCCCAGGATACTTTAAACAGTAGACAGATGCCTTAAGCAGGTTCCCACCTGCAGCTAATCCTGCCACACTGGTTCCTTATAGACAGGTGATGGGTGTGCAGGATGCAGAGTGGTGGGAGATCCTGGGGTGGGACTAACCAGCCAAAGAAACGGCAGCTGGGAGCACTTAACTCATTCACTAACATCTGCCCAGGCATTCCATTGCAAGGGTAATCCCACAGGGAAGTTGTCTGCATGTCTCATCATCGGTGTTCCCTTTCTCTACTGCCCAACCGATTCCTGATCCTACAGTGTACATCAGGTAAACTAGGAGTACCAGCATCTTGGGAAGTTGTGCATGACACAAGAGATGGTCACAGCTTCTTGGAACACTTTATAACTTAGGAGTGAACTTTGCCGTATGTTGCATATAAGAATTGCAAGACACAATTTGCCCCAACACCAGGAGTAACTAGGTCCAGTGGGACCCAGGCACCCAGGAACTCTACCTGACCATTGGCACAGGTTCCTTCTAGTCTAAGTCAGTGCCCTGAGCAGACCTCCAAGCCAGTCCCACAACACCTAAAGGAAGCTCCACTCCTAGGTGCTCTAACACTCCCAGGATCATAGGAGGACACAACATCTTCCCCAACACCAGGAGTAACTGAGACCAGAGGGACCCAGTCACTCAGAAACTTCACCCAACCAGTGGCACAGGATCCTTCTGGTCTGATCCTTGCCCTGAGCAGACCTCACAGCCAGTCCTACAACACCCAGAAAAAGCTCCACTCCCAGGTGCTCTAACATGCCTAGGACCACAGGATCCCAGGATCCCAGGAGCTTGGTCACACCAGGATCTCAGGGTCCCAGAGGCAGCTTGACTCCCAGAAACTCTGACACCAAGGATCTCAGGGTTACAGGATCCCAGAATCACAAAGACAGCTGAACTCTAAGGAGTTCTGACACAACCAGGATCACAGGAAGGGCAGGCTCCAGTTAGATATAGTGAGGGCGGATAGCACTAGAGATAATCAGATGGCAAGAGGCAAGAATAAGAACATAAGTAACAGAAACCAAGGTTACTTGGTATCATCAGAACCCAATTCTCCCACCATAGCAAGTCCCAGATATACCATCACACCGGAAGAGCAAGATTTGGATCTACAATCACTTCTCATGATGGTGTTAGAGGACTTTAAGAAAGACATAAATAACTCCATTAAAGAAATATAGGCGACCACAGGTAAACAGGTAGAATCCCTTAAAGAAGAAACACAAAAATCTTTTAAAGAATTACAGGAAAACACAAACAGGCAAAGGAAATGGAAAAAAAATCCAAATCTAAAAATGGAAATACAAAGAAATCACAAAGGGAGACAACCCTGGATTTAGAAAACCTAGAAAAGAGATCAGGAGTCATAGATGCAAATATCAACAGAATACAAGAGATAGAAGAGAGAATCTCAGCTGCAGAAGATACCATAGAAAACATTGAAACAACAGTTAAATAAAATGCAAAATGCAAAAAAGCTCCTAACCCAAAACATTCAGGAAATCCAGGACACAATAAGAAGGTCAAACCTAAGGATAATAGTTATAGAAGAGAGTGAATATTCCCAACATAAAGGGCCAGTAAATATCTTCAACAAATTTATAGAAGAAAATTTTCCTAACCTAAAGAGATGCCCATGAACATACAAAAGCCTACAGAACTCCAAATAGACTGCACCAGAAAAGAAATTCCTCCTGTCACATAATAATCAAAACATCAAATGCACTAAACAAAGAAAGAATATTAAAAGCAGTAAGAGAAAAAGGTCAAGTAACATATAAAGGCAGACCTATTAGAATTCATAGACTTCTTACCAGAGACCATGAAATCTAGAATATCTTGGGCAGATGTCATACACACCCTAAGAGAACACAAATGCCAGCCCAAGCTACTATAACCAGCAAAACTGTCAATTACCATAGATGGAGAAACCAAAGTTTTCCATGACAAAACCAAATTCACACAATATCTTTCCATGAATCCAGGCCTTCAAAGGATAATAAAGGGAAAACTCCAACACAAGGAGGGAAACAACACCCTAGAAAAAGCAAGAAAGTAATCTTTCAACAGACCTAAAAGAAGATAGCCAAACAAACACAATCCCACCTCTAAGAACAAAAATAAGAAGTAACAATCACTTTCCTTAATATCTCTTAGTATCAATGGACTCAATTCTCTAAAAGACATAGACTAACAGACAGGACATGTAAACAGGACCCAGCATTTTGCTGCATAAAGGAAATGCACCTGAGTGACAAAGACAGACACTACCTCAGAGTAAAAGGCTGGAAAACAGTTTTGCAAGCAAATGGTCCCAAGAAACAAGCTGGAGTAGCCATTCTAATATGGAATAAAATCAACTTCCATCTAAAAGTTATCAAAAAAGATAAGGTCTTCATACTGGTCAAAAAAAATTCTACCAAGATGAACTCTCAATTCTGAACATCTGTGCTCCAAATGCAAGGGCACCCACATTCATAAAAGAAACTTTATTAAAGCTCATAGCACACATCACACCCTACAAAATAATAGTGGTAGACTTTGACACCCCACTATCAGCAATGAACAGATCATGGAAACAGAAACTAAACAGATACACAGTGAAATAGAAGTTATGAACCAAGTGGATCTAATAGATATTTGTAGAACATTTCATCCTAAAGCAAAAGAATAAACTTTCTTCTCAGCACCACATGGTACCTTCTCCAAAACTGACCACATAATTGGTCACAAAATAGGCCTCAACAGATACAAGAAGATTGAAATAATCCCATGCACCCCATCAGATCACCACGGACTAAGGATGGCCTTAAATACCAACAAAAACAACTAAAAGCACACATACACATGAAAATTGAACAATGCTCTACTCAATAACTTGGTCAAGGAAGAAATAAAGAAAGAAATTAAAAGCTTTTTAGAATTTAATGAAAATGAAGACACACCATACCAACATTTATGGGACACAAGGAAAGCATTGGTAAGAGGAAAACTCATAGCTCTAAGTGCCTCCCAAAGGAAACAGAAGAGAACTTACACTAGCAGCTTGACAGCACACCTGAAAGCTCTACAACCAAAAGAAGCAAATACACCCAAGAGGAGTAGATGGTCGGAAATAATTAAACTCAGGGCTGAAATCAACAAGCAAAAACAAAAAGAACTATACAAAGGATCAACAAAACCAGGATCTGGTTCTTTGAGAAAATCAACAACAGAGATAAACCCTTAGCCAGACTAATCAGAGGGCAAAGAGTCAGTATACAAAATAATAAAATCAGAAATAAAAATGAAATATAACAACAAAATATATCTTAAAATAATTATTCTGTTTGTGGAATATTAATAGTTGAAAATATTAAAATCATGTTCTACAAACAACAACAAAAGAATTGCAAGACACAAAGTTCTTGGAGTATTAGACTTCAGTCAAGTGCTGATTGATTATCAGTTGGGTATTTTATTCCCCATAAAATCTTGCTCTGTAGCCAAGGCTTGCCTTGAACTTCCAACAGTTCTCCTGAGTGTTGCCATTAGAGCCAACACAGCCACCTAAGGAACTCCATATGTACAGTGTCAGAGGGGCATGTGTTTGTTTCTTGTTCCTGTGTCTGGGAAAGAGTTAGAATTAGGAAGGTATCACAGAGATAATAAAACTAGTCTGCCCATTCAACCTCTCAGGAGCTAATTCAAACTCCTTGTACGGACAAGACCATGCAGGTACCTGTTTCCTATTTCTGGATTTTTTCATTTAGCATTATGTGTCAAGATTTATCTGTTGATGTATATGACAAGAATCTCTTCCTTCTTAATGGTTGAATGATATCCCTGTGTGTCTGCATGTACAATGTGTATTGAGAGGTTTGTTTTAAATCATTATGTGGAAAAAATAAAATATGAGACCAATATCACCATACATTAGAACCACAGATCATTTATTTTTTCGAGACAGGGTTTCTCTATACAGCCCTGGCTGTCCTAGAACTCACTCTGTAGACCAGGCTGGCCTCCAACTCAGAAATCCACCTGCCTCTGCCTCCCAAGTGCTAGGGAGTGTAGTGCCCACTGCCCGGCACTACAGATCATTTTATCGAGTAGAACAAAACAAAATCCTGGCAACCAACAGGGTGGCTTCATACCCCATGTTTTTTTTGTTATGTTTTGTCTTACTCTGATGAAACACTGTGACCCAAAGTAAGTTGGGGAGAAAGTCATTTTTTTTTCTGCCTACACCTTTAGATCACATTCCATCACTGGAGGAAGTTAAGACATAAACTCAAAATAGAGTAGGAAAGTGGAGGCAGGAGCTGATGCAGAGACCATGGAGGAATGCTGCTTACTAGCTCAATCTCCCTGGCTTGCTCATAGAACTCAGGGCCACAAGCCAAGGATGGCACCAATCACAATGGGCTGGGACTGTCCTCATTAATCACTAAGAAAATGCTCTACAGATTGCTTCCAGTTCAATCTTATGGAGGAATTTTCTCAATTGAGGTTCTCTTCTCTCAAATAACTCCAACCTGTCAAGTCGACATAAAATTAGCTAGAATGACTGACCTCTTGTCAACCTGACACACAAACACTGCAGTTATTAAGATATAGCCTTTCATATTTCTATTCATCCCCAAGATCTCAGATTAATAAATATCTAATATAAACCATATTGCAAATGTAAATATCACAGTCTTTACCTACTCAAACACTGTGATATCCAAAAGATATCCTTAAAAATCCAGTTTCTTGTGGGCCATCATTGGGAAGAGAGGCCCCTTGGTACTGCAATCTTTATATACCCCAATACAGAGGAACGCCAGGGCCAAGAAGTGGGAGTGGGTGGACAGGGGAGCAGGGAGGGGGGAGGGGGGAGGGGACTTTCAGAATAGCATTTGAAATGTAAATTAAGAAAATATCTAATAAAAAAATTGGGAAAAAAATCCAGTCTCTTTTAAAATCCAAAATCTCTCAATTGTGAGCTTCTAGAAAAGTCAAAATTAATTAAGATTCTCTTGTATTTCAAGAAGGAAGAACCAGGACCTTTTCACAATCAAGATAAAGCAAAACCACCATCCAATGCTGTAAATAACTCAGTGTCCAATGTCTGGATCCACTCATGGTCTTCTGGGTTCCTAAAACGGGCATGGGCGACTTCTCTGACACCTCCCTCTGCAGCACACACAGCTTGTCTTCTAAGTTAAGGCATGCTCCACTTTGACTGACAGCTGTCCTTGGTGGTCATTCCTGTGCTGGCATCTTCCAAATGCTGGGGTCACAATGCTGCTGCAACTGGGCTGCACTTTCACCAACAGCCACTCCTGGACACTCTTCACTGTGCTAAGCCTCGACTTCTCCACATGACCCCTTCAGTCCTGGGCCTTCAACCATTACAAAGGCTGTACCTTCACTAATGGTCACCCACAGTGTTGAGCCTCAGCTGCTCTCCACGACCTCTTCAAGCCTTCAAAAGCAGTGCCACCTGGGTGACTCTTACACTGCCAAATTCAGCTGCCAGCTCATGGGAGGATCTTGGCCAAGTCTGGAACATGACCTCTGTATACTGACCCTGTGGAAACCTTCATGAAGAAGACTTCACCTCCATGTTGCTGGTCTCTTCTTAATCACAGTTGATTCTTCTGCCCCCAGCTGAGCAGCTGCCACAGATTCTTCATACAAATAGCCTTGAGGAGTCTGCTTCCCTCTGAAGTCTTACAAGCCAAGTTTCTTTCCTCTGTACAGTTTTTAACATTTTTCCAAACTTCTGCAGAGCAGCTCACCAAGCTTTGAAGACTCTAGCCCAAAGGGCCAAAGTCCTTTCATAGCCCTCCAAAAAAAAAACCAAAACCTTGGTCAGGTCTATCATAGTAACTACCCACTATCCTAATACCAATTTCTATCCTAGTTTGGGTTACTATTGCTGTGATGAAACACCATGAACAAAAGCAGGTTGAGGAAGAACGCGGTTATTTGGCTTATGCTTACACATCACTGTTCACCACCAAAGGAAGTCAGGACAGGATCTCAAACAGACCAGGAACCTGGAGGTAGGAGCTGACCAAGGAGGGGGTACCGCTAACTAACTTGCTTCTCATGGTTTGATCAACCTGCTTCCTTATGGAATCCAGGACTGCAGGTCTAGAGATGGCAGCACTCACCATGGGCTAGACCCTCCATTGTTAATCACTAATTAGGTAATGATTTTTTCTACCATGGCCCAGACTTACAAGGGCAGTTTCTCAACCTCGTTCCCTCCTTTTTAACTTGTGTCAAGCTGACATAAAGATAGCCAGCACACCTCTTCAAATTTCAGTAGGGGAAATTCCCACGAGAATCTGGTCTTCAGGATCAAGATATAAGTATTACACAAGGAGATATCTGTGCAATTTAACAGTCCCTTTATTGTGCAAACATCTGAAGGACATGCTGGCTGAACATAGATCTGAGTTGTAGTTATTTCTGTGTGTTCTCACTTGGGCATTTTACACATTCTTACCATAGGTACAACAAAGTTCTCTTCCTCTGCCCTTTCCATCCCCACTGACTCTTCCATGGGACAAATAGTGAATGAAGGAAGAGGGAAGCTCTCTTCTTACTATGCAGTCTCCACTGCATATGCCTGCTCCCCAGTGTGCTGTTTCCAGCCTCCTCTGTTTGACTCACACAGGTCCCTTTGCAGAGCTCCAGGCAAGGCAGAAGACCTGGTGGTTTGCCGTCTTCCATGGAGAAATCCCTTAGATCTGAGCAGGTGAACCAAAGCCCTAGTAAGGAAACCAAGAGAGTAGGTGAGAAGAAGGCACCACTGAAGTTTGGATCATCCTAAACAAGGCTCATTAAAAAGATGAATCCAGCCTCATTGCTGTAGGCAGGTAGGGTTTTCTTGCCAACTATATGCCTCTAAGGATAAAAAAAACCTGAGATGGAGCAACCTTGAAGAGGAGGCCTGACTTCTGGCACTAGAATTGGTGAGTTCACAGATGGGAAAATGCTTCTTCCCAAGTGGACATGCGGTGCAGTGAGTTTGTAGTATTATTAATAATGATGGAGTTATTATGGATTAATTAAAACATTAAATTGCTGGAGCATGCATTCAAACATTTCAGAAGCATTCTAAAGCACCATCCTCTACAACCTTTGTACAGCATTAACTTTTAACCCACTGTCACTGGTGAACTTTTCTCCACATATTTTCATATAATCCCCATTAAAGCTCTGTCATAAATTATCACTTAATTAAAATATATAATCAACTTTTTAATCCTTAGCTTGTTTTCCTAATTTCCTTGCTCTTTTTAATGTGGAACATGCATAATATTTGCATTTTAATTGACTCCTTTGCACTCAACAATTGTCTGGTTTTGTATCTGTCCACAGCTGACTCCCACATACATTCACTGTTCACTTGCACCAAGCTCTTGTCTTGCTTTAATTTGTCAAGTCTGCAAAGCTTTGCTTTCTCTGCTAAGTGCTCCTTGAAATGATGGTCCATACCTCTAAAGGCACACTGTAGTAAGCTGTAAAATCTATGATTTTGGCATTTCAAGTGTCTGTACTCCAAGAGGAACTGAGGAAGCATAGGGTAACGAGTCGGGTGCTAACCAGAGCCTAGAGTTCAGCCATATTATTACTCTTTACAGCAGGATTCTTCACTTTATCATCTTCCTTCTACCTGAGTGACAGACAACATCCTTCAGCTTGGTTCTCTTGGAATTTTGGTCTCCAGGACAGGCATAGTTTTTTTTGTTTTTTTGTTTTTTTTTTTTTTTTAAAGAAACAAGCCTATCCTATACAGTTCTCAAAACACAGCCTTGTGCAATCTCTTCACTAGGCTGGAAAAGGGCTCCCTACTGAATGTCCATCCTATGGATTCTGGAAATTATTCATTTATTCTTATTTTTGAGGTCAGGTCTTTATATGAGGTCATGCTGGCTTTGAACTTAGAATTCTCCTGCCCCAGTCTCCCATGGCCTCTGCAAGAGAGTTGGCAATATATTGAGACTAATTCAGATACTACCAGAAGTGGGTGAAGAGTTTGACCATTTCCCAAGGAAAATCAGGTTCTGATTTCTGAGGAGAATATAAACTGATCCTTGAGAACTAAGATGGGGAAATGCCTACGTGAGTATTCTTTCCCATAGGATCAAAATTATACACTTCTCTATTATAGAAAATAAAGGGTATAAGCTAATCTGTTTTTCTCACAAAGTTGAAAAACAGCACATTCAACTAAAAGCACTCAATCCAATTTCTAATTCAATTCTGCCTTTCTCTACATTTTGCAAGAAACAAAACAAAACAAAGATGAACACTAACAAGAACTTGTCACCACCACACACAGAGAAGGACATATCCAAACAGGGATGTCAGCTGGCTTTCTTGCTACCTTCTGGCAATGATGCTCCATGCTACCAGGGACTTCCTAATGTTTTATAAAACTAGAAGATCTCTAAGTTTGGGGTGTGGCAGATTTTGATATCTAAAATATTTCATAGATACCAAAACCACTGTGTCTCTAGGGTATGATTTTCATCTCTTTAGCAGGGCGGCTGCATGGATTTCCCCTATGAGATGACACACTTTCCGTAACTTTTGCACTCCCCTTTTCTGAGTATCAAGACCAGCCCGAATGCAAATTAAACATTTACAGTATTTACTTCCCAGGATTGAATCCCACAGTTATGCTCTAGAACCTGAGCATCCTATGATGCCAGCCAAGCAGCAATTTTCTCATTCCTCCTTCGTACATTTTTCAGCCCAGGTTTCCCTATTCTACACATATTAATCATTGAAAAGCATTGGCTTTCTCATGTGTGAAAGGCAGTATTTTTTTTCTCTCTTTTCTATAATAAGCTTCTCAGTGCAAGTGCTTACTGTGGCTCAGGAGTTAAGGGTCCAACCATTGTCCTTGGAGTAGCTCTAGCTATGGTGGTGGGTTCTTGCTTACAATGAGCATGCCAGGAAGCAGAGACCTAACTAGAAGCACTTGGGAGCTCTGACCTCCAGCCCCACCCTTGGGGAGACTTCAGTTATAAAAGGTCCCAAAAACTCCCCAAACAGGAACACCTCCTGAGAACTAAATGTTCAACCATAGGAACCTGTAGTGAACCCTCAGCACTCAGGCTGTAACAGGAAGTATAGGGCATCTGATACAGCCTTGAAGTAGAGTATGGGTTCCTAAAACATAGGCAGACACATACCAACCGTTGGGAGCTTCTGCTGCTAGACTGTGGGAGGCCTTTTGTGATGGGGCAGAGAAGGGATGGAGGATGAGGCTGCTGGTCTCTATTGAAGTGGTTTGAGTGCAGAATGACACACAGAAAACTACTGTTAGGAACCCAGACAACAGGATCCCATAATGAAGATACAGCCACATTCCCTCTTCCATGTGTTCACCCACCCTTGGGAAAGTAGCTGATTCTTTTTCTTTCAGAGGAGTTCTTCTGAAAGCCAATTTACCCAAGAAGAACATATGTAATTACCACTACATAATACCATGGAAGTCAGCCTATCTATGGTATTATCAGTAGCCTAGACAACCTGGAATTCCAGCATGTACCTATTTACCCAACTTCTGTGATTCCCAAGTCATCCATGAAGTGTCCCCTGTCATTCCCAGTATAACTTACCTTCTCTTCTAAGATGGGGTCACCAATGAACATTCTCACCAGTATCCATGTCTCATTAGCCTTTCTAGGGCTACTCTCAATGTTGACACAGTATAATAGCTATCAATCAGGTGTCCCAGTGAGCATCACTGTGAAGAAACAGTGAGATTGACCTTGGGAACTGAACTTCACTTGCTAATTACAGGATACTGGGCAATACAAGGATAGGGAGGGAGCTGAAGGTAATTTGGCTCTGCATCTTCAGTATTCTTAACCCCCCCCCCCCCAATCATGGCATTCTATCCCATCAATCAGACTTATGGAGTCCTTAATATACATGTTTGTTTGCTTGTTTGCTTGTTTGTTTGTTTTTGACTAGGTAAACATTCATCCTGCTCTTCCTGCTTGGTTGTTTGGTTAATTGGTTGGTTGGTTTGGTTCAGTTTTTTGTTTTTTTTTATTCTTTCACATTTTTTAAATTCACTTTACATCCCCATTGTAACTGCCCTTCTTCCTCTTCTCTCAGTCCCATCCTTACAAATCTCTCCCATCAATATCCACCCCCTTGGAGAAAGGGAAGCATCTCTTGGGTACCATCCCACCCTGGGACATCTAGTCCCAGTAGGACTAAGTACCTTCTGTCCCACTGAGGCTCAATCATGCAGCGCAGGTAGAGGAAAGGGATACAACAGTAAGCCACAGCATCAGAGACAGCTCCTGGCCCAATTGTTAGGGAACCCACATGAAGACAAAGCTGAACATCTTCTACAAATGTGTGTGTGTGGATAGGTCTGTGTGTGTGTGGACTAGGTCCAGCCCCTGGATTTTCTTTGGTTGGTGGTTCAGTCTCTGTAATCTCCCTCCTCCCATGCGCTCAGGTTAGGTGACTTTGTAAGTCTTCTTGTGGTGTCCTTGACCTCATCAACTTCCTTATTTCTATCCCCTACTCTTCTACAAGACTCCCCAAACTCTACCTGATGCTTGGCTCTGGGTCTCTACATCTGTTCCCATCTGCTGTTGGATAAAGCCCCTCAGGAGGCAGTTCTGCTAGGTTCCTGTCAGCAAGCACAGCAGAGTATCACTAGTGTAAGGGGCTATCCATTAGTTGGCTGTTCCCTCAGTCTCCACTACCTTCTTTATCCCTGAGCATCTTGTAGGCAGGAAAATTTTTGGATAGAAGGTTTTCTGGATGGGTTAATGTCTCTCCTTTGTCACCTCCTCAATTCCAGGCCTCCAGTTAGTCCTAGAGATGGCCCTACCCATTTCCATCCTCACTTCCAACTCTCTCCTGCCCCTACCATACCCCAATACTTGAAGGCTGTCCCTCCCTCTAGTACCCCTCCTCACCCCCTCTCCAAGCCAGTCTTCTCCCTCCATCCAACTCTAATGACTATTTTGTTTCCCCTTCTGAGTGAGTAAGACTCATTCATCCTCCCTTGGTCCCTCCTTATCACCCAGCTTCTTTGAGTCTGTGGATTGTAGCATGGTCACCTTGCACTTTATGGTTAATGTCCACTTATATGTGAGTACATAGCATGCATATCTTTCTGGGTCTGCATTACCTAACTCAGGATATTTTCTAGTACCAGCTGTTTGCCTGCAAATGTCATGATGTCCTTATTTTTAATAACTGAATATTTTATTGTGTATATGTACCACATATTTTTTATGTATATTCTTCAGTTGAGGGACATCTAGGTTGTTTCCATTTTCTGACTATTATGAGTAAAGTTTCTCTGAACATAGTGGAGCACTTGTCCTCGTGATATTGTGGAATATCTTTTGGATATATGTCCAGTGGTATGGCTGGGTCTTGATGTAGAACTATTCTCAATTTTTTGAGAAACTGACAAATTGATTTCCAAAGTGGTTGTACAAGTTTGCATGCCTACCAGCAATGGAGGAGTGTTCCCCTTGTTACACATCCTCACTAACATGTGCTATTACTTGAGTTTTTGATCTCAGCCATTCTGAGTGGTGTAAGATAAAATTTCAGGGTTGATTTGATTTGCATGTTCCTGGTGATTAAGGATGGTGAACATTTCCTTAAGTTATTCTCAGTCATTCTAGATTCCTCTGTTGAGAATTCTGTTTAGCTCTGTACCCCATTTTAAATTTGGTTATTTGGTTTGTTGGCGTCTAAATTCCTGAGTTATTTATATATTTTGGATATTAGCCTTCCGTCAGAAGTTGGGTTGGTGAAAACCTTTTCCCATTCTGTAGGCTACCATTTTGGCCTATTGATGGTTTCCTTAGCCTTTTAGAAAGCTTTTCAGTTTCATGAGGTCAAATTTATTAATTGTTGATCATAGTGCCTGAGCTGTTGAATTTATTTCCTATGCCAATGAGTTCAAGGCTTACCCCCCACTTTCTCTTCCATTAGATTTAGTGTGTCCAGCTTTATGTTGTGGTCTTTGATCCAATTGGACTTGAGTTTTGTGCAAGGTGATAAATATAGATCAATTTGTATTCTTCTACATGAATAACACCAATTAGACTAGCACCCTTTGTTGAAAAGGCTTCTTTGTTTCCATTGTATGGTCTTGATTTCTTTGCCAAAAATTAGTGTTCATGGGGGTGTGGTATTATTTTGGGGTCTTCAGTTAGAATCCATTGATCAACATGTCTGATTCCATACCAATACCATGCAGTTTTTATTACTATTTTTCTGCAGTACAGCTTGAGATCATGAATAGTGATTCCTCTAGAAGTTCTTTTATTGTTCGGTATTGTTTTAGCGATCCTGGGTTTTTTGTTTTTCCATGTGAAGTTAAGAATTGCTCTTTTAAGGTCTGTAAAGAATTGTGTTGGAAGTTTGATGTAAATTGAATCTGCAGATTGCTTTTGGTAAGATGACCATTTCTACTATGTTACCCCTATAGATCCATGTGCAAGGGAGATCTTTCCATCTCCTGATATCTTCCTCAATTTCTTCCTTCAGAGACTTGAAGTTATTGTCATACACATCTTTCACTTACTGGGTTACAACCAAGGTTTTTTATTTTATGTGGCTATTGTAAAGTTGATTTTGTTTCCAGCCACTTTGCTAAATGGGTTTATCAGCTGTAGGTGTTTTCTGGTAGAATTTTTAAGGATTATTTATGTATACTATCATATCATCTGCTAATAGCAATATTTTGACTTCTTCCTTTCATGTTTGTGTTTCCCTCTGGTTAGAGTTTCAAGTACTATGTTGAATAGATAGGAAGAGATTAGACACCCTGGTCTTGTCCCTGATTGTAGTGGAACTGCTTTAAGTTTCTCTCCATTTAATTTAATATTTGCTATTGGCTTGCTGCATACTGCTTTTTCTTTGACTGAAGTATGAATTTCTTCTATCATGTCTTCTAAACTGAGATTCACTCTTCATCTCCTATAGTCTGTTGGTGATGCTTGCATCTGTTGTTCCTGTTCTCTTCCCTAGGTTTTCCATCCATAGTATTCCTTCAGTTTGTGTTTTCTTTATGTTTCTATTTTCATTTTCAGATCTTGAACAGTTTTATTCATTTCCTTCACAGTTCAACTGTATTTTCCTATATTTCTTTAAGGGATTTATTAGTTTCCTCTTTAAAGGCTTCTAACTGTTTGGTTGTGTTTTCCTATATTTTTAAAGGGATTTATTAATTTCTTCTTTAAAGGCCTTTATCATCCTTATAAGCTTGGATTTACAGCCATTTTCTTGTTGTGCATTGGCCATGTTAGGATAACCGGAGCTTGCTGTAGTGGGATAGCTTTGCTCTGAAGATGTGATGTTACCCCGGCTCTTGTTAATTGGGTTCTTATGCTGGCCTTTAGTCATCTGCTCGAGCCCTGGATATTCCTGGTGTAGCAGGTATCTGGAAGGCAGGCCTAATCTGGATGTTCCCTGTGCAGTAGGCCTCTGGTGAGCAGCCTTGAACTGAATGTTCTTGATGTAGCAGGCTTGAATATTACTTGTTCAGTGGAGGCTGGCAGAGCTGTTGCCAGACCAGGTGCGTTTTTATTGTAAATAGCAGTTCTGTAATTAGTATAAAGTCTGTTTTTGGAGGGGAGCTACCTCATACAGTAGGTTTATAGAAACTCAATAAGAGAAAAGATCATCTATCTACCCATTGACATTGAGACAAACTCGCAAAGGTTACAGGGGGTCTTGATGGCTCAGTAGATATGTCCTTCTATGCTAAGGGTGACTGTACAGTCTACCATGTCAAGATATAGGGAAGAGTCAGTGCCCACTGCTACTTGGTCCAACCACCTGCTCCTCTGGAATGGTTGTCTCAGTCTGCCCTTAATCTATATTAAGTGTTTTTTCTAAAAAAAAAAAAAAAATCCCACTTCAACTTTGTTCATTCTTTTAAATCTTATCCTAGTTAACTCATACTATATCCAGGTTATCAAACCTGCCATTTCATTACTGCTAGATCAAGTTGACTTATAAAACATACCTTTAATGTTCTTTCACCTAAATGCAAGGTCTTCACATTAATTGCTTTTGTTCATCTGCCAATCATTGCATCTATATATGATCCTAAGTGATTAGCATGAAGAAGCACAGAGCTCTGGGGTCCACAGGCAATTAAACCCTATTGATGCTTGCTTTATCCATGTTCAATATTAGGCAACATTAATTAATAAACACAGATCTTTTTTTTCTCAAGCAAAAAGCAAGCACTTTTGTGTGGATATGCCCCCCACTAACCTCCACACACAGAATATGCTAGAATTTAACTCAAATGCAGATCAAAAATCTGTTTTCCCATGAAACTCCATTCAGGAAGAACTCTTTTCAAAATATTTGTACATTTAACAAAATAATTTTCATTTTCTATTGCAATCCAAAAATTACTTATGAAAATTACACTTAATGTTTCTGAGATTGCAGAAGCGATGTTGGTGAGTGAGAAGAAAAACCCTAAAGGTGGAATATTCATTAGTATTTGTGTGGTTCAGTGTTTACCCCTCTCTCTCCCCAGGCTACACTTGGAGCTATGGACATGGTGTGTATTGCATTAAAGACTTTTCATATTGAAACAAAATACCTATAAAGGCAACTTAAAGGAAGAAGGGTAATTTTGGTTTATACTTTAAGGTGGCAGAGTCTGTGGTGGGAGACAAAACATGCAGGCAAGAGGGTGAGATGCTGGTCACATTATGTCCACAGTCATAGTCTGCAAGCAACCTCTATCTTTTTTCAGTCTAGGATCCCACCCCACGGGCTGCTGCCACCCACAATCAAGCTGCTTCTTAACATTGTCCTGAAGATACTGTCACAGACACATCCAGAAGTGCATCTTAGGCAATGGTAATGCCTCTCAAGAAACAAGGCTACTCATGGTTGCAAATGACCCATGCCTCACAGAGCAAGCATATAATCTATATAAAGTTTGTAAGAGGCCAGAAGGCTCCTGCAGGAGAGATTCTGCAGCCATTGTCATGCATGTGGCACCTGCAGTCTGTGGACCCATCCTCACTGCAGCCCCTGGTCTACATAGCCGCTTGAGTGCACCTGAACTCTCCTTAGGTACACCTAGCTTTACCATAGATAGCGCCAACGTACTATACCCTCTGTTCTACCAGCAGCACCCCACCTTCTGCCTAACATCCTAAACGTGCCATTCACTCCCAGTGTGTGTGATGCCCTACTGTGATGCAGGAGAATGGCCACATCCTCCTCAGTTTTCTGACTTCAACAGGAACTGAATGCCTTCCATACCTCTCCTTCCTGTAACAAGTTCCTCCAACCCTGAAGTGCCAGCCAGGTCACTCTCCCATCTTCAAATCGACCTTTCCTTTATTTCTTTGTCAGGTTTGCGTCTTGACTATTTCTGCAGCATAGATCAGCAAATGACGGTCTATGGAGAGCTGAATGTGGCCTTTAAGGCACTCCAGCCAGCCTGAGCATGGCAAACATGTCTCTGACAGGCCTTGCCTAGCTCCCCCAGTCCTTATACCTTGCTAAAACCCATTCATGATATCCTTAAAGATAGCCACCAAGGTCAACTCCCTCATGTAACTGTTTCCTCCTCCTGAGACCAAGGTCCAGCTATCAGAGTAGGGAAGTTCAGTGATCAAAAAATCCCTTTGGTTCACCTGACTAATATGCCCAGCTAAGATTAAACAGCTCATCCTAACACAGGGTTTCCCCTTGTACCTTTATAAACTGCCATTTGCCTATGGGCTATGCCTGTCTCCTTTGTAATTCTCCTTCCCCAGGACAAGTACTTCTCTCCTTGTCTATCTTCCCCTTCTCCCTTGTCCTCTATCTCCTGTCTTTGTCTCTAATTCCCTGCCTTCTCACCTCTTGGGTAAATAAATCTCCTTTGTGCTGAGATCATAGTCATAAGTATCCTGAATACCTGATACCATTCCTTACAGGCCTCATGGTCATTTGTTAGCAGTTTATTAGCATGGCCCCACAGGCTTGAACATAGATGTTCAATGTATCGATGGAGCTGAAAAGCTACACAAAGCCTGAAGGTTTCAAAAGCAGCTGACTGTTCCTGGGACACGCTGTTAACCTTAGTTTCCTTCAAACTTTACTTGTAATACACTGGTTGTATGTTACCAACCTGATACATCAGTCATTTAGATTTTTTTAAATGAAACTTTACAATCTAAGGCTATAAAGACCCTCTTCTGGTACACGAGACCCTGCTTAATAGGTCTATGCTTATTTATTTCACTTAAATTTTTTCTAATAGAGTTATATCACTCCCTTCCCTTCCTATCAATCCTCCAGCTTTTCAAACTACCCCTTTAAACCTTTCCTAAGGCCCCACTTTCAAGTTGAGAGCATCTTTTTCCTTGATTATCATTATATAAATATACTATGTATGCATGTATATATGTGTATGCATATGTAAGTATTATTATATAAATAAAACTTGTTAAGTCTGATTTTTGTTGCTACTGACTCCTCTTCTTTGTTTCACTTTACCAATAAAAACAAATCTGAAGATGTGGATATTTACTTAAAAATGCTGAAGACAATGTGTGCTGGGTCAGATTTATTGATTGACACATTAGCGCATGAGGTTCAGTACCAGGAGCCACTGACAGCAGGCATGCTCAGTACACTCTCTTGTCTTCTCGATCACACACTGTGTACTTTACATTATTTTCCTTCTGGGTTAGAAGTAGACTAAAGAGGAATAAATGAGGTCTGTATCACCCTTTCCAGTGTTTTGACTCCATGGTGACCCCTGACCTCTATGTCACATGCACAGAGACCCTCTTGGGGCAAACTAGGATTATCACCAGACTCAGAGGCCCATGAGGAAGCAGAAGTGTTATGTGGGAGGTACTGGGAAGACTGTGCCAAGGATATGTGAAGAACGTGTACAAATTAATATGGGAAAATCTAAAATTGAAAAAAAAAGTTGGACTACAGACCAACTACATCAGAAATAAATACAATATCCCAGTGTCCTTTGAGACTGAAAGGGAGGGGGCAACATTATAACCTACCAATTATATGGGAGCAAAAACAAATAGTGTTTCTTCTGTGCATCTAAAAGGCAAGGGCAACTTGATATAAGTCTTTCAACTGAGGTCATCAATTAGGAATCAGCAATGAAAGACAGGTGACAGTGTGGCCTGAATGCTTGAAAAATTCCAGGCAATGGGAAATAAGCCAGCACTCAGATTGTGAAGAGAGAAATGAGACTCTATCCATAAAGAACCTGTGAAATTGCAGGGCCATTTATCATCCTAGTTCAATGTCTATGGCTGTGATAAACACCATGACTAAAAACAATTTGAGAAGGAAAGAATTTATTTCATCTTACAGCTTAGAGACCATCCAGAGGGAAGTCAGGGCAGAACTCATTGAAGGTAGTGGCCATAGAGAAAAGCTGCTCACTTGTTCACTCAACCTGCTTTATTATAAAATTCAAGACCACCTGTCCCCAACTTAGGGCCTCCCACATCTGCCATTGATAAAGAAAATGTTCCCCACAGATTTGCCTACAGGTTAATCTGATGGAGGCTTTTTCTCTGTTGAGGTGTCCTCCTCCTGGATGACCCTAGCTAGTGTCAAACAGACAAAACACTAAGCACACACGTGTTTTCCTCAGATAACTTCTGGGCTTCTCAGATAACCACACCAAGCATCACTATAAACTTTGCCTACAGCGTAGCTCCTGATGGATGTGCGTTAGCAGTTGTATTTAGTGATGGTGCTCTTTCCTGAATTCGAATTTCTGGCTGGTAAAGTAATAAAGTGTTTGCTCTAAGTACAGAGCTTGCTCAGCTTCGTGGTACTTTCTGTGGGACCAAGGAGCTGGAGGGAGAGGGGGAGCTGACCAGAAGCAAGAATTGGGTGAAGGTGTATTCAAACCCAGGAAATTTCACCCTAAGGGCCTCAGTAGTAGAACTGCTCCCTCAAAGCAAGCATGTCCTGGAACATGTAGCCCTGAGTCCCCACCTTTGCCCACTGGAGGAGGTCACATAGGCCAGAAGCCAGGTTTACCTTCTTCTCCCCTTATAAAGTCATGTCCTGATGCACCTGGAATTTGTCCTTATGCTAATGAGGAGCATAAGGACCCTGACCTCATCCTCAAAGTCCCTACCACCCACAAAGATTTAAGTCAAGTCGCCTTTGTTTCCTCCATTAAATGAGCTGTCTCACTAAAGCTGTCTCCCTGGGCTCACTGCCACCTGAGGACTCTTCCTGCTCCTGTTTGTTCTGCCTTGCTTCCCCTCTCAAGAGTTTCCAGTTACTATCACAGGCCAATCACTGGCTGGAAACCAGAACCAGAAGAGCAGTCATCCTGAAGGTCCCAGTGCATGGATGATTGTCGCTTCCAGAATTCTGTGACACTGAGATCAACCTGAGTTAACCCTGTGTTAACTCGGGCATTAAGTTGGCTGAACTGAAGCTTTAGTAACTGATCACCAGTCGACTGCAAGTCCTGGATCCTTCCTGGTTTCATTTAGTAATGTCGGATTACCCATGTAGGGTCCCTTTGGGTTTTGGTCTGGATTCCTGATGCCAGTGCTGGTCTGCCTGAGACAGCTGAGTCTTTCAGAGTGCCTGTGCACTTATGCAGCATTGCTGGCAAAGCATTACACACTTATAACACATGCTCACATGCACAGGCACATTCAGGTACTCACACACGGGCACACATATTCATGAACAGCATACATACTTGTACATATATGCACACACCCAAACCAAACCAACATAAAATCCCTACCTCAAAGAAACATGGCTTCTTTCCCTGGAGACCTCAAATCAATCTCCTCAAAACAAAAATTAAATGTAGATAAAACACGGATGAAGTGTTTAGCCCTGGAGTTATATCTTATCATCTGCCCAATAATTACATTATAAAAAGCTTTTATGCAAAGCTTTTACTGCTAAAAATGTATTGTAGCCTTTTAACATCCTAAAACAGTGGCCTATGTTAAGCCATTTTCTATATCCAGATGCAACACAGTTTTAGATTCTGTTATTATTTACCTCGTTTGTTTTTATGAGCTGTTCGAACCAGTCAGCTTCATGTTGCTATTCGACCTTTGGAAGTGAGTGCTCTGTTCATAAACTTCAGAAACATAAAACCAGCTTTTAACCTGCATGCTTTAAAGCTGAGTGGGGAATACAGGAGGGCACAGAGCGAGGTTCTATGAACTATTAGGGGGCAGAGTCTAGTAATTACTCCGATAGATACATTTTCAGAATTTGGAATGAGCTACAAGCTCTGTCCAGTGAAAGCTTCAGAACCCCAGTGTGTGGCCAGCATGTGCTCACAGATGCTAAGAAAGATGAGCTGGGCACAAGGGGTTTTATCCCCATTTGTTGGTTTTCTGACGGATGTTCTTGGTAGGTAGCCCAGGATGGACTTGTACTTGGGGTAGCCCTCCTACCTTAGGCCTGCTGAGTGCTGGGGATACAGGTGTGTGCCACTAGACACCAGGCCCAGCTTGGGAGCTTACTCCTGATTGACTGCAGGTACAAGGTTGGCTGGCAGGTCAATAATAATAATAATAATAATAATAATAATAATAATAATAGCAGGGAGAAAGGCCAGAAGTTGGAGAACACAAAATTTCATATCTGTAGGTCTGGTGAGAAAAACTAATAGTGATTTTTCAGAAGTGAAGCTTGTTCTGCTAAGAGGAAAGTAGTAGTTGTGGGGAAAGGGTAACTTGGAAAGATGGGAAATCTAGTTGAACTGCATTCCAGGTGTTGGGCAGCCAGTAGCCCTTATCCTGCAGGCTAACTGCGAGCCCAGCATCCTTAGGAGGGTGTAGCCATGCTTTGTTGGCAGTGGTTATCTGTAAAGCAGGCAAGGACAAAGCAAGCATCTCATGGAGCATCCTGCTATGGCCCCAGCTCCTCTTTCTGCACCTTGGCTCCTGGTGTGGATGACATGTCCTGTGCCTCCAAAGTCCAGAGGCTGGAAGTCATACATCCTAGTTGATGGTGCTTGTAGGTTAGTCTTGTAGAAGCAAGTAGGTTAAATGAAGTAGAGGGGTAACCTATGATGATACAATGAGTTTCCTGATAAGAAGAGGAAGAGACCAGAGTCGTCTTCTGACTTCAATAAGATGGCAAGGAAGTAGCCTGGCATGGTGGCGCATGCCTTTAATCCCAGCACTCGGAAGGCAGAGGCAGGCAGATTTCTGAGTTTGAGGCCAGCCTGGTCTACAGAGTGAGTTCCAGGACAGCCAGGACTATACAGAGAAACCCTGTCTCTAAAAATCAAACAAACAAACAAACAAAAATGGCAAGGAAGTGACCAGGACAAGAACCTTGCTGGCACTTTGACCTGAAGACCTCTAGACTCCAGAAGTGTGGGGATTAGACCCACTGTCTAACTGACTGTCTTATTCAGAGTTTCTATTCCTACACAAACATCATGACCATGAAGCAAGTTGGGGAGAAAAGGGTTTATTCAGCTTACACTTCCATGTTGCTGTTCATCATCAAAGGAAGTCAGGACTGGAACTCAAGCAGGTCAGGAAGCAATAGCCAATGCAGAGGCCATGGAGGGATGTTCCTTACTTGCTTGCTTAGCTTGCTTTCTTATAGAACCCAAGACTACCAGCCCAGAGATGGTACCACCCACAAAGGGGCCCTCCTTGCTTGATCACTAATTGAGTAAATGCCCCACAAATGGATTTCATGAAGGCATTTCCTCAAGGGAGGATTCTTTCGCTGTGATAACTCCAACTTGTGTCAAGTTGACAGCCAGTACACTGACCAACAGACAGCACTCATTCCACTCATCGAAACACATTAAACAAGGATTAAACATAATGATGATAAAAATCATAGTTTATATTTTGTTCCTATCTATTACTGCATACCCCCCCACACACACACACACACAGAGACTGCAGTTTTTACTGTGATTAGTACATTCTCCTGTATGGATTACTTTTAATCCCACCTTTGAAGAAACCTTGTTGTGGTTCTTCATTGAGCCTTGCCACTGGAGGCAAATCATAGCCTAAGAACCTAAGATAGGGGCCACAGCCCATGTTTCTTCTGGTGAGAAACTGTATAGGCTGGGGTAAAGCTGGGGTTCTCAAACTCCTGGGCATCCAGTCACTGCTGGGAACCTCAAAGAGTTGAGAATGGGGAGGGGTCATGAGCCCTGGGTGGGGGGAATTTGACTAAGCTCAGGGTGAGTGTCAGGAGTGCAGAGAGGTCTTCTGCAGATGTATGTGCATCTTAGTATTGATGATGGCTGCATCTCACATGGTGGTCCTTGAAGGAGACAGTCCTTTCTTGTTCAAGCTGTCTATTCATGGCAGAAAGAGGATGCATACGACGTACTCAGGGTAGATCAGAGATTAATACCTTTTGCATGAAGGAATGCCCAGGAAAGGAAGCTTATTGGCTAACCCCCTCCCCCAGGCCCATCTAAACACCTCATTAGCATGGAAAACTCTGGGGCATCATGCTATATGACCAGTTGTCATCATCCTCTTGGTGTGCTGTCCTGGCCACATGCTCTACACAGGAATCTGGACTGGAGCAGATTCAAATGCCTATCGTTCTCAATCATGAGAATTGTTGGGGTTCCTTAATCTTCTCAACCTTACCAGTTTTTCTGTCTGGTGACAGGGTTCCACTTGCCCCATACCTTGTTATACCAGTACATGAGTTACCTGGTGTGTGACTCTTGGGTTTGGTATATGGGACAAAAGTACACATGGACAAAAGCACATGTCCAATGTTCTTATGGCTGACTATTAGGTGCTAAATAATCTAAGCATGATTAATGTATCAGACAATGCAAAAGAGTCTCTTCTTTGTGAGGACCCCTTTTGGTATTTGTATTTTTTTTCATATTTACACCATTTAGAAGTAAGTACATTTGTAACATTTAATTTTATTTATTTTTGACTTCTAAGTTTGGAACCACAGATCTGAAAACAGATTTTAAAATTGCATTTTATCATTTTTTTAGTTATTTTTAATTTGTCTTTGATCCCTAAAGCTAGCAGGAGCTGAACTCAGTCTATTTAATACCTGGAAATGCTTGCCATGAGAAACTTGAAGAAAAAAAATAATAAAGCAACAACTTGGCTTCTCTCTCTGGTGTGTTCAGCCTTCACCTTGTAACTTTGGTTACCTCTACACACTTGTGGTTGGTCCTAGCGTTTTCCTCAGCAACAAACATTCATTTTTATTCCACGGAATCTAGTGACTAAAACCTTTACAAATTATTTGCATAAACACTGGATTCATAGTCCTGTTCTGTGAATTCTATGGTTTTGGAATGGTCAGAACACAGGTCAGCAACAGTAAACACCAGATGCATCAGGATCATATATAGAGGTGAATAATTTCTGTCTCTCCTGGATGATGCATCCTTTGATTTCATTCCCAGTTTCTGACATCAACAAGCCTCTCTATCTCTCTGTCTGTCTTCCTATAAAGGAAAAGAGTAAATAAAACCATGTAGCATTCTGAGCAGGGTGCCCACCCCTACATCTGGAACATCTACCATACTCACAGCACCTCAAACACAGCCCGTCTTCATTCTGGAAAGATAACAGAGAGACTTCTAAGGTAGCAAAGCCAGTGGCTTTGTGCCACACAGGTACTAAAACACCTTTGAGATTCATTAATGCTCAAAGCATCCAGAGGACTTTCTGATGCTTCTAGTTTCTTGCAAAGCTACTTCCTTACCATGTTGGACTTAATTCAACCCTCTCCACTTGCATCCATTTTCCTGAAAATGATATGTTGTCCTTTACAGCCACAAGGAAACCTGTGGGAATCTCAGTCCAGCCTTCAGGGACACAGACATATCTTCCCCCTGTTGACTCTAGCGTCATCAATCTCTGTTCCAGACACTGTTGCCTCAGCACCCACCAATGGTCAGTTTGGTGCACAGTTTAAACCCACCTTGGGTTTTGAACTTCAAAACTCTCTAGAGCTTTGAGCAACTGACTCAGCACTATATACATAGTAGGTAGGCAGAAAGTTTGGGTTCTCAGGACAGGTTCTCTCCATGGAGGACTGTTCTACCTGCATGCAGCCTTCAATCTTTCAACTCCATCTCTTCCCCTGACTTACGGAGTCCACAAAATAATCCCCTACAGTGTGCTGTGAAGATGATGTAAGATAATGACTAAATGTAAAAAAACTGGCTGAGTGCCTGTTAGATTTTCCTGTGTGTGTGTGTGTGTGTGTGTGTGTGTGTGTGTGTGTGTGTGTATGTGTAGTGTGCATGAGTGAGAGTGCATACCTGCATACATGTGCATACCTATGCATGATGAGAGGGAGACATGTATTTCATGGCACAAGTAGACGTCAGAAGACAACTTGAGTGAGTTTTCCCTTTCTCACGTGTGCATCCCAGGAATTGAACTCAGTCTGTCATGCTTGGCCACAATCAGTTTTACCCACTGAGCCATCTTGCCAGCCCTCTTGTTGAAATTGGTAGCATAACATTTTTTTTCCATGTGATTTGAGTCTATCCCCAATACATTTCTCTGGCCTTACTACACAAATCATAACCTTGGCTTCACATTTTATGTGGTACTGCAAACATTCCTGTCCTCATCATTTCACTCAAAGACACTGCCTGGAAGTAACCATTGGAAATTAAAGTAGTTTTACAAGTAATCAGAACCCTTTCAAAGTTTACCTGTCTTAATACTCTTTCAGTAATTCAATCCCCTTTGCTTTGATTTAATAAAGCAGAAATCCTATTATTCTAGGAGTTTTGTGACATTGGCAAGACACTATTATAAATATTGGTTTCTTTGTCAGTTTAATGGGGGTACTGCACAGTTATATGCCATTGGTTTTCATAAAAATTAAATGATTGCTGTGTGCACCTGGCACACTTTGTGTCATATAGAAAGGGCTGAAGAAATACTACATTTGTTTCCTGGGGTTTAATATATACTTCTGTCTTGGAACAACTTCAGACTTTTAATAACATTCCTGGAAATCAAAATTATACCCTCCACCCGCTTGCAGATAATGGATGTTAATCTTTCAGAATATTAAATGCAAGAGTGGATGGGTTCTAGTAGTGAGGTTGAGAAGAGCTATTGAACACTCCTAAGTCCCTGTGAGTTGTCAGGAGCAGGATGTTGTTGTTGTTGATGTTGTTGTCATAAGATGTGTCCTAGTTTGGGTTAATATTGTTGTGATGGAACACCATGACGAATGCAAGTTATGGAGGAAAGGGCTTATTTCAGCTCACATTTCCAGGCCACATTTCACCACTGAAGGAAGTCAGGGCAGGCACTCAAACAGAGCGGGGACTGCAGGCAGGAGCTGATGCAGAGGCTTTGGAAGGGTGCTGCTTACTAGCTTGCTCCTCATGGCTTGCTCACCCTTATTTCTTATAGAACTCTGGACCACCAACCCAGGGATAGCACCACTCACAATGGGCTGGGCCCTCCCCAGTCAATCACTAATTAAGGAAGTGCCCTACAGATTTAACTGAGAATCCCCCCCCTGACCCCCACCTCCACTCAGATGACTCTAGCTTCTGTTGAGTTTACATAAAACTAGGTAGCAAATGATGTAATGAGATATGCATGCTGTCATCCACAACACAACAGGAACACCATAACAACTTCAAAAAACAGAACTTGACTTTTGTAAAATCCTACTCTATGCCACTAAGCCATAACTTCTGTCGTGATATTAGGGATCATACCCAGGGATATTAGGCAAAAGCTAAGTCTCTCACTTGCCTTCCAAACCCACCACAAACTTCAGAACTCTACCACCTGACAGTATTACTGTAGTTGTATCCAAGCTACCTGCCACCTAACACCATGCCCGCCCTAAAATGCAGCTGTTTTAAAAGTATCATAGGTTCCATGGTTATGAACCAGAATTTTGGAAATGCCTTCAGCTTTAATTAAGTTAAAATTGTATTTCTGTGCGGGTATAACAGAATAATTAACTCTGGGATGCAAAATTTAAAAATGAGATGAATAAATGTTTTTCAGGATGTGGGAGGAAGCAGATGGCATCTATAACCCTGTTACTTTGGATGGAAGAGGGATACAGATAATTGCAAACTATTTTTACCAGGTTTTCTAAATGCCATTTACTATGCCAGGTAGCAACCTCGATATGGAATATTTACCAAATGTCCTGGCTAATTTTATGTCAACTTGACACAAGCTAGAGTCATCTGAAAGCAGGGAACCTCAATTGAGAAAATGCCTCTTCAAGATCCAGATATGGGGCATTTTCTTAATTATTAATTGATAGAGGAGCACCCAGTCCATTGTGGGTAATGTGATCTCAGGGCTGTTGATCCTGGGCTCTGTAAGAAAGCAAGCTAAGCAAGCCATGAGAAACAAATCAGTAAGCAGCATCCCTCCCTGGCCTCTGTATCAGCTTTTGTCTTAGGAAAGAATTAGTATACTCCATGCGTCTAACAATACTAATCAAGCCATGGGCACAAGCCAGTAAGCAGAACTCCTCCACAGCCTTGGCATCAGTTCTTGCCTCTAGGATCCTGCCTTGTTTGAGTTCCTGTCCTGACTTCCTTCAATAACGGACTACAATGTGGAAATGTAAGCCAAATAAACCCCTTTCTCCTTACCTTGTGATTTGTCATGGTCCCTCATCATAGCAATAGTAACCCTAAGATACCTAAGATAATAAAGGTTATTACCACTATGTACCACTGTATCTGAATATTCACAGGATCTTCTTTCTGTTAATCAAAAACAGTTTAACAATTCCAATATCAATTCAATTTTGAGTGGCTAGACAAAGAGTGATTAAAACATTCAATCTGTGGCATAGAATTTGGAATAAGAAATAAATGACTTATTAACAATGGATAGACTTCCTACATAGTACCCTGTAAGAGTCACAGCCCAGTGACTACCATAAACCATATTACCATAAACACTGTGGCTTCTATCACAATACTTTTATTCTTTTGTCAATGCTGAAAATCCAAAATTGGTTTAAGTGGAAAGTAAAGTTGACATCAGGGTTTCCTCTTGAGGCCCCAGGAGAGAATTTGATCATTTGCATTTCACAGTTTCATAGCTGTTTGGAGGTCATGGCTGGGATCCATTTCTCTATGGGTACAAATTATTGTTTTCGTTTCTAAAAGTGAAAAATACATTCAGAAAAAGCAGCATATCTTCTTAGTGTCTTATGAGGTTTAAGCTTCAACTCACTATGCCAATCTTCCTTCTGACCAGACCTTTGCCCAAGATAAGGCTACTAGAGACAGAGCACAGCAGAGCATCTGTATTGCCGTATTTGAAAACAATGCCAAAATGATTGACAGCTGTCTTGTAACCTTGGACACTGAAAACTACAAGGAAGTGGAAGAAATCAAAGGCCTGTCAACCAAGAATTCTTATATTCTTTATTTTTTTAAGACCCATATTCTCCCCGTGCTGCTCAGGTTAGCTCCCACATCTTGGGATCTCATGAGATTCTTCTAGCTTTCTGAGCAGTCAGTATTAGCAGTCAACACTGCTTTGGTTTTCAATCAAAAGAATATTATAGTTATCAAAAATCATCACTTAAAAATTAATCTTAAAAACTCCACATTTCAAAGTTATCAATAATTGAGAAAATAAATGGTCAGCACTCTGCCTTGCAGAAGTAGCAAAACCAATGATTTAGATTAAAGGGAAACCAGTGGATGCTGGAATTATGTAAATAAACCGAACAGACTGTATGTTTATATTTCTTCTCCATTCTTAAGTGATGTAAAGTATAGCCCCAGGACACCTGACTCAATTCTAGCCTCCACACACAAATATATGCATGTGAATGTACATCTCACACATCTGCATGATAGCATTAACACAGAACAGAATGACCACCCCCCACCCCCCCACATACACACCAGAAGAAGGACAGTAATTAAAATGGTTGTTTTGGAGTAAGGAAGTAACATCATCAAATGACTGCCAACTGCAAAGGTTGAAATTAAGAACACACTATAAATGGTACATCAGCATGTGAATATAGCAGACCCTACAAATACACCCTCAAAGTCACTTATTCTATCAGAGTTTCTAAATGGTGTGAACTTATAAACAATTTCCCAGTTGTTCACTCAATTCCAACAAGAACAGAAAAAGAACTATCCAAGAGGCAGAGATAGTGAAGCAATATCAATGAAGTTTGGAACATTAAACAATCCATAGGTTGTCAAATTAGATTAGAAATTCAGATGGCATGCTGCTTAGAGAGACCAACCATTTGAATATTTAAATACAGCTAGTATAGTAAACAGATGGAGGGAAAGTGCCACTTACATAGAAATTATAAAAATTGTTCCAACTAGTCCATTACAAGACAAAATAAACTAGACATTTACATCAAAACTATAACTAAGGATTCTTTAGTATGCTCCATAATAATAGAAAGATGAATATGTGAAAAATTATATGTAAGCAGATAGTAACATAACCCCAAATTACAAGAAGCAAAATTGACAACAATGAAGAGAGAAATAGACACTACAACAAAAGGAGAGATTTTAGTTGTCTATATTTTTTATACACATAATTATAAGAATTTAAATATTTTATCAACTTGTAAATGAAAAGGCTTTAACAGCCTGTCTTAGTTAGGGTTTTACTGCTGTGAGCATACACCATGACCATGGCAAGTCTTATAAAGGACATTTAGTTGGGGCTAGCTTGCAGATTCAGAGATTCCGTCCATTATCATCAAGGCAGGAGCATGGCAACATTCAGGCAGGCATGGTTCAGGAGGAGCTCAGAGTTCTAGATCTTTATCTGAAGGTTGATAGCAGAATATTCAATTCCAGGCAGTTAGGATGAGGGTCTTAAATCCCATATTCACAGTGACACACCTACTCCAACAAGGCCATATCTTCTAATAGTGCCACTCCCTGGGCTGAGTATATACAAACCATAACATTCTATTCCCGGCTCCCATAGGCTTGTTCAAACATATGAGTCTATGGGGGCCATAACTAAGCATAGCATAATGCAAAATACATTTTGTTCACCTTCCAGAGTTCCCGTAGTCTATAGCAGTCTCAACAATATTAAAAGCCCAAAGTTCAAGGGCTCTTCTGAGATTCATCCAATGACTTAACTGTAATCCCCAAAGCAAGATGGGAAACCAGCTGGGCAAACTCCAAACTCTGCATCTCCATGTCTGATGTCAAAGTGGGCTTCAGGTCTCTAACTCCATTTTCATCTTTGTTGACTGCAAAAACTTCTTTCTCCTGGGCTGGTTCCACCCTCTGTTAGCAGCTTTCTTCAGCAGATAGCCCACAGCTCTGGCATCTCAAACATCTTGGGGTTTCTAAGGCAACTTCAATGTTACAGATTCTTGTTTCAATATCTGGGATCCACACATGATCTTCTGGTTTCCTCAAAAGGGCTGACATCACTACTCTAGCTCTGCTCTCTGTAGCACGGTAAGCTCAGGTTGATCCACTCCACTGCTGCTACTGTTCTTGGTGATCATCCCATAGGACTGGCATCTCCAATAATCTGGGGTCTTTCTCTGCAACTAGACTTCATCAATAGCCTCTCACAGGCTCTCTTCATGATGCACAACTCCTCGGCATAACCCCTTCAGTCCTGGGATGTCAACTGCAATGGGGGCTGTACCTTTACCAATGGCCTTCCATGGACTTTCACAGTGCCAAGCCTCAGCTGCTCTTCATGATTTCATCATACCTTCAAAACCAGTACCATCTGGGTGACTCTTACACATTACCAAGTACAGCTGCAGCATGGGTGCAACCTTGGCTATCTCCGGAACACAGCTTATTTGTGCTCTCAGAAAACACTTCCCAGAATATTTCGCCTCAGTGATGCTTGTTTCTTCTTAATTACCACTAATTTCTTAGCTCTAGCTAACCTGCATTAATAGTAGTCTTCTCCTCTTGACTACAAAGCCAGAAGCACATGGCCAACGCTGCCGAGTTCTGCTGCTTGCAGGAGCTGGAATATAGCTATTCTATTACATTATCATCAGCTTCCTCTTTTTGAACTCCTTTACTGCCTGAAACTGGCAATTCTGGATCTTTCTCTGTAGATTGACCTTGAACTCAGAGATCAGCAGACCTGGTTCCTGGGATTAAAGATGTATATATACCACTGTACTGGCTAGTTTTTGTGTCAACTTGACACAGCTGGGCTATCACAGAGAAAGGAGCTTCAGTTGGGGAAATGCCTCCATGAGATCTAGCTGTGAGGCATTTTCTCAATTAGTGATCAAGGGCCCCTTGTGGGTGGGACCATCTCTGGGCTGGCAGTCTATAAGAGAGCAGGCTGAGCAAGCCAGGGGAAGCAAGCCAGTAAAGAACATCCCTCCATGGCCTCTGCATCAGCTCCTGCTTCCTGACCTGCTTGAGTTCCAGTCCTGACTTCCTTGGTGATGAACAGCTGTATGGAAGTGTAAGCTGAATAAACCCTTTCCTCCCCAACTTGCTTCTTGGTCATGATGTTTGTGCAGGAATAGAAACGCTGACTAAGACAACCACCATGCCTGGATTTAAGCTTTTCTTCACCTAGAACTTGTCCTGTCTCAGGCCGGCCTATTTGAACTCAGAATTTATTTGACTTTATCTCCAGGGATTAAACGTGTGTACCACCATGCTTGGATCTAAACTTGGCTGGGTAGGATCTTGCCCCAAAGTCCTACTCCCTTAATCTGTTATTTCCTAATAGGATTCCATTCCATTTCACTTCCTGCTACTCCTTTAATACTTGAACCCTATATTTTATATTTTTTTCTTTCTCAGCTTGTTATGCTTATTTAAAATGCTCTTCATGAGACTTAACCAGCGAACAAAGTCTTTGATGGGTGTTCCTGAGACTTCCTTAATGCGGTCACTCTGAATCTCTTCACCTCAGCCTCAGGCAGACTCTTCAGACAAGAACAAAAAGTAGCCACACTCTTCGCCAAAATACACAAAACAGTCTCTAGGCCACATTTGAAACTCCCCACTGAAACTTCTTGAGCCAGGTCCACACAATTTAAATCACTCTCCGTAACAAAGTCTTCCATATTCCTACTAGTATAGCCCATTTAACCCCATTCCACTGATTTCCAAATCTAAAGTACCCAAATCCACATTCTTACAAAAAAAAAAGCAAGGTCAGGCCTATCACAGCAATACCAGGAGTCCCTGGTACCAATTTATGTCTTAGTTAGGGTTTTACTGCTGTGAACAGACACCATGACCATGGCAAATCTCATAAAGGACAATATTTAATTGGGCTGGCCTACAGGTTCAGAGTTACAGGCCAATATCATCAAGGTGGGAACAAGGCAACATCCAGGCAGGCATGGTTCAGGAGGAGCTGAGAGTTCTACATCATCATCTGCAAGCTGCTAGCAGAAAACTGACTTCCAGGCAGCTAGGATGAGGGTCTTAAAGCCTACACCCACAGTGAAACACCTACTCCAACAAGGCCACACCTATTCCAACAGGGCTGTACCTTCTAATAGTGTCACTCCCTGGACTGAGCATATACAAACCATAACACAGACCTTTTTTTTTTTTTTTTTTTTTTTCTTTTTTTCTTTTTTTGAGACAGGGTTTCTCTGTATAGCTTTGGCTGACCTGGAACTCACTGTAGACCAGGCTGACCTCGAACTCAGAAATCTGCCTGCCTCTGCCTCCGGAGTACTGGGACCAAAGGCGTGTGCCACCATGCCCAGCTTCACACAGACTTTTAGATTAGAAATACTCCAAACCACTGAAATAACGGTTGCTCTCAATCATATGCTGAGCATTCTCCAGGAATAAAAGTCAGGTGACATTTTAAAAAGCTTTTATAAACTGGAAAACACAGGCTAGGCAGATGGGTCAGCTGCCTGCTTCCAAGCAGCTTGATGGCCTGAGCTCAAAATCCCTGGAAATCCTATCGTGGAATGAGAGAACTGATTCTCACAAGTTGGCCTGTGGCCAGCCTCCACATGTATGCCATGGCACAGGAGTACACGTGCACATACACATAGAAGCACACTAACGTTTTAAAAACAGAACCAGCCAGGCAGTGGTGGTACACACCTTTAATCCCAGCACTTGGAAGGCAGAGGCAGGCGGATTTCTGAGTTCCAGGACAGCCTGGTCTACAAAGTGAGTTCCAGGACAGCCAGGGCTATACAGAGAAACCCTGTCTCAAAAAAAAAAAAAAAAAAAAAAAAAAAAAAAAANAGTGTCTCTGGTTTTATGTGGAGATCTTTCAACCACTTAGACTTAACCTTCGTACAAGGAGATAAGAATGGGTCAATTCCCATTCTTCTACATGATAACCGCCAGTTGTGCCAGCACCATTTGTTGAAAATGCTGTCCTTTCTCCACTGGATAGTTTTAGCTCCCTTGTCAAAGATCAGGTGATCATAGGTGTGTGGATATTTAACATGTAGTTTTGTACCATGCTGGTTTAGCAAATCGATAGTTGCTGTAGGTTCTGAGCTGAGATCCACAATTTTACTAGCCCTGGGTAGCTGACTATATTTCCAGTACCAGGCATGATTTTTCTCCTTGATGAGCAAGCCGTATGTCCAATTAGCTGTCGGTTACTGCCGAGGTATGCGTACCACTACTGTACCCTTAGGGTTATTGTACCATGGTGGTTGTGGCTGTGGTTCATAGGTGGCATAGCTGAGTAGGACCAGTGGTTGCCTCCTTCCTTTAGAAACTTGCATGGTCTGGAGCTGGAGGGAAGAAAGAGAAAGGGGATGTTATGTAAGCATAATCTCAAAAATTATTTTAAGAAAAAGTATTACGAAATAAGCTTTCTGATCACAGTGGCTTAAAGTCTAAAAGAGGCAAAAGAAGAAATTTCAATTTGCAAATATGTAGAAATCACAACACATACTCATAAGCAATCAGCATATCAAAGAACATATCAGAACAATAGTTGAAATTTATTTTTGAGATGAAGTGAAGCGGAAACAACTCACCAGGATATATATATATATATATATATATATATATATATATATATATATGCAGATGGAAAAGTGCTTTGCAGATAATTTGTGTTGTTAATTTATAGTCATAAAAATAAAGAGAAATAAAATATTTCAGCAACACCATACACATTGTGAGAAGAAAAATTAAATTAAATTGTTGCATTTCTATTTTGCATAAGTGCAAAATATTGTTATCTGAAGTTAGACCTTGATGGGATAAAAGGAACAAAACCAATTTGGACAAGTAGTAAACAACATAGCAACAATTATGGAATATAAGTGATGTACTTTAATTTTGATGATTACATTAGATAAAAACCCTGTAGGGGGTTGGGGGGACAGCTCAAGAAGGGCTTTCAGTCTAAGCATGAGAGCCTGAGTTTGGTGCTCCATCTCCCACACAAAGTCAAGGCAACATGGCAAAGCTGTAATCCCAGCACTGGGAGAGTGGATAGAGGTTGATACTGGGAGCTTGTAAGCAAGACACTGTAGTTCTTGCTACCTGCAGGCCAATGAAAACCCTGTCTCAGAGAGGCAAGCTGGACCTCGATGATGATAGACACCTACTGTACTCTAGCCTCCACACATAAGCACATGGGAGTGCATGCACACCCCACACATGCACACACACACACACACACACACACACACACACACACACACAAATAGGTGGAGCAATTGTCCAAGGAAGGACTGAAAGTTGCCTACAAGATGAAGCCAGGCTTCACGTACTGTCCGCTGGAAATGTCTGTGGACAGCAGGGTGAGATTTGTTCTCAAAGACATCTGAAACTGTAAAATGAAGACCAGTAAACAGGAGTATGGGTTTCTTGGTGGAAGAGAGAGAAATTCATTGGGAATAACTTAACAGTTTGCAAGGAAAGCCCATACTGAACTTCACACAGCACGGTTTCTGAAGAAGGGGAACTAGACACAGTCGCAGTTGTGATTGGAATTCTTCACCTGTCTCTCTTCAGTACTCGGCAAGTATGCAGCGGATTATTTTATTTCTTTTCAAATAATCGTATTATGGTTTGGGCTGGATGTGGAAACACACACTCATGTATTTGAACAAGGTCCCAGCTAGTGGTTCTGTTTGAGAATGATGTGGAAGTTTTGGGATGTGTGACAGAGGTAGGGAAATGTTGTGGGGTTTAAGTATTCTAGCTTGTTCCTCCCTCTGGCTCAGACTCTCTGTTTCCTGGTACACCAGGATATCAGGTGTCACACATACCCCTACTGCTACCCCATCCCCACTCTGATAGATCGTAGTCTAAACCTTTGACCCACTAAACCTTCGCTTTGCTATGCAGTGTGTCACAAAGGAAAACAGTATTGAAAGCAAAGTCAGACAGTTTTCCTTTCCTTTCTGATAGTCGTTTGGAACCAGACATGTGGGTATGTACAAGCAATTCTTGGCTAAAGGGCCAGGTACTCTTCCAGTTCATGTAGGTATGAGTCCTAGACTCCCCCCCACCCCACCCCAGGCTGCACTAGACCTTGAGAGCCATCCTTGAGATCTAGGTTGCTTTTGTAGAGTCAGCAAGTTTCTGGGAAGCGGAAGCAAAGTGGGTTCCACCAAAAGGAACCCCCCAGCTTTCTCAGCTCTTCCCTCAGTATTGTGCCTACACATGTATACTCACAGAGAGTACTGCAATTCCCAGAAAATACTAACGTTTTTAATCAATTAAAAACATGGGACACTCAGTCCAAGATGCTTGGTCTTACATGAAGAACATAGTTTTCTGCAAAATTAAGAACTATTCACTTTAAAAAAATTCTAATCAGCATAATTAACTTAATATCTTTTATTAAAATTTTCTGATAAAAGGCCTTCAAATTAAAATTAGTTTCTGCCCAATATACCTCTGCAATGGAGCCATCTGAGATCATTCATTTGATTTTAATTCATTTTGTTGACTTATTCAAATTAAAATCTCTAGTCACACACCCTCTACTATCTTGCCATAAAAATTACAAACCATCCAAGAACAAATATACCATTCAACTTACTATAAGAATTCCAAAATTATAATCAAAGAAATTTAAACTTAACAAACATCATTCTTTCAAGTTTTTGAAGCAGAAAAATGTCAGGAGATGGAGAGGATCTGAGGACCATTGCCCTGGCAACAGTGCTAGGTATGTGGAATAGATACTAAGATGCTAAGCCTAAGACTTGAAAAGCTGTTGGGCCTGCATCATCCACTGACCATTCTCAGATGACAATTACCATAGTCACAAAGTTACACAACCCTGTGTTCCAGGAATGCAGACCCAGTGTCACCTGTCATAAATGCCACATTAGGCAGGATGCTCAGAACACAGGGAACAACATCAGGAACTCTTCCACCTAATTCTAGACTTTCAACCAAAGTTCTTTCTTCTTAAAATATGCAAACATTATTTCTACGTTCTTTTTTCATTTCACATTTTACTTTAAATGTGTGTATACAACTTTAAAATGCACCATAAAGTCTGTAAACTCAAGTTACTGAAACTGCAAATAGCACACTCAAGTTTGAAAAATACTTCTCTAAACCCACTCTTGGAAGGTGTCTTACATCAGCCATTCAGAAGTCCTATTTGGCACAATCGTCTATGTTCTAAAAGAAATCTTTAATGAAACAAAAATACACTAAATGTGTAAAGCAGAACTAAAAAATTAGTGATATTTGTAGGAGTTCCGCTTCAAAATCACCCTTTCCATGATAATTCAAGTCTCTCAAGTGTGAAGAATGCCCTGCATCCACTTTTATCTGCATCCAAAGCATTGTTTGTTAGTGAAGACCCATCTTTGTAAGTCTTTGGTGTATGATGTAACAAAGAGCAGCGTTAACTCTGTGTCCTAAGTTCCCAGTCAGCATTACACAGCATAAACTTTTCTTCCAAGACAAATTTTGAGGAATCAGGTCTTGGCAGGTCTTGCTTTATTTTGGTTTGGAGGTTGTTTGTTTTGTTTTGTTTGTTGTTTTATTTAATTAGATATTCTATTTATTTATTTAGGTTTCAAATGTTATCTTCTTTCCCTGTTTTCCCTCTGCAAACCCCCAATCCCATGACTCCCTTACCCTGCTGCTATGCCAGTGCTCCCCCACCCACCTACCGACTCCCTCCTCACCACCCTAGAATTCCTCTACACTGGGGTATCAAGCCTTCACAGGACCAAGGGCCTCCAGTCCCATTGATGCCAAATAAGACCCCTTCAGCTCTTTCAGTCCTTCCTCTAACTCCTCCATTGTGGTCTCTGTGCTCAGTCTGATGGTTGGCTGTAAGCATCCACCTCTGTATTGGTCAAGATCTGGCAGAACCTCTCAGGAGAGAGCTGTATCAGGCTCCTGTCAGCAAGCACTTCTTGGCATCAGCAATAGCATCTGGATTTGGTGTCTGCATGTGGGATGGATCCCCAAGTGGGGCAGTCTCTGGATAGCCTTTGTTTCAGTCTCTGCTCCACTCTTTGTATGTCCTTTAGACAGGAGCAATCCTGGAGACATGGGGGTGGCCCCATCCCTCAACCGGGGGGGGGGGCATGCCTGACCTCTATACATGGTCTCCACATGTTCTCCCACCCCATTTGCTGGGTATTTCAGCTAATGTCATCCCGTGGAGTCCTGGGAGGCTCTTGCTTTCCTGGCACCTGGGACTTTTGGTTGCTATCCCCAGTTCCTCATCCCCCATCACTACACAACTCTGTTCAATTTCCTGTCCCTCTGTACATCTCCTCCAGCTCCTCCCATACTTGATTCTTCCTCTCTTTTCCCCTTCCCCCTCTTCTCTTCCTCCCAAGTCCCTCCTACTCTCTACTTCCCTTGATTATTTTGTTCCACTTTCTAAGTAGGACTGAAGCATCCATTCTTTGGTCTTCCTTCCTATTAAGCTGCATGTGGTCTGTGAGTTGTATTATGGGTATTCCATGCTCTTTGCATAATATTCACTTATCAGTGAGTACGTACCATGAGTGTTCTTTTGTGACTGAGTTACATCACTCAGGATGATATTTTCTAGATTCATTCATTTGCCTGTGAATTTCATGAAGTCATTGTTTTTAATAGCTGAGTAGTATTCCATTGTGTACATGTACCACATTTTCTATATCCATCCCTCTGTTGAGGGTCATCTGGGTTATTTTCAGCTTCTGGCTATTATAAATAGAGCTGCTATGAACATAGTGGAGCATGTGTCCTTATTACATGTTGGAGCATCTTTTGGGTATATCACCAGGAGTAGTATAGCTGGGTCCTCAGGTAGTACTATGTCCAATTTTCTAAGGAACCACCAGACTGATTGTACCAGTTTGCAATCCCATCAGCAATGGAGGAGTGTTTCTTTCTCCACATCCTCTCCAGCATCTGCTGTCACCTGAATTTTTGATCTTAGCCATTCTGACTGGTGTGAGGTGGAATCTCAGGGTTGTTTTGATTTGCATTTCCCTGATGACTAAGGATGTTGAACATTTATTTAGGTGCTTCTCAGCCCTTCGGTATTCCTCAGTTGAGAATTCTGTTTAGCTCTGTTCCCTTTTTTTTTAAATAGGGTTATTTGGGTCTCTGACTAACTTCAAGAAGTCTAACTTCTTGAGTTCTTTGTATATATTGGATATTAACCCTCTATCAGATGTAGGATTGGCAAAGATCTTTCCCCAATGTATTGGTTGCTGTTTTGTCCTATTGACAGTGTCCTTTGCCTAACAGAAGATTTGCAATTTTATGAGGTCCTATTTGTTAATTCTTGATCTTAGAGCATAAGCTCTTGGTGTTCTGTTCAGAAACTTTTCACAGTGTCCATGTGTTTGAGGCTTTTCTTCATTTTCTCTTTTATTAGTTTAAATGTATCTGGTTTTATGTGAAGATCGTTGATCCACTGAGCCTTGAGCTTTGTCTGGAAAGATAAGAATGGATCAATTTGCATTATTCTACATGTTGACCACCACCTGAACCAGCACCAATTGTTGAAAATGCTGTCTTTTTTCCACTAGATGGTTTTAGCTTTGTTGCCAAAGATCAACAGATCATAGGTGTGTGGGTTCATTTCTGGGTCTTCAATTCTATTCCATTGATCTACCTGACTGTCACTGTACCAATACTATGCAGTTTTTTTTTTTGTTGTTGTTGTTGTTGTTTTTTTGTTTTGTTTTGTTTTTATCACTATTGCTCTGTAGCAATACAGAGGTCAGGGACGGTGATTCCTGCAGATGTTCTTTATTGTTGAGAATAGTTTTCACTATCCTGAAATTTTTGTTATTTCAAATAAATTAGAGAATTGCTTTTTTTCTCTGAAGAATTGAGTTGGAATTTTGATGGGAATTACATTGAATCTACAGATTGCTTTTGGCAAGATGGCATTTTTTGCTATATTAATCCTGTCAATCCATGAGCATTGGAGGTCTTCCCATTATCTGAGATCTTCTTTGATTTCTTTCTTCAGAGACTTGGAATTTTTATCATACAGATCTTTCACTTGCTTGTTTAGAGTCACACCAAGTATTTTATATTGTTTGGGACTATTGAGGGTATCATTTCCCTCATTTGTTTCTCAGCCTGTTTTTCCTTTGAGTAGCGGAAGGCTATTGATTTGTTTGACTAAATTTTATATCCAGTCACTTTGCTAAAGTTGTTGATCAGCTGTGCTCTGGTGAAATTTTTGGGGTCACTCAAGTATAGTATTATATTATCTGCAAATAGTGATAGTTTGACTTCTTCCTTTCCAATTTGTATCCCTTTGACCTCCTTTTGTTTTCCTCTGTTTATGAACACAGAGAGGAACCCACAGGCATGCACCTTGTACTGTGATTTGTGTAGCATCTATGTTAAAGTACTTTTATCCTAGCTATTATTAATTGTACTGTTATCAGTGAAATGTATATGTGAAAATACAGGAAATTAATTACATATTGTGTTACCATAATGCAGTAAATCAATTATCAAGCTGAACTCACATAATGTGTTTTGAAGATGACATCTATTATTAGAAATGTTCTTGTTGTGTTCTTAAAAACACGTTTTTGGCCCAAGATGGAAAGCTAAGTATACCTTGGAACATTTAAAGAAAACTCTACTGGTTATTACCACTAAGAGAAACACACATACAAGCATAAGTCATGTGACTTGTGTAGCATCTCTGTTAAAATACTTTTCTTTCAGATATGACAAATTGCACTGTTTTCTGTGAAGAGTATATGTGAAAATACAGATAACATATTGTGTTACTGTTGGGAGACTTTTAATGACTGCTTCTATTTCTTTAGGGGTTATGGGACTGTTTAGATGGTTTAATTGATCCGGATTTAACTTTGGTATTTGGTGTCTTTCTAGAAAATTGTCCATTTCATCCAGATTTTCCAGTTTTGTTGAATATAGGCTTCTGTAGTAGGATCTATTGATTTTTTTAAATTTCCCCAGTTTTTGTTGTTATATCTCCCTTTTAATTTCTGATTTTGCTAATGTGAATACTGTCTCTGTGCCCTGTAACCACAGGCTAAAAGTTTAATCTATCTTGTTGATTTTCTCAAAGAACCAGCTCCTGGTTTTGTTGATAATTGTATAGTTCTTTTTGTTTCTGTTTGGTTAATTTCAGCCCTGACTTGGATTATTCCCTGCCTTCTACTCCTCTTGGGTGTATTTTCTTCTTTTTGTTCTAGAGCTTTCAAGTATGCTATCAAGCTGCTAGTGTATGCTGTCTCAAGTGTTTTTTGTTTGTTTGTTTGTTTTTGTTGTTTTTTGTTTTTTGAGGCACTCAGAGCTATGAGTTTTCCTCTTAGCACTCTGTTCATTGTGTCCCATAAGTCTGTGCCTTCATTTTTATTAAATCATAAAGTATTTAACTTCTTTCTTTATATATAACGAAGTTATCATTGAGTAGAGTGATGTTCAGCTTCCATGTATACGTGGGCTTTCTGTTGTTTTTGTTGTTACTGAAGATCAGCCTTAATCTGTGGTGATTTGATAGGATGCATGGGATTATTTCAATCTTCTTGTATCTGTTGAGGCGTGTCTTGTGACTGATTATATGGTCAATTTTGGAGAATGTACCATAAGGTGCTGAGAAGAAGGTATATTCCATTGTTTTAGGATGAAATATCCTATAGATATCTGTTAAATACATTTGGTTCATAACTTCTGTTAGCTTCATTGTGTGTATGTTTATTTTCTGTGTCCATGATCTGTCCATTGACAAGGATAGGGTATTGAAGTCTCCCGCTATTATTGCATGAGATACAATGTGCACTTTGAGCTTTAGTAAAGTTTCTTCTATGAATGTAGGTGCCTTTGCATTTGGAGCACAGATGTTCAGAATTGAGAAGATTTTTCCTTTGATGAGTATGAAGTATCCTTCCTTATCTTTTTTGATAACTTTTGGTTGAAAATGGACTTTATCTGATATTAGAATGGCTATTCCAGCTTGTTTCTTCAGACCATTTGCTTGGAAAATTGTTTTCCAGCCTTTTACTCTGAGGTAGTGTCTGTCTTTGTCACTGAGATGCGTTTCCTGTATGAAGCAAAATGCTGGGTTCTGTTTACATATCCAGTCTGTTAGTCTATGTCTCTTTATTGGGGAATTGAGTCCATTGATGTTAAGTGATATTAAAGAATAGTGATTGTTGCTTAATGTTATTTTTGTTGTTAGAGGTGGAATTATGTTTGTATGATTCTTCTTTTGGGTTTGCTGAAAGATTACTTTCTTGCTTTTTCTAGGGTGTAGTTTTCCTCCTTGTGTTGGTGTTTTCCATCTATTATTCTTTGCAGGGCTGGATTTGTGAAAAGATATTGTGTGGACTTGGTTTTGTCATGGAATATTTTGGTTTCTACATTTATGGTAATTGAGAGTTTTGCTGGGTATAGTAGCCTGGGCTGGCACTTGTGGTCTTTTAGGGTCCATATAACATCTGCCCAGGATCTTCTAGCTTTCATAGTCTCTGGTGAGAAGTCTGATGTAATTCTGATAGGTCTGCCTTTATATGTTATTTGACCATTTACCCTTACTGCTTTTAATATTCTTTCTTTGTTTTGTGCATTTGGTATTTTGATTATTATTTGATGGGAGGAATTTCTTTTCTGATCCAATCTATTTAGAGTTCTGTCAGCTTCTTGTATATAAACATACATTTTGTATATAAACATGACATCTCTTTCTTTAGGTTAGTGATGTTTTCTTTTATAATTTTGTTGACAATATTTACTGGCCCTTTAATTTGGGAATCTTCACTCTCTTCTATACCTATTATTCATAAATTTGGTCTTCTCATTGTGTTCTGGATTTCCTGGATGTTTTGGGTTAGGAGCATTTTGCATTTTCTTTGACTGTTGTGTCAATGTTTTCTATGGTATCTTCTGTCTCTGAGATTCTTTCTTGTATCTCTTGTATTCTGTTGGTGATGCTTGCATCGTTGACTCTTGATCTCTTCCCTAGGTTTTCTAACTCCAGGATTGTCTCCCTTTGTGATTTCTTGATTGTTTCTACATCCATTTTTAGATCCTAGATGGTTTTGTTCATTTCCTTCACCTGTTTGCTTCTATTTCCCTGTAATTCTTCAAAGGATTTTTGTGTTTCCTCTTTAAGGGCTTCTACCTGTTTACCTGTGTTCTCCTGTATTTCTTTAAGGGAGTTTTTATGTCCTTCTTAAAGTCCTCTATCAACATCATGAGATGTGATTTTATATCAGAGTCTTGATTTTCGTGTGTGTTGGGATATCTGGGCTCACTGTGGTGGGAGAACTGGGTTCTGATGACGCCAAGTAGCCTTGGTTTCTGTTATGTTCTTGCCCTTGCCTTTGGCAATCTGGTTATCTCTGATGTTAGCTGGTCTTGTTGTCTCTGACTCTGGCTTATCCCTCCTAGAAACCTTTGTGTCTGCACTCCTGGGACACCAGTTCTCTCTCAGTGGAACCTGGGTATGGAGAGCTGTGGGGTGCAGACTGAAACCCACAAGATTCTATCCCTGGCTGTTCCTTGGTTCCCATGTCCTGATGGCTCTTGGAGTGTCCCTCTTGGGCCAGGAATTTGAGCAGAAGTAGTGGTCTCACCTGTGCTCTCAGGTGTGTCAGCACTCTTGTGAGACCAGCTCACTTCCAGTGGTACGTGAGTGTGGAGAACTATGGCACAGATTCAGCTCTGGGCACAAATCTGGTTTTGTGTTTTTGAGACATAACCTCATATAACTCAGGCTGACCTTGAAATCAATATGTAGTGAAGAATGACCTTGAACTTCTGATCCTCTACCCCTCCCTCCCAGGTGCTGAGATAACAGGCATGTGCTACCATATCTAGCTTTTATAAATGTTATCATTTGATCCATACATATGTCCATATATATAAGATAATATATACAATATATATTTTATACCATATTATACACATTCCCTTTCTTATTCCTCTATTTAATACCTCTCAAAAGCCCCCTCTGAATCATGGTTTCCTTACATACATACACATACATGTACACACACACACACACACACACACACACCTCACGAAGTATTCTTTCTGTGGATGGACATTTAAGTGGATTTTATTCCTTAGCTACTGAGAATCCTGCAGTGGGAACCTGAGTATACATGTTTCCCTGTGGTAGTGTGTAGAGTCCTTAGTGTGTGTACCCAGGAATTATGTAGTTAGACAATATGCTAGATCTACTTTTAGTTCTCTGAGGAACATCCATGTGAATTGACTTCCACAGTGACTGTACCAGTTAGCATCCTCCCTGGTCTTTGTTGTCATTTCTTTAATAAAGGGAGGCCATTCTGGCTGAGGCAGAGGGAATTGTAGAGCCTTATTTTGGTTTTCTTAGATGGCTCAGGTTCTTAAAACAAAATTTTATCGGCCTTTTGTATTTTCCTTTTGGATAACTGCCTGTTCAATTCATTTGTCCATTTATTAATTTTATGACTTGGGTATCTAAATGTTACATTTCTTTAAAAGTAATCTTTTATTTTATTTTATTTTATTTTGGTTTTTCGAGACAGGGTTTCTCAGGGTAGCCCTGACTGTCCTGGAACTCACTCTGTAGACCAGGCTGTCCTCGAACTCAGAAATTTGCCTGTCTCTGCCTCCCAAGTGCTGGGATTAAAGGCGTGTGCCACCACGCCTGGCTAAAATAATCTTTTATATTTCTAGATATTAATCTCCTCTGATGTGTAACTGGCAAAGATTTCTCCCATTCTGTAGGCTATCTATTTTTTTCTCTAATGATTCCCCCCCCCTTTTTTTGCTGTAAATATCCCTTTTACTTTCATGTAATTCCAATGTTAATTTCTAGGATTATGTCCTTCATCTTTCAGAAGGCACATACATGCCTAGGCTTATATCTTAAAGCATTTTCTTGCACAGTTTCAAGATCTTTGTTCTATTTTGATTATTGTTCAAGATGAGAGATATGGATTTAGTTTCTACACATGGAAATCCATTTTTCCAGGCAGCATCTGTTGAAGGGGTACTCTTTCAACCCAATACATGTATTTGACCCCCTTGTTGAAGATGAATTGTGTTTGTTTGTTTGTTTCTGGACCTTGTATTCTATTGTTTTGGTCCACATAGGACTGACTTTGAGCTTCAGTGAATCTGAAAGCACTGGCATAGATTCTGTGTCCCCCTTCTGTTCAAAGTAGAGAGAAGCCATAGTCTGCTTTTTTATCTGGGTCTGCAATGATATGGAAATTAATGCACTCCTGTCTTAGGTTTCCGTTTTAGTTTGCTTCCCTGTTGCTATGATAAAGATTGACCAAAAGTAGCCTGGGGAAGAACAGAATCATAGACTGCCATTGATGAAAGCCAAGGCATGACACAAACAGGGAAGAGCTCAGGAGATAGCAAATGAAGCAACCATGGGGGAACACTGCTTACTGGCTTGTTCTCATTGGCTTTTTCATACAGTCCAGAATCACCTGCATAGGGATGGTACTGCCTGTAACCAGACTTTAGCTACTTTGTGGATTCTTTTTTCTTCCACCCTCTCTACCCCTTCAAGACCCTAACACCAGATAGGAGAGAAAAATGATAGAGGGGAAAGGGACTGATGTTATTATTAGTCTACTTCCTACTGATGAGGGGCGTTGAGTTCCCTGAGGCAACTTTTATCTTCATCATCAGGATATATAATTTCTTCTTGTTGTTTCTTCTTTGCACACAACTTAACAAACCACAATCAACAGCAACCAACCAACAAACAACCCATCCCTTCTCTCAGGGCCTTAGCATTTATATACCCTCTGAAAAGTCCTCAGAATCCCAAATATCACACAATTGCAGAAACTTCCTGCCACTGGCAAAGTCATAACTCTGCTTGACCATGAGGAAAATCATAGTCAGCTGCTGTGGACAATCTAAAGCAGCCCCATATCTCACACCTGTGATTAAAACAAAAACATATTCCCATAATATTTCTGTGTTGTTAAAAGAAACAAAAAATTTCACTATAACTTCCTACAGTCACCTGGGCTCTCCCATATCAATTACTAATTAAGATATGCCACAGGTCAATCTGATGGAGACAGTTCCTCAACTGATATTCCTTTTTCCTGAAGACCTGAGCTATGTCAGGTTGACAGAAAGTTAATCAGCAGCTGTCCTAACTCATTTCTTTTAGAGAACTATTTCCACATTCACTTCTTAAGTGACATTTAAAAATTCCTGCACAATGATATTGTATCTATACACACAATCTATGAACGCCCAAAATCTCAGGGCTGATGTGCAGAGACCAGAATGCAAGGGTTAACCCTCTTCAAGATGCCTTCAAACTGTAACCTGAGACAACTTTTGTTCAGACTGACTACCTGTATAAAATACATTTTTAAATAAAGGCATACTCTAGGAGGACTTTCAAAGGAATCATTCTTGATACTTTTAAGGATGATTTTTTAAACCTTGTAAACAGGATAGCTATTTTTAATGGTAGATCCTGAAACCTGCACAGTGGGTACAATTAAATATACATTTGTAAGGTCCAACATCATGGTGCTGAATCAGAATCCCAGGCCTTCACAACTGGGGACAGAGGAGGCCTTGGGGACAGCATGCACAAGCTCTATGCCTGCTTTGGGACTCTCAGCCTGCTCTGAGCTCTGCATGCATGGTGGTGTGGAGGATAAATACTGAGTGGGGTTTATAAGTGTTAGGTTTAAAGTATTATCTTGAACCAAGAATATCTAAGCACTGAGCAGCAGTGTGGTCGCTTGATGAAATGGAAGTTTCCGTTTGTGTCATGTGATGCAGACTCTCATGCTGTCATGCCAAGGCAGACTCTGTGGTGTTTGGGTGAGGCAAGACCGTTGAGAGGACATGTGATGTTTGGAGAGAGTATAAGTAGGACTCAACAGACAGCCACAGGATCCTTGCACTGCTAGCTCGAGCAATGCTTCTTTGGTCTCAAGTCTTCATTTGACTGCATCTTCACTTCTTTGAGAGAGGCACAACAAAGAGCTTCTCGGGCATCCTGGAGGTTTCTGGTCAGTTTCTCCTGCTGACTCATGCTGATTTGGTGGAGGCCTGGCTGTTTCTGCTGAATCACGCCACCCCTGCTGATTCGTGTTTAGTATCCAGACACTACTGACCTGGACTGATGGTGTCCTGACAAGTGGAGACTGGAATCTCCCCAAACAGTTTCTTTTAAACAGGTCTACATCTCCTTGTCCTACTTACCATCTTTTCTCCCCTACCTTTGGATGATGGCCCAGAGGAGGTGGGGATGTTAAAGAATTTGATAACCCTTATTAAAGCAGGTATTATAAAATTCTAAGCCTACACTTTGAGCCCAGCTAAACAGATGGAACCTATTGATTCTGTCTGTCAAAACACAAATATTGACTGCATAGAAAAACAGTATTCTTTTCTGAATGGCAACTTCACAAGAATCCAAATGAAGGTTGGCACAACACAGGTGGGAAGTCTTGTGGTATGATACATGATATCTCAGGGGTATCCTATTTTAGATTAAACAGTCCAGTAGTCTTACCAATTTGCTGTATGTCTAAGGTGTCTTCTTGAATTTTCAACCTGCTGTCATGGACTGGAAGTGGTTTCTTAGAATGCTCATTGGACATAACAAGGCTGTGATCACTGCACACAGGGTTAGGACCACTGCACACATGAACTTACAAGGCTACAACTGCATGTGCAAAACCTGCACAAGATTGAGTCATCTAGTTCCAACGTGGATGGAGAAGTTCAGGATGTCTCATCCCGACCTGAGGGGCATTGGCAGTTGATAGCTGCCAGGGGATATGGCCCCTGTTCTCTTCAGAAGATGGCCCTATAACCTTGAATACTGGCAGGACTGAGTGGAGTCTGTCTGTCTGTTTGCCATTTTTTTAGAGAAGGTACATGAAGTTGGGAAGAAGAAACAATTCAAGGTCTAGAAGGAGTTTGAAGTGGAAGGTAGCGATCACATTACATTCTTGATCACACTACTTGATTGAAATTCTCAAATAATAGGTTTGAAATATATAAAAATAGATTCTAAAACATGGTTTTGAGGAGTGACATTTGAGTAGATCCATGGTGATGGGTGTCTTTAACTTCTGGCAAGATGTTTGTTCTAGATCCATGATTTAAACAGTCAATGGAGCAATAATTCCCCTGCAGCCTTCTCCACTCTGTGAGCTGGATCTGACTCTTGTTTAACATGGAACAGAAAACATTTGTCTATTTCCCAACAGAATGTTTATTTTTGAGATCTTACATTAATCTCGTTCAGATTTTTACCACATTTATAATAAAGAATCTAAGAAAATTTGTGTGAAGATGTTCTTGAATTGATTTGCCCCCAGGGTCAAAAATTAGGCAAAGTCAATATCCATGAATTATCTATGAATATATATGAAGTTCAGATCAAAGATGAATTTTTGTGAGAGTGCCTTTTGGGAAAACAAAGAAAGAAGCCCAGGTCTGTTCCATGGGGTGGGTACGCCATTAGTCATATGGAGTGGAGCTAGAGAGATGGTACCACAAGGAAGAATAGATCTGGGACCATGAGAATTTAACTGAAATGTTTTAGACTTTCTCAAGGGTTGTCATAATTGCTTAAACATAATTCTTTATCTTAAAATATCTAAGGGACTTATGGTTGTAGTCACAGTTTATGATCAATACTGTTTTCAATATGTGTTACATAGGAAGACTCATGTGAGAATACTTCCTCCCCCAGAGTGTTCACAAGGATGCATGTGCAAACATCTTTCTCACATATTCTGTATTGTGCTGGGAACAGTAAACATGGCTGACGATAAACAATAGACCATTAGTTTTGATATTTCTATTCTACAAGACCTGCATTAACAATGAAAATAAAAGCATTATCTGTGATGATGGCATGTGACAGCATGGAGGTTTGATACAGGTGTATTCTCTGTACAGCTTCTCTGGGCATTTTATTGTCCTGTATTCTCCTTGTGACCTTCCCATGGCCCTCGGGTATGTACTCTTTGCCATGTCTTCCTCCGTGTGTATTTATCCAGCCTTTGAAATATATACCTAGAAGTTTATAGCCTAGATAATGCAGATGTGTTGCATTCAAAAATTTTAGAGCAAACACATGTTGTAAAGTTGCTGAAAGTCTAACACAGAGCATTTACCCTTCTTTCCTTTTGACCACTTGACAATTTTTATGGACTCTATAATGAAATTTTGAGATGTTATTTACTTCATAATGTCAAGTAGAAAGAAACGGTATGATTTATTTTCCTTTAGAATAATGTTATATGGGTCACGATTTTTAGCATCATTATAAAGAATGAATATAAAATGATAGATTGACTTATGACACAGTATTCCATGGAAATCAAATTTGCTATAGACAGGATTGAACTTACTAAAATTATAGTTAGGGAACAAGCTAGAGAGACATGTGCTCTGAATAGAGTTAAGTAAAGACAAGGGCTGTGCTATAATGCAAACTGGAAAATTAGTGTTTCCCTTGCTACTGAATTATACCTGTGAAGTAAGACTGCAAAAGCTTTAGTGGACCCAAAAGAGACAGCAGTACAGGTTACTTTGCTGGATCTTACAACATGCCTGCCTGCTGATATCATTGCACAGGCAACAGGAGCACTGCCCTAGGAGTGCACTAAGAGCACATTATTTGTAATCAACTCAGAAGGATGTTCCAAAGTCATGATGTGTGTGTGTCACATCTCTTCTGTGATGACTAGTTTTAACTGTCGACTTCTACAACCTAGAATCATATGAGTTAAAGAATTGCCTAGATCAGGTGGGCCAGTGGAAATGTCTATGGTGGGTTGCCTTGATACAGGAAGACTCTGCCCATTGTGGGTGACATCATTCCCTAGGCATAGGGTCCTGAGATATGAGACAGGTGAAAGCTAGCTGAGAACATAAGCAAGCAAGTTCATTCATGTCTCTCTGCTCTTGACTTTCGATATGATGTGACTTGTACCGAGATCCAGCTTTGGTTCCCCCTCAGTGTTGGACTATAACCTAGAATTATATTCCAAATAGACACTTCCTCCTGTGGATTGCTTTTGCTCAGGATTGTTGATCACAGCAGCAGAAATGAAACCAAGATATCTTCCCATATGGACCCTGAGAAGGTACCATTAAAGACTTCTAGATTTGATGCTGACATGAAAGTAATATCCTCTAAGCACTAACCATATGATTCGTGTTACATCAGAATTTGGGCAGAACCATGAGGCACATTGCTCCCCACTGAGCACTCCTGCTGCACTGGAGTGTGAATGATGCAATCTCAAGGGCAGCAACAGTGTGCTCTGCATAAGCTAGAACACTTGGTAGGTCAGGTGTTTTCAACCATCTCCATCTTACACTGTCCTTAACCTTAGGATGTTGTTATTAGGTCTTGACCCCATCTTACATCAAGGCCATCTTTGTTGGAAGTCTATTATTCATTGTTTTGTTTTACTTCCTGTGGTTTCAACAAAAGAAACTAGTGTTTAAAGGTGCTTGGTGCATAAGCATGAGTTTAGATCCCCAACACTCACATAACATGTCAGGCATTGCCCTCATACCTGTAATCCCAGAACCAAGATGGGGGAAAAACAAGGGGACAACTAGCTAGCTTCTGAATGAGTTGCAGGTTTAGTCTGAGACTCTGCCTCAAAATAACAGGTAGAAAGCTAGAAAGAGGGACACTGGTGTCTCTTCTGGCCTCCACATATGCGTAGGTATGTACACCCTTCAACACTCATACACATGCACACACACACACACACACACACACACACACACACACACACTTATACAGATGTATATATACATATACTCATGCACACACACAAAGACACATACACATGCACACATATATGGACACACACACTCATATAGATAGACAGACAGACACACGCACACACACACTCATACAGACACATAAAAAAGAATCTTGAGGAGCAAGCAATCTACCCCAAATTACACTAAAAAGCCAAAATACTTACCAAAATGCTTATGACCCTAAGAGTTTCTCAGATTTAGTTAGAAAATAAAATGTCATTTTTACCATACTCCCTTCTAATCTATTTTACTTTTAGAAGTCTTAAATTTGATATAACTCTCTTCCTTAGACATCAGTGCACAATCTATCCCTTCAGTTCTGATCGTTTCCACTGTCACCTGAACTGCTCCTGTGAAATTACTACCCATTTAGATTTCAAAGCAAATGCCCAATATTTCCATCCTTGATGAGTGGTTAATACATACTGTAAAGGAAAAAAATATGAGAAATGTCAAAGAAAGTGAGCTTCGTCACCTGGTATGTACTCTTGAGCCCCACGCCCAGGGCTTCCCAGTCTCTCTATACTAGTTCCATGGACTAGAAGGGACTGGTCATGAAGAAACAAGGGTGAGCTCTGGTCAGAGTTTGCCTTCTCATCTTCTAGATGCCCATAAGCCATGGAGAACTTGTTTCGATGGAATCCCCATGGCAGAGGTAGCATGGCTCACTGCCAGGTCTGTGATAAAAAGTGTCTCTGCCTGTACCAAAGAGTGTTTAGTCTCCAGGAATCTGTCTTCTCAGTCATTGTCTACTTTCCTGTTTTTCTGTAGTGTGATGGTTAATCTCCACTGTCAACTTTACCAGATTTAGAATAATCATGAAGACAGACACAAGTCTGGCTGTGTCTAAGAAGGTTTTCCAGAAAGAATTAACTATGGTGAGAAGATTCATGCTGAATATATGTGAATGTATGTGAATGTATGTGATGCCATCCCCTGGGTTGGGGTCCTGTACTGAATACCTACAAGAAACAAAGCTGTGCACCAGCATTCATTACTCTCTGATCCTAGCTGTGGGTGCAGTGTATATATTGTATATATTGGATACTAGTCCCCTATCAGATTTAAGATTGGTAAAAACTCTTTCCCAATCTGTTGGTGTCCTTTTTGTCTAGTTTTTTGTTGATGAGCATTTCATGCACCCCCATAGCAAAAGGGGCACAAATGCAGACTCCCCAAAATGCACAGCTCCCAGTTCTTCTTGGTAGTTGATCAGCAGTTGTTAAATTGAAGAGATTTTTACATGTGGTATATTAGACGCAAATAAAAAATACTTGACATTCTGAGTCCTGTTTTCATTTTCTTTCCTTTATAAAACCAACTCACATATTCTAGAGGTGAATGATTGCCTGCCTAAGACTAAGAATACACATCTTCAAGTTGACTTCTCACTGCAGCTCACCACAGGAAAGCCAGAGACAATTCGCAGCTCTGCTGTTTTAGTCCTTAACCCAGAGTTGAGTGTATGTGCAGAGGAACAAGGGAAGAGGAGCTGCAGTTAGGAGCTTTCTCCCAGCAAGGCTCTGGGGTTGGGAATGGTCAGCAATATCTGGTATTTTACCCTAGACAGGATATGGAAGCAGCCTCACTTTGGCTGAGCATTACATTTTGAACAGTCATCAAAGGAAATCAGGGCAGGAACTCAAGGCAGGAACCTGGAGACAGAAACTGAAGCAGAGATCATGAAGGAATGCTGCCTGTTGGCTTGTCCTGGGTGGTTTGCTCAGCTTTTTTTCTTATAAAACCCAGGTTCACTTGCCCAGGGTTAGCACTTTGTTATTAGTCATAAAAATGCCCTCCCAATTTGTCTGCACGTCAATCTGATAAAGGCAACTCGTCTATTGAGTTCCCTCTTTACTAATGAGGCTAGTCTGTGTTGATCTGAGAAAAGGGCTAAGCAGTACATAGCACCACTTATCATTAGACTCTAAAACACAGAGGCAATTCCATTAGTATTCAAGTGGTTTAGATATTCAGTACAGAACCCAAAAATCCACATGCTGCCGAAGGATGCTTTTCTAGAACTTCCTGCCTGCTACTTTACTGTGCTTCTTCTGTGCCCTGAACTATGAGACTACACCACTGGAGCTGGCCAGAGGTTGCAGCCTCCCCCCTCATTCCCTTTAGGCCACCTCATGTAAAATAAGATAAGGACCCTGGATGGTTCAGAACATTTTCTAAAATGGAGCATAGAGGAACACTTCTGCCCTAGTCCTGAGCCACAGCTGCCTTCTTTCACAGTGAGCTGATCAGAGAAACATGTGGGACATCATGGTGACCTTTCATTGTGCCCTTTCTTCCTGTCTCTTTCATGCACACAGTCATTGCTATGTGTGCTATAGCACATATAAACACACATGTGTATGGCTGGTATTTTACTATAATATTTTATCAATGTTGTGAGACTTTTTATACATAGCTATACTGTGACCATATTCACCCCCACTTCTCTACATACCTCCTTCAAGCTCTTCCCCCTACTTTCTATCCCTTCCCAACTCTGTCTTTCCTTTTTGAAATATTACCAAGTCTAATTTCTGATTCTCCTATGCTCATGAGTATGGCTAATGAATGTATGAGCTATTCTTTTGTCTCTGTAATAAAACACCATAACCAGGCAACTTATAGAAGGAAAGGTTTGTTTGAGCTTAAGGCTCCAGAGGTATAAGAATCCATCATCATCATCATCATCATCATCATCATCATCATCATCATCATCATGGGGAGCATGGTGACATGGGGGACATGGTGGCTGGAGCAATAAGCTGAGCGCTCAAGTCTTAAACTGTAAGCTTGAGGCAGAGAGAGTGAATTTGAAATGGCTTGAGTCTTTAAATTCTCAAATCCGCGTCCAGTGACAAATTTCCTCTAATAAGGCTACACTTCCTGAGCCTTCCTAACAGCGCCATCAATCAGGGACCAGCTTTAAAATGCCAAGACCACCACAATGGTCAACCTGCCACTGACCAAATCTTTAAAGAAAGCTAATTCTCTCCCCAGAAACTGTATTAGCTCTCAGTTAGGGTTTGGTTCCTTCTCATCTCCCCAACACAGACAAGCCGAAGTTACCAGTTTCCCTTTATCAGGTAGTAAAGAAAGCTCAGAGCAGTATGGGTGATAAGGGATATGTAAGGTGTGTCACAGGACACACACAATGTTATTCTGCATGTCTCTGCTTTGCAGGTCTCCTCTCTAACATGTTGTAAACATGTGCTTCACACAGTGTAACATGATCTGCTCAGAGTTCTGAAACCACTAGAGTGCAGCTACCCAGATTAGCCTGTGGAATAGACTAGGCCATACTGAAAAATTTCCCACGAGCTGCTTAAGCTGTAAGCAATGCAGATGAGTACTAGCCTCCCCTTCTTGATTTCCAGGTACAGGACTGAGCACTTCTGAGAGTGAAGACAAAGAAGAGGACCATGGAGACCAAGCATTGGACAAATTGACCCCCTCCACCTTCAGGGCTATGCTGTGCCTCCTCAACGGTCTTAACCACAATGCATCTGAAATCACATGTCTGGTCCAAGGATGGATCCATCTACAAAGAGCCTAAACTCTGGAAATGGTTTTAAAACTTCAACTGCAGCTTTGTAAAGGCAGGATTGTAGAAATATTTCCACTAATTGTGTGTGTCCTGAGCTAGCATCCCATAGCTTAGGAAGAATCTAGCTTTCCCAGCAGAGATGGGGAGAAGATGCTCCTGTACCTCAGAAGAAAGTTCATGCTACATCTTGCAGAGGATTCTAATGTCTGTATTATTTTTTTCCAAACCTATAAATAAAAAAGAATGAAGTAGATTTGACATACGTTGGTGCTGAGGAAGGCCGCAGAAAGGTTTCCACTTGAATTCTTTTTTCACAATGAAGAACTTGCTGAGATGCTCCATCACCGACACACTTTTACACATCAGATTTATTGGCTATTATTTATAAGTCTAAAAGAAAAATGTATGCCTCTTTGACATGAGCTAAGTGTTGTATTTTAAATTCTGCAGCTTTGCTAGTAATTAGCTCTTACGAATAAGTAACTGTCCCTAAGACCTGACTCATGTTCCAGGAATAATGGAGGAACTGTTTTCAAATTTAGTGTGGAAATTTAAGAAATTTCATTTCTTAAAAGGAAAGGGAGTATTGCTAGCTATTCATACATCCACACGTTAGCTATTCATGCATTCATGTGTTAGCTATTCATGCATTCACATGTTAGTGACACCAATATATGGTGCCACTATGTGACTGTGAGAAATACAAGAGAACAAATGATACCTTAAGAAACATAATACTAGAGCATGGTCCAGCCTGACCGCACTGGTCCAACCCCCTTCCTCCATTTCTTGTTTTCTGGTCTCCCTACTTGCACTGATCTGACATAGTCACCAGCAAAAGCCCTGACTGCCCCACACATTCTTTCCATGTCTGTTTTTGTTCACAGGGTTTTGGTTTCTTTTGTGTGGAGATACGTTCATTCGGCATTGAAGATGAGATTTGTGTCTCCATCATGGTAAACTGATTCAACGGGGCTTTCCCATTGGGAGCTTCATTTAAAAATCTTTAAGGAATTCCATCCTGACTCATCCTCACCTCACATGATCTGGTATGGATTTTCATCTCTTGTGCCCATGGTATGCAGGGCCTAACCAGACACCGCCTTAGACACACATTTTATAGCTCATATCTGAGATTTCAACCAAGAGACAGAAAGTCAGTTAAAACAGGAAGGACAGATTTGGTATTGCAGCAAACGCCAGTTTCCTTGTGTGGGATGAATGTGGAGATGTTTCCTGGTCATGGAAGAACCATGACACACGGTTCATTGCAGCTTTAATGGAATGCAGGCTCGGCCATTTCAACTGCACTTTACAATAAGAATGTTTACAAATTCTCAATTATGCAGGTGCTGATGATGGAGATAGATGTTACTACCAGTGGATTTTTTTTTTACTACCTCAGTTTAAACAAGCTACTTTTCTGAAAATCACATTCTCATGCCATAACAGTGTCTTTCTCACAGGTGAGCACTGAGTTATTACTGCTCACTTCATGAGTGCACTCTGCCACATTAAGAGCTAATTAACAGGTAGAGTAAACAACATGAATACCATAATATGTTCTGACAGTTCGATTATCCACTAAGCATCATTGTGTCCATGTTGGTGCCACGTCTGAGATGGCAATTTGAGTTCTGTGCAGGTCCCAGTGACTCTTCTGTCTGTGTGGTGATGTAACACAACTTATTACCTCAGATGACAGAATGTGGCAAGCAATTAGCTTGCTTCCCACATTATAAAGATACAAGCAAAAGATGCTACACGGTGATTATGAATGCTGCTCAGAGCATCCAAGAAGAATCAGTGTGTGCTCACTACCCAGAAGGAATTCTGATTTCACAGAGAGCAGGGCACCTCCTCTCTTGGTTACTGTTGCCCAGAGAGTGTTGCAGATAAGATCCCTGGGTATCTACCAGGTACTGATTAGACAACCAAAAGCAGCTTGAAGGACCTAGCCTGCCTGGAGAGTTTCATTGAAAAGAATTAAACGGGAATTATTATGCATTTGAGGTTATTGAGTGGGAAACTCTTTTCAGTGCTACTTTTCGCCTTAGAGCAGCAACAGTGACACCCAGTGTTTAGTGAAATCAATGGCAGGTCACCCTAGGGACCAAGATGAATCTGGAGCTTTTGAAGAAAGATGCTATGTTCATTTGCACAAAAGGACACATGTGAGAAAGGAGCTGGCTGTGCAAACTTAGCTTGGCTAGAAGGTCTTCACATATTGCTTCTAGGCAGACTTGCCCATTGCTCTAACCTGGGTGATGCATGGGTTCAGGAAGCATCTCAGACCGAGACTCTGAGAGAACCATTGTTCTTGCCAGCAGAGGTTGTGGAGATCTGTTGAATCGAGTGACCACTGCCTGGTCTTGACTGAATAGGGCCTACTTACCTTCTGGATCTCTCTCTTACTCTCCTTCAACCAGTCAATTATCCTTCAGTGTAGGGAGCAGGGGCTTCCTACTATGTCCCTATCAAAATATGGAATGTATGGATCTCTCCTCTCTCCTTTGTCTGCTACCTACCATTTGCTTGAAAGCCATCTCTCTCTCTCTCTCTCTCTCTCTCTCTCTCTCTCTCTCTCACACACACACACACACACACACACACACACACACACACACATACATACCCCAGATATAGAGCAAGGAGTCAGTGTTCTCATTGCCTTGGTCCTACACAACAATACCTCAGGGTACAAACCAGATGAGCAGCGTCTTGCTCAGTCTACCTGCATGTTCTTGTTCTTATTAGAACTCATCCCAAGCGTTTGAGACAGCAATTCAAGGGGTTTCAATATCTAGTCCTTTTCTATTATGTGGCTGTTGAAAGGTTTTAGTATAGACATAATTTTTTCTATTTCTGAAGTTTAGCCTATATTCTTATGTATATGAAAAATTGATATTTTCACACATATCCATATATAAACATACATATACATGTATATAGATAGATAGATAGATAGATAGATAGATAGATAGATAGATAGATATAGATATGTGTATATAGATAGACATATGTATTATGTATATATGGACTGAATGGATCGTAGCCCCTTACTTATTACATTTTTTTGGCAAAATCTTTTCAAAATGTCTACTTCATTAGCCTCTTTTGACTAGAGATCCTTTTTGGAAAACTGCTATAAGCAATTTAATATCAGGTTCCTTCACAAAGCTGACAAAAAAGTCAAACTTGGATAATACATACAAGTAGTCACACAAAGTCAAGCTGAGTGGTGCGTTCTTCATTTCTATGTTGTCAGAAGTTTCTGGGTCACATGTAAAAGCCAGTGAATTTCAGTCAGCAGCTGATGTGAGAGGTTGAGACAACCCATTACCTTCAGAGCAGTGGTATATGTCTGCAATCCCAGCACTCAAGACACAGAGGATCACAGCATCAGATGTTCAAGGTCACCCTTGGCTACAAAGTGAGTCTGAGGCTTCACAGGCTACAGAGCCTGGAAAAATGTGACTCTCTCTTTTTTTTCTTTTTCCTTTTTTAAAAAATTAGATATTTTCTTTATTTACATTTCAAATGCTATCCCAAAAGTTCCCTATACCCTCCCCCAGCCCTGATCCCCCACCCGCCCACTCCCACTTTCTGACCCTGGCATTCCCCTGTACTAGGGCATATAAGGTTTGTAAGACCAAGGGGCCGCTCTTCCCAGTGATGGCCGACTAGGCCATCTTCTGCTACATATGCAGCTAGAGACACAAGTTCTGGGGGTACTGTTTAGTTCATATTGTTGTTCCACCTAAAGGGCTGTAGACCCCTTCAGCTCCTTGGGTAATTTCTCTAGCTCCTCCATTGGGGGCTCTGTGTTCCATCCTATAGATGAATGTGAGCATCCCTATCTGTGTTTGCCAGGCACTATCATAGCCTCACTTGAGATAGTTATATCAGGGTCCTTTCAACAAAATCTTGCTGGCATATGCAATAGTGTCTGGATTTGGTGGCTGATTATGGGATGGACCCCCGGGTGGAGTAATCTCTGGATGGTCCATCCTTTTGTCTTAGCTTCAATCTTTATCTCCGTAACTCCCTTCATGGGTGTTTTTTGTTCTCTATTCTAAGAAGGAATGAAGTATGCATACTTTGGTTTTATTCTTCTTGATTTTCTTGTGTTTTGCAAGTTGTATCTTGACTCTCTTTCAAATTAATTAATTTTTAATAAAGAAGTAGTCAAGAGATGAGTCATAATAGGTTTTTCCCCTAATTTATTTTACAAAAAAATTTTTATAACTAAATGAATAATAATTTTAATAAATAAATTTTAATATCAAAATGTTAATAGTGAATTAGTTGCAAAGATAATGAAGTGGGGTCCCAGCAACCCACTGTGTAGGTAGGTCCACCATGATCACCTCATGTGACTAGAGTCTCTTGTCACAGTAGGAGACTGACATGTCTACAACATAAGTAGTTTCACACCGTGTAGCTCTGAGAAAGCAGCAACACTACTCTATAGCAACCACTTTACAGAAATACCTGAACTTCTATTCTCCATTTCAGACTTGGCAGCCACCAATGTTTTTCTCTCTGTAATTTTTTTCAGTTCAAGGATGTTATATAAACAGACTAACAGGGCATGAAACCTTGTGCAACTGGTCCTTTTCACTCAACATAGTATGGGATTCATCCACACCACAGCGTCCTGTAGATGTTTTTGTTGAGAACTAAGTGGTACCCTGTGGTAGGAATGCTTGAAGCTAATCTGGCTATTGCTGATAGTCCAAATTGGCCATTGAAATAAAGCTACAATGAATAATGATGTCAAGAGTTTGAGTATATTGAAGTTCTGCTTTTTTCTGGATCACACAGAAAGCTGTGTGCTCAGTTTCTTAGGAGCATTCCACCAGACTTTTGAGTTTACCAATTTGACTCTCAGCTGGCTTTCTGAGAACAGTGCAGTACTAATACCTAAAGAATCAGGATGTATAAGAAAATAGAACTCACAGCCTGGAAAGCAATAGCCCGGGTAGTTGTTAGCAGATAGAACACAGCTGCTTGCACTATGGAAGTGCCTGATGAGCAAGCTTAGGCAAAGAAGGCAAAGCATGCGATGGGAACGGTTCAACCTCAGGGTCACAGGTTTCTGATAGCATCCGTGGCTCACTGCACTGCTGAAAATCACAAGAATATCCCACTGAACATGGTTACCTAAGAATAGATCCAATGTAAATGGAAAGATTGAGTCCTGCTGAATATTAGCTGCCTTCCTTAGTCTGCCAGAACATTCAAACACTACCATCCCCCCCCCCACTGTCAAGACAAGACACTGTTAATCCATGCTAATCATGTCATATCATTCCTTCTATTCTCATAGTTTGGAAGCAAAAACTCAGTTCTCCTCCACTCGTTGTTCAACACAAGACTCCCACTCAGGGGACACCTGGACTTTTCTGAGTCACATAACAAATGAAAGTGTTCTATGTCACTGCAGACTGGAGAATAGAGCTGTGGGCCCCATGTGACCACGGCAATCACATTTGGTAGCACTGTAAGAATAGCCACAGTGTACGAGAGCAATCTGAGTGCAAGGAAAGGCATTCAGAACAACTGCTGCCAAGTCATTCCATTCTTATAACCACAAGTCATTAGACTCACCACAAGCTGCTCATGGAACAGGACTTGGAGTCCATCACCAACTAATACAGTATGACATCATCTAATACCTATGACATTACAGTAGGGAACTTAGAAAAACACAGCTTCCCTTTCACAAAAACAAAATAAAATGTTAGTGTGGGCACACGTAGAACAATAAAAAGCGGTAAATTTATCACCATCAAATTAAAACAGTCTGTTCTTAGCTATTAAGAAAAATATACAGGCACACCAATGGCTCTGGAAAAAGGTATCTGTCATATGATTATCTGAGCAAGGCATTTATCTAGATGAGTCTAACACACTAAATGACTAAAGAATATTTTCAAGCTGATCATCGTAACATCTGCCTTTAATCCCAACAGTCTGGAGGCAGAGGTATGCAGACTTGTGTGAGTGTAAGACCAGCCTGGTGTGCAGAGCAAGCTTCAGACCAATAAAAACTATGTAGAGAGACCCTGTCTCAGAACAAAGCAAAACAACAACTCCCAAATCCCACATCAATGAAAAGAAAACTCTAGAACACAAAGTGGGAAAATTAGGCAGAAACAAAGCCACATCTTGTATGCACTACAGAAGCTGAAACAAAATCTGTAAGTGGTGTGGAATTTGGGGAGAAGCGATGAGCATGGTCATATACTGCTTCTGGTAATTTAAATAGAAATGGCCCCTATAGAACTCCACCAAAAGACCAATAGAGTCAACTAACCTGGACCTTTGGGGCTCTCAGAGTCTGAACCACCAACCAAGGAACATACATGGGCTGAATCTAGGCTTCCCCACTGATAGGTAGCAGATGTGCAGCTTGGTCCTCATGTGGGTTCTGATCAACTGACTTGGGGACTATCCCAGAAGCTGTTGTCTGTCTGTGAGACATGTTTTTCTATCTGGGCTGCCTTGTCTGGCCTCAATGAGCCCCCTAGCCTCACAGAAACTTGAAGTGCCAGGGTGGGAAGGATACCCAGTGGGGCCCCTACCTGTTCAGAGAAGGAGAGGGGCAATATGGGAAAGACCATGGGAGAGATGACCAGTAAGCTGGATGCAAAGTGAATAAGAAAAGAACTTTAAAAAAAGAATGGCTCCTATTGGCCCATAGGGAGTGGCCAATAGGAGGTGTGGCTTTGTTGACGTGAATCTCAAATGCTAAAGCCTAGCTAATGTGGCATTTACTTCTGCTGTCTTTGAATCAAGATGAAGAACTCTCAGCTCCTACTCCAGCATCACGTCTGCTTATATGCCATCATATTTTCACCATGACTATAGTGAGCTAACCTTCTGAAACTATAAGCCAGCCTGATTCAATGCTTTTCTTTACAAGAGTTGCCTTTGCCACGGTCATGGTGTCTCTTCACAGCAAGAGAAAGCCTAATTAAGACACTGCTTGTGGGGTGGTAATATGAAAAGAAAAAGAAAAAAAAAGCTAGACAGATGTCTTACCCAGGACCTAGAAATCACCCTTCTTAGTGAAACCATGTGACTAGTGTTTATAACCAGCTCACACTAGAAAGAACACAAGTATTTATCGGTGGGATTTTGAAAGTCATCTTGAATATCAAAGGTAGAAATTAACTTATAGTCATTTTTGGAATCATAGAATGGATTTAAAATACTACTAGAGAAGAAATTACCCAGGAAAGTATCTTGCCACTCTCTAGCCTAAGTACCTTGGGCCTTTTCCCTTAGATAGCTGCCCCGTATGTTTAGAAAACACTTTGCTCCCTAATAGATTAATACAAAGCTAATTTTGCATCTGTCTTACAGTTGTCATTAATGGTTATCATTAGGTTCCAAGTAAATGCTGTAATTAAATTTGATGATGAAATGCATTAAAAATATTTCTTCCTGGCTTGTTGAAAAAAGTCTTGCAGTTAGAGGTGTTTGGATTTATTTATTTATTTATTTATTTACATCCCAAATGTTGTCACCTCCTGCTCCTCTGTGAGGGGGTCACAGAGTCCCTCCCTCATACTCCTTCCCCTTCACTTCTGAAAGGCTACCTGCCCATATTGCCCCACCTTGGTATATCAAGTGGGAGAGACATAGCCTCTCTCACTGAGGCCAAACAAAACAGCCCTCTGTTACATATGTACCAGGGGCTTCTGTCCAGCCCATGTATGCTCTTTTGTTGGTAGATTCCTCTCTGAAAGTTTCCAGGGTTAGTTGACAATGTTGGTCTTCCCTTACTAACTTCTAGAATAGTATTCTCAGTGAGAATACCCCTGTATAGTCACGCATTCTTCAATGCTAGTCATCAGTTGAAAAAAAAAATGCTCTCCAGTTTGGAGTAGGTAAAGTGATCCCAGATACACTGTGAAATATGGATGTGCTTTTGGATTTTCTGCTTGATCATCAGCCTCTCAGGGTACCCCAAGTTCTGCCTGTTGGCCTCTAAGAATTAGGTCATCCACCGGCTATTGCTGCTGCCAGCACCAGGTGGCGCTGCTTAATGGAGTCTCTGGTGCAGGTCAAAGCAGCCAGCTGGCTAATAACTCTTCTTCAGGGCCTTCATGGTAAGCTTGGCCAACTGCAGACTCACGGTGGAGTTCAAAATCCTAATACTTGTTCATCAGCTTTTTCACTTCCTAGAGCTGGAGGGCTGGGCCAGGATCTCTCTCACTTTACCGAGTTTAACTCCTAATTAAACATTCCTTTTAGCCTATCATGAGTAATTAAGAAATGAAGTGGCTTTCTTTCTTTCTTTTTTTTTATTGTTTTAATATATTTCCTCATTTTGTTAGTTCTTTGAGAATTCTGATCACATGCATCCCCTTCTACCAACTCCTTCCAGATCCGAGGCCCCCACTATACTTTATTTTAGTTATGTATATGCTGTGTGTTTGAGTGTCTGTACAGGATGCAGGTGCCTCCAGAAGAGAGAAGAGGACATTGCACCACCTGGAGCTAAAGTTTCAGGGGATTGTGAGCCACCTGCTATGGGTGCTGGCAACAGAGATCAGGCCCTCTGGAAAAGAAATATATGTTCCTAGCCTTTGAGACAGTTTCCCTGGTTTTATTTTAAACTGTCAAAGGTCTGAATGTGTCTCTCTCCATCCCTTATAGCTTTGTAACTACATTTCTCAAGGGATGCTTCATAGGTAATTAGCCAAGGGAGACCATATGCAGCCATTCTACATAGCATGACAACTACCCCAAGATAGGAGATGACTTCAGGAATTCAAGGTGAGCTTCAACGCTTCACATGCATGAGTTGCTTTTATGACCTTCGTGAAGTTGTCAGCTCTGCTGACTTTAGGAAGGCCTCCACTGGAAACACTATTTGTTCCATACCTACAGGAATTCAAAATACTACAGCATTTTCCAGAAACAAACAAGGGCCATTTCTATCAGAGAGGACAAGAGTGTGGTTGGTGTATCTCAGCTGGGGAAATAACTGTAGATCAACCAGGTGAGACCAGGCAAGGCTCTTTCCATGAGCTCCTGATGATGAGAGAGTTTGGCAAACTTAGACTTAGGCAGAGTGGGGAAGCTGACAGTCATATACAGAGAAACTCCTTGTATCCATGGCAAATGATGCACCCAGGATTCAAGACTCACTTGGGACTCTTCTTCAATTGGCAGATCATAGCCCCTGGTTCTGTTTACTCTAGATTTCTATGATACTCTACATTTATCTCTCAAGTTCTGTTGTCTTATTAAACAAAATGTAAATTGTGATAGCTCTGAAAAATAACTAAATCATTTCTATTTCATTTTGCATTCTATTAATAGGAATGTAGACTTTCAATTTTGGGAACCAATGGCTAGAAGATGTAAAGTTATAACTTATGACCTATATTTACTGTGACTGTTCCTAGAGATGAATGATGCCATTAGATGTCTACATATTTTGCCAAATTACTGAATGAATGGCTGGAGAGAACATTCCCTTTGTTATGGAGTATTCCTGCTAATCACCTTGCCCCTGAACTGCCTGCATGGGCATTTAATTCCCTTTGTTCCCATAAAGGCAGTGGGGGGCTGGGGGGGGGCAGGGAACAGGGCAGGCAAGCAGAGAAAAACTCTTCAGTTGAAAAGAAGCAGATAGGTGTGTACAGATATCTGCAAGAGCTCCATGACTTTACCTGTCTATGAATCCACCTCTTTGTCTAAAGGAAACCGGACAGGAAAAGCTTCTGCCCATCCAATCTTTCCCAGTAGGAGAAAGGAAGGGGACAAGCAGGAGAGAGGGCTAAAAAGGCAGCTTCACAACGAAAATGCTTGGGAGAAAGTGGTCCAGGAATCTAAACCATAGTTGTCAGGTTTCATGTTTGGGACTATCCTCCCAAAATGCTTCATCTTCTAGGAAGGGGGCACAGTAGGTGACATCAGCTCACATCCCGATGCCTCTACTGCTTACAGGGCAGAGAATGGACAGCTCAAGTTCACTAGTGCTCTTTTTAGCAGGGCAGCATCTGATGCCATCTACAGTCCCTGAAGAGAGCAGGACTGATAGTGGCCAGAGGAACCCTGGGTCAGGAGAAAACTTGGAACTAAATGAAGACTTTTTCCCCCTCATGGATTCTGACATCTGTAGTATAGTTGTAAATCCCACCGGCCCGTTGCTCTGGCTGTGGGTTAATCACACTTCTGTAAAAGCCAAGTGTCTGAGGCAAACTCTATTCACCAAACTCTGGTTAACAGGATCCCTGGAGGCTTCTTTTCGCTCTCCTGCACCTGTGTTCTCTCCAGGTCACCTGGAAGCAGCTCTTACCTACATCATTAGTACTGAGTTGGCAAGCAATGGACTTTGGCTGTGGGACAGAAATTAGGCATTGTGGTACGGAACTCAGTCCTAAGATGTGTTCTCTATTTTGCTATCTCCCCAGTTGTCTTTTATCCTATCCAGAAAGGATGAAGTGGATGGAGCTTTGAAACCTCTGTCCCATGAATAACTCTCTCTGGCTCCAGAATAGCACAATGACCCAATCTGGGCTTCATAACCATCCACCTCTGTCTTAAAGATACAAGCCAGAAAATCAATATCACCCTGAGTCATTCAGGCCTTGAAGATGGTTTGATCCCAAGAAAATACTTATTAACTCAGCACTTCCAAGCTTGTGAAATTCTAAAGGCTCCCACTGCCTGAAAAATGAAGACCACAAAACACACATACCCGCCCTGCGCACTGTGGCTTTGCCCCCATCATGTTCAGTGATAGCCTTTCCAGGTCCCTTTTATTAGCCTAGCTTCTTACTAAAATTGTTCACCATTGAGGTCATGCAATAGCAGCTCAGGGACGTCTTTATGGGGCTGAAGCCACATCCCCTGCTGTATGACTCATATGAGCCAACGCCATACAAGTTGCCATTCCAAGATACCTTCCTCAACTGACTAAGGTGGACTGCTTTGCTCCTCCCTCATGCAAGTCTTTAAATACAGCAGCCATAACCTTAGCTCACCTCATACAAAAGCCTCAACTTCATGGACAATGGGAACTTCCCTCTATTCATGGTAGAATGCTGGCTAGCATATCACTACAGTATTCTGTACATGCTGGTAAAGTCACTGGACTTAACTGAAGGGAAAACGTCAGGCAAAAATAGGGCAAAGGGGCTGGAGAGATGGCTCCGCTGTTAAAGCTCTTGTTCTTGCAAAGGACACAAGTTCCATTTCCAGCCCTCATGTGGTGGCCCACGATTGCTTTTAACTCCAGTAACAGGGAATAGCATTCCTTCTTCTGACCTCACTGGGCACTTTCACATGTGTGCACATAAAAGTAATTACTAAACCTTTTAAATAATAGAATGAAAAAGAATGGGGGGGAGGGTAAATATCACAGTTATTAGAGTGTTTGCCATCTAAGTATGATGATCTAAATTTAATACCTAGAATCCAATAAAACAAAGAAAACAAACAAACAATAAAACCCAGCCAAATAAGAACAATAAATACAACAGACACTGTGGATTGTCTTTATGATCCCAGAGCTGGGACGATAAAGACAAATGGAAACTAGAGCTCATTGGCCAAATCAGGGACACTTAAGGATCAAGTGAGACCCTGACTCAAAAGACAAAGTAAATAGCTGCTGAGGAAGGACACCTGAGGTCTTCTGTCTGTGCGTGTGCCTCTCATGGACATTAGAGAAAGAGAGGAGATGACTGGCTTGTTGGGCAAAGGGTAGTTCATCTATCCAATTAATATTAGAACAAACCCCTCCATATATTTTTCTTAAAAAAATATAAAGAAATATCTTTTATACTGTCAAGAAGCCAAAGCCTGGCTTTTGTAGCTCAGTGTGTCACTGTCTGGTCTCCATTACACTGAGGTGCAAGAAGCAGGCTGAAGAATTCTCAGCTGCTCCTTCTATGTTCTTGGGTCCAGAGCATTCATCACTGTATATTGACAGACCATTCTTAGACTCTCTCTGCACTTTGAGACATTATCACACAGAATGGCCAATATCTGACTCATCCTAGGGAGGAAAGTAGATCACAAGCAACCGCACAAGGGGCATCTATAAAACTTGAGGTGATTATGACATGGTTCCCTATCCCATGAATACAATGCATGCAAATACTTCTATATCAACTTTACTTTTCTTTATTTTCACTGAAGCCCTTTCTGCACTTCATATATTTATTACTAATCTCAATTCAAGAATCAGCTTTCTAAAGATTGGCTCAGCTCTGGCAGACCCCAGTAGGCAGCTGAGTCCTTAGAAACCTGGCATCCCTCAACAATGGCAACACACCCTTCCCTGTGCAGAAATGGCTCCTGCATGCCCCACTGTCCTTGCAGGTAGATGCTTCCCTATGACTCAGCTCTTCACTGGAAAGACAAAGGGTAACACATGCCATTCACAGGTCAGGTGCAAAAATAAAGCAAAAACTAACCATTTGTTTTCTTCTAGTCCTTCTCTTTCACTATTTCCCCCAAGAAATATTTCCAGGAAGACCCTGTGCCACCAACGCTGACATCAACTCTACGAGCCAGGGTCCCCAAGTTACTGTATGAATATCCCTTCTCCATTTCCCCAGCCCTGACACAAATCTGATTATATAAATGTAAGGAATGTCTAGTGTTTTATCACATTGGGATTCTGAAGTTGATTTTCCCCCAGTGGTTATTGTAATAAGGCATGCCAAGTCTGAGCCTTCTGCAGTATGTACACATTCTCTCTACCTCTTCTCTCTGCTGTGTTTCTGTCTCTCATTGCACCTATGTCTCTTTCCTTGCATCTCCCTTTGTGCACACAAGCATGTAGCTATCAAATTATCCACCAACTGCTTCTCAAGTACTGTTGCATTCTAAAGTGTGAGTCTTGCCCTGCCCTATCAAGCTCAGAGGTACAGCACTGAGCACTAAAGAGGCCCATATTTCCTGACAATACCGATGACTCCTTTTGTTATCTGTGATTAGTGTATATATTATTAAGTGGATGTGCCACTTCAGCAAGTGCTCCATGAACTCTGACCTTCCTGCAGTGGAGTGCAAGCTGCAGGGGAGAATCTGGTAGTCGAGCTCATACACTGTATCTACCTCTGCTTCGGGCAGCTGCCCTTGCAAGGAAGCATCCTGATGCTTTATTACAACCCTTTCAGTCTTCTCTCTTCCCTGCTGAACCCTTTACATCATTGTCTGCCTTTGGCACCATAAATCAATACTAAAAACAAGGCCCAAAACAAAAAATCCCATTCTGCTCCCTTCCCCTCTGCCAACTACCATTCCCTGTTCAGTCTTTACCAATAGCAGACTCCTGACATCCTAATGACACATGGATGGATTGTTTCTTTCTTTTTCTCAGACAGCTGGAAGCCTGTCACCAGACTGAGGAGGCTGTCTAGCAAATACTAGTTTGTGGAGGACCTAGCATGCAGGACCTAGCATGAAATTTGTCCAGACCTGCAGAACAAATTTAGTCTGCAATCTTTGTCCAGACATCTGCTTTTTCTTACTTTGTACAAAAGTTCAATATGAAAACTTCTTAATTGACAGAGGGAACTGATTCAGTTCTTCCCTTCCACATTGCCTTAATGGCTGATGGCTGGCTGAATAAAAGGTAAGAGTTGAACTTGAAGTCAGGAAGAACTTGAAGAACTGGAAACACTAGAAGGGAATAGAAGCAAATGCACCTGGGAAGGTTCTGGGATTGCTCACACACACACACACACACACACACACACACACACACACACACACGCACACACACACACATCAGAGATATAAGCACTTTGAGTTCATCCTGTAAGGATTCCAACTCAGATCCAATCTGGATCCTACTCTAACACTCATGGGTAAAGTTGCTGAAGACTCAGAAAAGTCATTAGGATGCAACTACACTGCATGATGGGAGATTAAGCCCAATTATGATCTGAGAACCCAAGAGCTTGACAAGAACCAGGATGAATCATTTGATCTCATAACCTCAATGGATTCGTGGGAGACCATGACAGGTCTTTAGACCTGGTCACTCCTGTCAATGATGTGGTACACTGAATTTTAGAAAGACTCTAATTTCTTGGATTTTAACCAAATATGAATCAAGTTTCTTATTACTACACCCAGGTCTAAATGCTCATCTCACATAGTGAACAGTGTCTATAGAAGGGAAGAATTCTGGGTTAAAGTCAGGCTGTGCTTACTGGACAGAGAGCGCACTCACAATCAGTTCTGTCTAGGCTGAGGGGTCTCAGGCACAGGACAAGAATGATGAGGGGTAAGTGGACTCTGACAGGGCAGAGATTCATGGCCTTTAAGGAGCTGTAGGAACTTATCCAAAGCTGTGTGCCACCTCTGCCCCCTTCTCTTAAGGTCTCTGTTCAGTGTAGCTGATAGATATCTTCAGCATTGAACAGATCGAGAGAATCCATGGCAGTCTATGTCAAGACATTTATCAAACAACCAACATGTTTAGAGTTTAGAAGAACTTGACCCAGTGACTAAGGTAGAAAAGGAGACAGCAGCAATATGGCAAAAAGACTCAATGGCACTGAGTTTTCATCTCCTTCAGGCACACACCACATATCCACCAGGTTTTAGGTTCAGAGAAATCGCCTAGGCAAAGGTCATTGTGAACTTCTTGTGGGAGTTCTCAGATGCTGGTGGGGGATTAATCATACTCTTTGCTAAGGTTTAATTTCCAAATTATGATCTTGAAGTTAGCTAAGAGGAAGTAAAGCCCAAGGGTTGAGGTTTCTCCTCATGATGCTATGAACATTAGAACTGCTCTTAATGCCTCCCCTCCTGTTACATTTCATCACATCTACAGATAAGTGCAGATCAGGTAGCACTGCACTGCCACACTGGCAGATCAGCTAGCAATGCTCTTCCACAGTTGCAGACTGGGTAGCAATGCACTACCACATCTTCATGGCATCTAAAGTGTTGATGGCATATGGATACAGACTGTCATGTGCAGGGCTGAGGGAAGAGCTCTGTCTGTAAGTGCTCACCATGCAAGCATGAGAATTTAAGTCCAGTCCCCAGGACATACATAAAAAGCCAAGTGTGGTGGTGCATGCTTGTAATTGTATGACTGGGAAGGTGGAGGAATCTCTGGGTGCCCTGACCAACAAACCTATTCAGCAAGTCCCAAGCCTGTTAGAAATCCTGAGCCAAAACCCAAGGAAGATGTCTCTTGAGGTTGTCCTGTGACATCCACATGCCTGTCTACATACTCACATTCACATGTATGCACACCCACAAGTGCACACTCAGGGTCACATGGGTACACACAGGCACACACACACACACATGCACACACACACACAAACAGCATTTGCTGTTGGCTATTTTTTTCATTACTTCTCAATCTGCCATAATTCTGCTTACAAATTTTCATGTTCAGCATGGTTGTTCTCTTCCTCTGTGGGTTCTGCCCCTCCATGTAGAAAGGGCACCTGGTATACCTAAGGCCCTGGTTAAAAAGTTCTACCCACCAATGCTACAGAGAGCATCACAGCTGACCAGCCAATCAGTGCAAAGAGGCAGTCATACTTTAACAGCATTGAAATAATCACACTGCTACAATCTTTCTTAAAGAGATAATGATTGTGAGAGAGAGAGAAATAAAAAAGGTTTCCTGCTAATAAGTAGAATATATGTGAAGAATTCCCCACTGTTTCCAAATTTAACTGGGCTCCTGGTGCTTTCAAAGACTAAGGATGAGAAGCCCAGAGTCTTAAGCCCACAGTACAAGAATAAAGAAACACACCAGCTCCAGTGTGTGTGAGTGTGAGTGTGCGTGTGTGTGTGTGTGTTTGTGCATGCATGCGTGTGCACGTGCACATACACACATATGTGCATGTATATATGCAGAGGAGAACAAACCTCTCCTGGCCATCAGATGATGACATTAGTGCTTGTAACAGATATTCTAACTCATTCCACTCATCTACATGGCAATTTTCTCTGAAAATACCTCAGTGGTAAATATGGGACGCCAGTTCCCTGAGCATCTCTCACTCCACCCACCTTGACAGCTCAAAGTCACCACCACCAAAACCAAAACACAGGACAAGCAACTCTACTGTATAAATATTTGTGAACATGGCAGGAGTCACCACATAAGTTTACATAACTTAATATTCCATTGGGTTAACCTTAAATTTTGTCACATTATGTGAATTTCATTTATAAATATTATATTTTCCACGATTAGGCTTCGTAAGGCAATTTCACTCAGAATTTCTACGTGTGTGTTGACATTTTGCATTCTGAACTGTGACAGCTAGGTTTGAGTCACCAAACAGTTGTCTAAAACACATAATCATCACATCCATCTAAATTCTTTAAAATGCAAGCACCTTTGTAGTGCCTAAGATGTTGGCTTGGGAAACTGTGTCCCTGGCATAAAGAGGTAATTTCATGAGGCAGGGGTTGGCCTTCTCCCTTCATTCCTTTGAGGGCCAGCTTTAGGGTCTCACAACACTGGCCACAGCACCCCAGCACTCCTGTAGAAGGCCTCTTTGTTCTCCTGTAGGTTCTGGCCTTGTGCATACAGGTACCCAGAGATATTAGCCACATCTGTGCTGTTTATTTGCTTTTTACCACACTTGGTGCCAAGGGGACATGGTTGGTAGAACAGAGTGCAGATGAGAAAAGTCTTAGTTCAGTCAGAGGGCAAACCCTCAGGAAACTGACTTAAGACTAAAAGCCTAGACTAAAAGTTTAAGAACAAGTTTGGTCCAGGCAGGTTGCTCTTGGTGTATGTAGTTCAAGTATCTACACATTTTGTTAAACACTTTCTATAACACGAATACGAGATAATTGGGCCAGGTCTCATTTGCAGATTCCACAGGCTCTCTGTGGCCAACCATTCATGTCCTGGCTTTTTTTCTGGTACTTCACAACATAAAAACACAGGTAGGAGCCCCAATCAGACACACCCTTGAATAACCCCTGTCTCTAGTGTCAACTCCTAGGTGTGAAGATCACATAACACATCCTTTATGCTTCCTGTCTGTGACGTCCAAACAGCACAGCGTGGGTGGGTGTGAACTTAGGTTTCAGGCTACCCTGTCACATACCTGTGCTTTAGACTCACACCACATCAGCATAACTCTTTTTTAACCGTTTTCAATTTCATAGAACCCTGCCACAGTCTCTGTTTAATGGTGGCATTGTGGTGTTGACTAGTTCCTTGGATGTGCATGGCATTCTATGTGTGTTTATCTCTCTGCTCCAGGTGCCTCATGAATCCAGTCCTGCTGATGCACCCCACCACTGTCCTGTCATCTCCAAAGAGGCTGTGTGTTGTCTCCTGTGTCCCATGCAGAGACCATGTGTTTCCTCTATTCTGTAGAGCCTAGTCCCTTCTGGGCTTGCTTGTGGGCCTGTATCCAGCTAGTGTGATGTCTGCTGGATGGTCTGGCTAAGGTAGCTCACCCCACTTGTCTGGATGTTGATAGTTGATGGCCAGAGCACAAGGTGGTCCGTTCCCAGAGCCGAGGACTAGCATGGCTTCCTCACATGCCTGTCAAGTGCGGAGGCAGAGCCCTTGCACAGGAACTTTTGCTTTTCCTTCACATTTGCTATTGCCCTGCCATCCGACATAAACGGAGTCCGTGCCTCAGTTCTTCTTGTTGTGTGGATGCAAGGCGGGGCTGGCCAGCTTTGCTGCAAGCTCTACTGGCTTGTACAGCAGTTGATTGCAGTTGTACCTGCAGTCCGCTTTGCTTCACAGACTGGCCCCGACAGTTATGAACTGTGAATGGGGACAAAGCACTCAAGCTCTCCGGGCCTCCCTTCTCTTCTCTCTAAGGGCCAATCAATCACAGCTGCAATAGTGCAGCAGTGAACACTAAATAAAATAATAGACACAAAGCACTCAATACAAAGTCAACATCAGAGACCACAGGTCATTTCAGTCACTGCTACTGAGTCAAATGGTTAAGGTTTTGATTTGTCTCTCTGTCATGAGTTATTTTGAATTCCTTAGGGATTCCCTGGAGCTACACATACCTCTTTCCCAAATGTTGGCCTGTGTAGATAGGTCCATGTGAGTCCATGTGAGCCTCTTTGGCTCCACTGTGCTCAGTTAATGAGCAGGGCACCAGGCTCCTTCTTTATAAGTGTGATTTCACCTCTGGTTCACTGAAGGATCTTTAATGGAGCCCTATCTGTAATCCAGCCTCGTTAGCAAACAGAACCAAGCTAACATCACCATGGGGACCTTACTCAGATTTCTCTCTCATTGTAAAAACGACAAAGGCAATTCTTCATTATCGTGATCTTTCATTAATAAGTTACGAGAAGCAATATAGGGGCAATCTGTTATCATGCACTTAGCGTCTCTGTGAGAAATCTGCTTGCCAAAATGTTATTTCTCGTACTTCATAATGACCAGCCTCACTCATGGCTCACTCTTTCCCCTTTAAGAAGCCTGTTGTAAATGCAGGATCTGAGGGTTCACTCTTTTCCCTTGTCTCTTTGCCTTTTATATCTCACTCTCCATGGAGAAGTCACAAGGATCTCTCACAAACACAAACACACCTTGGCATGCTGTTGACTACACACCCTGCTCTCTGATGTTCAATATCACCTGCTTGCATGCAGGAGCTCTGCAAGCCCCCCTTAGACACTGCCAACACTTTCAAAGAAATTCTGACTATCAAAAGGAAAAAAGTCAATGAAATGGTTCCTAATGATACTGCTATTCTCACAGAGCAGAGCAGAGCAGAGCCCAGTTATCACCAGAGGGGCTTCCTCCAATAGCTGGTGGGAGCAGATAGAGAGTTCCGCAGCCCAACATTAGGCAGAGCTCAGGAAACCCATAGAAGATAGGGCGGAAGGACTGTAGGAGTCACAGGAGTCAAGGGCACCAGGAGAGCACAGCCTATAGAATCAACCAAGCAGGGCTCACAGAGACTGAAGCGGCAACCATGGAGCCTGCAAAGGTCTGAGCTAGTCCCTCTGCATGCACGCTGTGGTTGTTTAGCTTGGGGTTTTATTGTACTCCTAACAATAAGAGTGGGGGGTATCTCTGATTATTCTGCCTGCTCATGGGACCCCCCTTTTTTCTGCTGGATTGCCTTGCCAGCTTTGATGGATTTATGCCTAGTCTTTACTGTATGTTGCAATGCCATGTTTGGTTGAGATCACTGGGAGGCCTGTGCTTTTTGTAGGGAACATAGGAGCAAGGGATCTGGGAAAGAGGAGAGATCGGGGACCTGTAGGATGGAAGGCTGTAGACGGGGTGTGTTGTATGAAAAAAGAATAAAAATTTTATAAATATTATACAATAGAAAAATGGGGAAGATGGCAGGAAGAAGATACTTCTTGTTACTGCCGCTCGCCATTCCTAAAGCAAGGTGGGTGTCACTGTCCCAACTCTGCCAGCTTTCAGCAGAATCCAACTTTTCTTGAGTCTTCTAGTATTAGAAGCGAGAGAAACAGCAACAGCAAGAGTTGCTGTGCAGAGCCTTGGTCTGATACCCAGCACTTGATTCAGAGGGCTTTTAATGCTTAGAAGGTGTGGAGGTGACCTCACCTTCTCAAGAGGAGTGGAACAGGGATAAAGGGGAAGGCCTCACTCTACATGCCCCACCTCAAGAAAAGCTCCATTGAGTCCTGGCTCTTCCCTTAGTCACTGTACTGAGAGAATCTGTCAGAAGTCACTGTGCGCATATAGCAACCTTCAATGTTGTTTCAGTTCAAGTGCTCTCCCTCTACTGACCTTCTGAAAGCTACTTGGTGGCTTCCCTATCATCCTGCTGGACAGTTGCTAAGGCAGCAATGGCTGGAACTACCTGTCAATAGGAAATACCAGCTTTAAGAGGCAGGATTCTGACTGCCTCTGTCAGTTATTATTGGTCTGTGATGGTTTGTATATGCTTGGCTCAGGGAGTGGCACTATTAGGAGATATGGCCTTGATGGAGTTGGTGTGGCTTTGTGGGCTTGGGCTTATCCTAGCTGTCTGGAAGCCAATCTTCTGTTAGATGTCAGCAAATGAAGATGTGGAACTCTCAGCTCTGCCTGCACCATGCCTACTTGGATACTACCATGCTCCCACCTTGATAATAATGGATTGAACCTCTGAACCTGTAAGCCAGCCCCAATTAAATGTTGTCCTAATAAGAGTTGCCTTAGTCATGGTGTTTGTTCACAGTAGTAAAGCCCTAACTAAGACATGGTCTTTAACGTGATGAGAGATTCTTGCTGCTAGAAAATGATATCTAGTTACCCCCAGCATATGGCATATCCTCCCATGGTTATTCAGGATGAAGTAACTCCTATCTGCTAAGATCATGAGACCCATAGATTAGAGCCAAAATTCCATTTGCCTCTGACCACCACTATCCCCCCAGTAGATTTTGGGTAACCTGAGATTTTTTTACGTAACTTATTGGACACATTTGTTAATCTCTAAGAACATGAGGTGGACTCTAGAACACCTTTCTGCAAGGACATTAGCTCACAGAAGTCCTGCACCCTAGCAAGAATCATAGGTCTGCAGGCAACCCTAAGATACAGGACACACCAAGTCCACTGACCTGCAGGGCTGGTAGGTGAATGCTTGCTGGATACAGGAACATCGTGAACTCAGGAGTAGACATAGTATCAGCAGGAGGTAGACTCAATCCCTAAGGACAGTCAGCCTGTCCCTGGGACACTGGTATGCAGCTGTAGGACAGCCATTGACACTGTTGCTGCTTGTACTACATATCAGCAAGCACCGTCTGTAAAGGTTCCCTCCACTTAACAGAAGTAGCAATATTCCTCACTTCTGTGTGCAGAAACATCACAGACTAGTCTAGGCTTCTGCAACCCTCCCTTTAACAGCAGGAGTATTTTTGCCTTGCAATGCATATTCTCACTGACCCAGCTGCTCAACTCTACTGGAGATCACAGTGAAACTGGCAGGCAGGCTACCTGGCACACTTTGAATATCACTACTCTACAACACAGGGATCAGATTAGCTGGGCTAGCCCGTGAGCCTCACCCTGATCTTTCTATGAGAGTCTAAACCAGTGGTCCTCTGAGGTAGTTGTTCTTCCTATTCCTGGAGTAAAATGACCTGCCAAAGGAATGACTCAAGGAAGGAGTGGTGGCTGAGCTCACTATTCCAAAGTGTAGCTGGTCATAGAGAGCAGGCTGAGGCAGCAAAATGAGGAGGCATCTGGCCACATGGCCTTTGAAGACTGAAAAAGAGACATTGATCAGGACTCTGATCAGTTTGGTTTACTTCTTCTATTCAGTCTGAACTCAAACCCAAGAAATGTGCACAGTGCACATCTGGGAAGTGTGTGGGTCATTCCTATTTCAGTGACCACAATCTCAATAGTCATCACAGGCATGCCCATACTCTTGCCTCTTAGGTTTTGTAGATCCTATCAAGTTAACTATCACTGCTAACATCACAGATTGGATAACCAGCTCTCAGCACACGAAGGCAAGAAATTAGTGAGGACTCTGTGAGAACCCAGGATAGAAGACAAATCAGGGAAGACTTAAGGAACTCCCCCTTGATTAAATAAACAGCTATCTAATAGCCTGGAGTCTGGGTATCAGCCTTCTGATAGGAATGGTAGTTTGTGGTACTTTGTCTGGATTTTGGTGACAATATATAATCAACCTAGGAGTCATTATCATTCAATGAAGGCTGCCAGTTTGATAAGGACCAGAGATGGTACTCTGTCTCTGTTCTCTGTCCTAACTCAGTATGAGAAAGAGTGCTTATTTCAAGGTTTGAAGAACCTTGTCTTTTGCCTGAGACCCACCCCACCCCCCCAAAAAAAGATTCTTCTAGGATGGCAAAGGGGCATTTATTTTCTGGCTAGGAAATATCAGAATTTGCAGGGACATTAAACTTAATTTTTCTACTCAGACACATTCTGCATTCCCAGTGTTTCTTCAAAATCCACAATGGGATGGCTACACCTTGCTAGCCAGTATTCTCTGAACATATATTCCTAGTGTATCCTGTATACAATGTTCTCTGTGTATTGATGCCCAATATCTTCTGCACATACATCACATACAAACCCAGTATCTTTTACATATATACCCATGAGAGTCTCTTGCAGTGATGTGTGGGTCTGTGTGTGTCTGTGTGTGTGTGTGTGTGTGTGTGTGTGTGTGTGTGTGTGTATGTGTGTGTGTATCCATTGTCATTTATGACTTCAGTCTGCCTAATATCAGACCATAAGCCTCATCTCTGGCATGGATCCATGCAGCCATGGGACACAAGAATCTCTGTTAAGCCTCATAAAGGCCACAAATTATTCTTAAATTTAGTTTTATTTGGCAATTCACTGAAATGAGCTTATTTTGTTTTCAAGGTCAATAATGTGCTCTTTCTTTCAACTTTCTTTCTCTCTTTCTTTTCTTCTTGTTTCGAAGCCATCCTTGTGCTTATGTAAGCTGAGGACTAATCCACACATCCACCTGTAATTATGACTAATTAACCATATCTTATAAAACTTTTTTATACCATAAAATGCCAAAGTTTATTAACACCTCATTTATAACCATCAATAGCCTCTTAAGCTCATAGAGTAGTGCTTGCCTCTGGAATCGCTATAGATGCTCCACAGCTCAGACTGGCACGCTGATTGAGTGCTAAGGCATCATTAGCCAACCGCCAATTCTGAGCAGCAAGAACGAGCAACAAGGGAACGGATGCCATTTTTAAAGGAGTCCCATGAAGCAATATAGTGCTCTGCCCACAAGTGCTTATAAATGAATCATGGGAGACACAAACTGTTGACCAGCAGAGAAAACTACTCTCTGAGCACAAAAACTGAAGGAAAAACCAGGCTACTCCTCTGCAAGGCCTTTTCCTACATTCTGTTTCCAGTTGGCTAAGCAGGCTCCACAGTACCTGTTCCTTGAACTATTTTACCTCTCTGAACATCACATCCCATGTTCTATCTACATCAAGCATTCTACTGATATCTGGATGTGGCAGCAGGAACCAGACAGTCCAGCTTGTGGCTAGCCAGAATGACTGTTTCAACCATGGGAGGATGAGAAACTCCAGCCTTGAAGATATGTTCCAGAATGCCTCAGAGGAGGGATATTGATAAACACAAGATTCATGCCTGTCACTACCACTATCTAGAAAATAATTACCCAAACATCCTTTGGATAACCCAATTATCAATATGTGACATTTAATTTGATGTCTTACAAGATGATATATTGATTTTATGACATTTTAGGCTCTTGAGATATCTATTAATTTAAAAATATTTATCCGTATTTGTACTAGCTCTTATTTGAGTACTGAGCCTCATGTGCACAGACATAAATCAAATACGAAACATAAAGGTGTATTGTATGCACGGTCAGTTTTCCACTTAACAGACTGTCTGACCACGTTTGAGGTGTGCCAGCCTTTTCCTGAAAGAAGTGAACAAATATGTACTTGCTGCAGATGGGATACTGACACTAAGCAGTGAGCTCAGGTTTATCAGGGTTATAAAGAGAAGCAGAGGGGACCAAGCAGTAACTGCATGACTGCCTGCCTTCCCCTGCATTGGTATCAGCTCAGGAGAGTCCTAGGACCGCCTACCCATGAGCTGAGGAGCACTCTGTGCAGGTAGTTTGACTAGTTAGTCTTATCTCTACCTGACTATCCTAACTGTGTATATAGTGCTAGGGAAGGGATCTGTGAGTCTTGTATGTTTCTGGAACTTCCTGAGACATTATTGTGTTAACTTCCTGAACTCTATAGGTTTACTTTCTCAGTAAGTGATTCAGACAACCAAGTCTAGCGTGATTGCATAACAAAATATTATGGAAGATTTATTTATTATTTATTTATTTATTTATTTATTTATTTATTTATTTATTTATTTTTGTGGGTATATTGCCTACATGTATTTCTGTGCAGCATGTGCATACTAGTTGCCTGTGGAGGCTAGACAAGGGTGTTGGATCCCTTGAGACTGGTATTACAGAAGGCTATGAGTTACTATGTGGGTACTAGGAATTGATCCCAGGTCCTCTAGAAGAGCAGCCAGTGCTCCTAACAACTGAGCAAGGTCCTGGCCCTGGAGATCCTCTAAAATTGGACTTATGATCTATTAGACCTTTCATGTGGAGGAAGGCAGATCCAGGTTCCTAATAAGATCAAAAACTTAATCACTGAACCATCATTCCAGCCCAGTTTTAAATGTCTATTTATGAATGAAAGCTGTCTCTGGAGAGCTGGTGTTCACAGGTTATGGTATGAGAGCAAATTTGATGGGATTTAATGAGTCCCAGTGCTGGTTATCCACACTACCCTTCAGGATTTTGCCTCTAAGGGATTATCTTGATTAGGTTGAGATGCAATGAACTATCCTAAAAACTATCCCATGTGATAGAGTCCTTGATAAAGGAGGAGAGCTAAGTGCAAGCATTCCCCTCTCTGCTTCCTGGCCATGGAGGGGATACAGCCAGCTGCCTTCAGCTCCTGCTATCATGCCTTCCCTGTAACAGACTGCACCCTGGAACTCTGGACCATATAGTCTTTTGTGCTTTAAGTTGGTTCTATCAACTATCTTAATTGGGTTCCTATTGCTGAGAAAATAGACCTTGACCAAACTCATCTTGGGAAGGAAAGAATTTACTTCAGCTTCCATGCCTTGATCTCTGTCTATCATGAAGGAAATCAGGGCAGGACCTCAAGGAAGGAATTGAAGTAGAAGCCATGGAGAAACACTGCTTACTGGCTTTCTTAGCAATCCAGTACCATCTATCCACATGAGCTGGGCATTTCCATATCAAGACAATACCCCACAGTCTTGCCTTTAGACCAATCCCTCCCAGGGTAGATTTGTACCATGTTGACAACAACCAAACAGCACACAGTGTATTTTTACCAAGCACCATAAAAACACCTAACACACACGTTTTTATTAGAGAAATAGTCTATGTTTGTGCTTATATTTTATACCTTGAAAATGCAATAATCCCATTGTGTTAGCATGGTAACATGGCGTTTGTATTTCCCAGGCATATGTTATGCAGAATAAGATAACGTCTTTTTGAATTATGAGCTAGTGAAAGAAAGATATGTGTCAAACTCTTTGTGCTACCACACAGCTGAAATATATATATATATATATATATATATATATATATATATATATATATTTCCATTAGATGTGCTTTCATTAACACACACACACACACACACACCATGTATGCATGATTATACCTGGTCCTTTTCTACCACACAGTTTTAATTCTGATATTAAGTAGTACTCTCTTTTGGCCAAGCTGCCTTTTAATCTTTCACTTTTATTTTGTGAATTTAAGTATTCTACTTATTGACCTATCTGTGTCTGTGCTCTAGTGTGTAAATTTGTTTGAAAAACATCTTTATTTATCAAGGCTTTAAATGTTGAAACATGATGCTAGTTAAGGGAAAAGATGTAGTTTACCATGGATACATAATAAAATTGAATTGTCTTAAAACCATATTAAAATTATCTTCTTGGCTGTAGTATAGCAGGTATAGAATTATGTGTTTTCTCTCCAAGACACTAACAGGAGCAGCTTTTATAAGCCTCAAATGATACCACATGAAGGATATTAGGACATACTCTTAAGGCAGTAAAGCTTTCTTTTTCTCCATCTAATATCTCTGGCTTGATTTTCATGCCTATATTTTGTCCCATGGGTCAATTTTGGATAATAGTATGTTTGAGAATAGATTTGCAGTGTTTTTCTTCTACAGCTAAGGGTTGTCACTTTACTTAATAAGGTTCTGATGCCTAGAAAAAGCAGGTGGGAGGGAGATACTGTGCAACAGAAGGGCTTCCTGGTGAATGGAGGGCAAGGGCATAAGCCTCTCCACCAATGCTAAAGAGTCAGAAGTGTCCAGAGCCCGTGGGTCTCAGGAGTAGCTGCTGGGACCTTGCTGTGAGACCATAGCTTTCAAGACAGAAGGACAAAATGAAACAAATGGCTGACGTCCTAATCACCAGGGAGTTTGGAGAAAACACTCCCCTAGGATAACCAGCTAATTTGATATTTCTAATTATGTTTACGTTCTTCTTTTGTGTTCAGCCATGCTGGGTTGTAGGAAGTATTCCTCCTCCTCCTAAGCCTCTTAGTGTTCCATGAAAACATGGGGATGATCGTGTTTCCCAAAGTCATGACGACACTTGCTTGGGTAACTGTGGAGTTCCTCTGACTCACAGAATCTTGCTTCACCAGCACAGTGTCTGGATATTGTGATAGCCTTGGGTGCACAATGAGTGTTACCCCAGGGCTAGTCAGAGGTTACAGTCTGTACCAGGCTGAAGAGAGCAGCTAGGGGCAGTCCCAGGCTTCATCTCTGAGTGCATGCTTCTTTGTCAAGTGGGAATCTCTTCTCAGGGCTACAGAGTGCTCTTCTTCCTCCAGCCTGCCCCATCTGAAGCAGAGAACTATAAAAGGACACCGTGATTGTCATGGGCTTTGCCAGGTCAGAAGGTAGATCCATCCAAGTTAGACTTCAGGTCTTCAATGTGAAGGTATTAAGATGTCTCAGAAAAGTGGTTCAGCAAGAATTTGTTACAAATGGTATCTATAACATCATAAAGGGCTACAGTCATGCCTGGATGACACTGTCCTTAGAAACCATTTCCTACCTGTCCTGACTAGTTTTATGTCAAGTTGACACATGCTAAGGTCATCTGAATGGAGGGAATCTCAATTGGGGGAAAAAGCCTTCATAAAATCTGGCTATAAGCAAAGCTGTAAGGCATTTTCTTAATTTCTGGGGCAGGCCCAGACCAGCCCATTGTGGGTGGGACCACCCCTGGGTTGGTGATCCTGGCTGGCTTCTATAACAAAGAGGCTGAAAAATCCATGATGAATAAGCCAGTCAACAATGCCCCTCCATGGCCTCTGCATCAGCTCCTGCCTCCAGGTTCTGTCCTGACTCCCTTCAGTGATAAACCATGATGCAAAAGTGTAAGCCAAATAAACCCTTCCCTCCCCAACTTGATTTTGGTCATAGTGTTTCACTGCAGCAAAAGTGACCCTAACTAAAAGAATACTAGACATGAATTGGGGGCTGCCCTCACAGTAGACTCCTAGGCCCCCAAACAGGACAGATTTTCCTTGCTATGTGAACAGCCTGCAGAAGGTATGTTGTTACAGTGCACACAGAAAAAAAAAGAACTATCCTTTAGCAATCAACATCTTCCTTTTTCGGTCTGGGTTGAGCTCATGTGCATGAGTTCTGGAAATCAGGCATCAGTGTTACCACAATGGTCCAAGATTAAGGACTCATAACACCCAGGGCTGTCCCACTTCCAAGTTCTTATTGGCAGCTTCTAGGGAAAGGTGGGCTTATCCCTCCACACTCCTTCCCAAGGTGTGGCTTTTATCTATATGAAAATCCAAGAGGTTTTACTGTAAATAAATAAATAAGCAAACAAACAACAGGCAGTTAACTAATTGGGCCATGAGCAAGGAGTATATCTAAGCTCCCAAGATTGATGGCACTGGGTGTTTTAAAAATGGTTCCAGAAAGAAAAGCTTCCAGTAGCTGGAAAGAGCTCAGTTCTGCCAATTAAGCTGCAGTACTGCTCAGAAACAGCAGGTGACAGAGGATGCTGGCAAGGATGTGGAATAACAGGAACACTCCTCCATTGCTGGTGGGATTGCAAGCTTGTACAGCACTCTGGAAATCAGACTGGCAGTTCCTCAGAAAATTGGACATAGTACTACCAGAGGATCTAGCAATATCTCTCCTGGGCATATACCCAGAAGATGTTCCAACTGGTAGTAAGAATGAACACATGCTTCACTATGTTCATAGCAGCCTTATTTATAATAGCCAGAAGCTGGAAAGAACCCAGATGTCCCTCAACAGATGAATGGATACAGAAAACGTGGTACATTTACACAATGGAGTATTACTTTGCTATTAAAAACAAAGAATTTATGAAATTCTTGGACAAATGGATGTATCTGGAGAATATCATCTTTAGTGAAGTAACCCAATCACAAAAGAAGTAACTAGATTTTCACTCACTGATAAGTGGATATTAGCACAGAATCTTAAAATACCCAAGATACAATTTGCAAAACACAAGAAAACCAAGAAGAAGACCAGTGTGTGGATACTTCATTCCTCCTTAGAATAGGGATCAAAATACCCATGAAAGGAGTTACAGAGACAAAGTTTGGAGCTATGACAAAAGGATGGACTATCTAGAGACTACCCTACCTGGGAATCCATCCCATAATCAGTCACCAAACTCAAACACTATTGCATAAGACAGCAAGAGTTTGCTGAAGGGACCCTGATATAGCTGTCTCGTATGAGGCTATGCCAGTGCCTGGCAAATACAGAAGTGGTGACTCAGAGTCATCTATATGATGGAACACAGGGCCTCCAATGCAGAAGCTAGAGAAAATATCCCAGGAGCTGAAGGGGTCTGAAACCCTATAAGAAGAACAACAATATGAACTAACCAGAACCCCCAGAGCTCATGTCTCTAGCTGCATATGTAGCAGAAGATGGCCTAGTCAGCCATCATTGGGAAGAGAGGCCCCTTAGTACTGCAAACTTTATATGCCCCAATACAGGGGAACGCCAGGGCCAAGAAGTGGTAGTGGATGGGTAGGGGAACAGGGCGGGGAGAGTGTAGAGGGAACTTTCAGGATAGCATTTGAAATGTAAATTAAGAAAATATCTAATAAAAAAGTTGACAATGGAAAAAAAAAAAGAATAAGAAAAACAAGGGGGACTCAGCCTGGCTAATTGATGGTGGGAAGTGAAGCAGCCAGTGTTAGAAACCACAGACCAGAGGCACACTGGCAAACTCAGAGAAGCTGGACCCTGACCAAATAGGGGAAGCTCATGGTGAAGATGCCTGCTGTGGGTGGTGAAAATGTCTTCATTCCCTCTCTGAAGACATGCATGTACTCAGGTCTCATCCTCCAATCACAGGCTACAATAAGATGGCTGAGCTGTGGCAGGAGGAGTCACTGCTCCAACCCTCTGGTGCAGGTGAGTCCTCCAACCAGCTAGACCCACTAAATTCACTGTCGGTCCACCAAATCCACTGCTTTGATCTTTCTTATCAACTAGTCAAAAAAAGTTTAGTGTTTAAACCGAATTTAAATTTCAGTACTGGAAAACAAATGTACTCAGGCTTCCATCATTGTGATGGTTTTTCTGTACGCAAAGATGTGGAATTGAACCAGAAACTCCTCTCTCCTGTAAGAGTTGTTCTTGATGATCATGTTCTAGAACTGTGCATTAGTAGGTTCCTGGAAGGATTTGGCTCTTTCCACCCCTTGAATCTCATGGTCTCCTCTCTCTTCAACCAAACAGTTAAAGGGATTTATAAAAACGTTTATAGCTATAAAAGTCAAGAGTTTTCAGTGACAAAGGGATGGTAGTCTGTACCACATTAATGTACATGGGACGGGCAGATAAATATCAATGGATCAATCAGCATCTTGGGGATATAGCATGCAGTATCTTAGATATTTTCCCCTATGTCTAAACCATAGGGATAAAGTATCTTTATGTAAAACATTTATACAGATGTAAGGATGCTGCCTTTCTTGGGTGTCTCAGACAGAAGACCATTGGCATTTGGCACACCATCCCTATGACCTCAATTTAACAACTGAGGTAATTTGGTGCACTAGTTCTGCTTGAGAACAATACATCTATCACACACATGTCAGGGTCGGGTGGCTGCATCTAGCCTTCACTAGCCTCTGGCAATCAGCTTCTGTTTCTTAACCCCTCCAGGGTTGTGTTAAATAGACAGAGCACTCCTTAAAAACCCGTGTGAACAGTAACTCTGGCAGCTTAGGGAAAGAAGGTTGGTTTTCTCAGTGCTGGCTTTGCCTTGTTTTGTTTGGGTCAACAACTTTTCTATAGGCCAGGTGCTTAGAGCCATGCATAAATATCGGGCTTTGAGGAATGTGACACCTGCATTACAAGCTGATGCTGTCACGAGGCCTAGGAAGAGCAAAACAAATAGCCTTACATTGAAATAAACTAAGAAAATGTTCTTCCAAGATGGAATAATTTTGACAACCTAAGCCATCAAATATAAATCTTGGAGAACCTTAAAGAGGAAGAAAAATGGACACATCCGATCAAGGCTCCTGGGGCATTGTTAGACAGGACGGCGAATGAAGAGCCTGGATTTCAGTAGCTCTTCCACCCCAACACAAACACCACTCAACAACTCTGAGTTCAAAATTAGCATCTGGGCTAAGCAAACATAAAGACCCTCAGAACCCACCTTAGAGAAGCTGAGTGTGTAGTTTGTATAAAACACCTGTACTGGGGAGGTAGAGAAAGGCAAATCATTGGGGCACCCAGATGACCAGGCTACCCTAATTCAGCAGTTCTCAGTGAATGGATGTTATATTAAAAGTGGTATAGATGATGCTCCCGAGAAGAGACAGTCTTCTGGCCTCTCTGTATGCATGCATGCATGCATGCATATCCCCAGCATACAAGTTTAGACTCATACACACAAGATTAGCATCTGCCTTCATCTAGAAGATTGACCATTTAAAATATGCTTTAATAGAAAAAAAATCATCTTATATGACAATTCACAGTGCAGGGATTAACTAAAAGCTGTTCTAAGGGCTGTACAATTAGACACATCCACCTACCTGGGAGCCCTTGAACCAGTGTTCCCTAAAGCAATGCTGATGTAGTTTTAGGCATGCATAAATGAGGTGCCATCTCTGGGCTTGGGTTCTATAAGAAAGCAGGCTGAGCAATCCACAAGGAGCAAGCCATGCTCTCCATGGCCCCTCCATGGCCTCTGCATCAGCTCCTGCCTCCAAGTTGCTGCCTTATTTGAGCTCCTGTCCTGACTTCTTTTGATGATGAACCATGATGCAAAAGTGTAAACCAAAAAACCCCTCCCTCCCCAACTTTATTAGGAGATGAGGACAGTAAAGCAGAAATTTCAAACCAGAGAGTGTGGGGTTTGAGAGAATTAATTTGGAGGTTACCTCAAGAGTTAGACATTAGTGAGAAGTTAATTGTGAAGGTGTGTTTTTCTTCTTGGGACAATAGATAACAAGGCACTGCAACCCAAACATGGATTTGTCTGTGGTTAAAGTCAGAAAGCACACCTTAAGTGACACTTTCATGAAAGAAAGTAGAGATTTTCTTTTTCTTTTCTTTTTCTTCTTTATTTTATTAATTTGCTTATTTTGAGGCAAGGTTTTGCTATATAGCCCTGGCTGGCCTGAAACTTTCTATGTAGACCAGGCTGGCCCAGGACTCACAGAGATCTGCCTGCCTCATCCTTTGAAGTTCTAGGATTAAATGTTTGAGGCACAAGCCTAGTTACTGATTTGTTTGTTTGTTTCTCTGCTTTAGTGATAGGATCTGCACACACTACACAGCTGTGGTGCCACTGAACTAAATCACAGCTTTCATTTTTGTCAATATTTATATGTTAAAAGGACAAGTTTACTTAACATTCTGATTACCTGGTAATTGTCCTATGTTTTTGTTCTAATCCCACACCAATTAGAGAAAGCACTAAGATTTCCATAGTCTATATCTCATGTATCACAGCACCATTGCTTGCTTATTTGTGGGGCTTTATCAGTGAGACTGCACACTGGGCATCTCTGGACTTGTATAACATCCATCCCATCTTCCAAACTCTTCCATCCCCATTTCCAAAAGGGCCAATCCACCCTGGGCTCCTAAAATCACCTGTTTCCGATTTCTTTTCTAATCGAGAAAAAAAAAACACTTCCAGCTGAGGAGAGTCCCGACTCGACTATTTTTGCTTGTGTTTTCAGTAAATAAGCATTGGTCTTTAATATCCTAGACATTTGAGAAGCATTAACAGGATAAATAACACTGCGGCACATAGCCTTTATTCATGAGTGATCAAATAAAGGCATTTGTGTATGTAGTAATGCTTATTAAGTGTGGATTTCATAGTCGTGGACTCATCCACTCATCCACTGGCTAAGCTGATTCGCAGGACCATGAGTGGACAGCCCAGAAACCCACTCTGAATCAAGAATAGCTCACCCAATCTTCTGACTTCAGCTCTCACACTTTGAATGTCCTGTCTGGCGTAAGTCCTGTGACGTGGTTTTGTCTGTGTTCTTTATTTCTTTTCTTGGTGATTTATTCACTGTCTCAGGAGGCCCCTGGGTACAGAGCTGAAGTGCAAGCTGGTGCTCCTGAAAGCTGACAGAGGTATGCCTCACAGAGAAAACAACTGCTTATGTTTTTATTTCTTCTAGTATGAGTTAAATTGCTACTTGACCACATTTCAATGTTAATAGACCAATTAGATAGTCAGTTGACTTTAAGATACTTAAAGGAAGGTCATACATGGATTTATTCACTAATGGCAATCCTGAGGCCTGAGGCTCCAGGACTCTCACCTCTGTATTCACAGGGAACTGCCCATGGCCACCTATTCATGGTTACTGGGGGAGGTATAAAACAATTGCTGGAGCCTGCTGATCAGTCAACATGCATCCCAACAAAATTCTTTGGAGAATAATGAGAGTGAGCCCAAATATCTCTTTGAGAATAACGAGAATAAGCCAGGTATGCAGACATAACTTTTTCTGATACATTCTCCAAAGCATGTCTTTATCGAATTCCTACAACTGCTATTTTAGCCTTAAAATGAAAATTATCCATTGCACACAAAAAAAGATGTTCCACGAAGATCCACTTTAACCTAAAATTAGAAACATGATCTACCCTTAATACTTTATATTTAGAAACTATAATTCTTGTTATATCAACTAAATGATTCTAATTATAATAAAATAGTTCATGTTACACCATTAAGACCCAGCACTATTGTCATTAATCCAAGAAAAAAAATTATTTCCAAAATGAGAGTTGAATTAGGTGACATATGCATGGGGTGTTTCATCCATTGTATTTGAAAGGCTTCAAGTGGTTCTCAGCATAAAGCTTAATGACCCTTCTCTTCTGTGGAGTCATTTTTAGATTTCCAAGGTCTTACTTCTAGAGCAGACAAAGCGTTCTGAACATATGTGGAATCACTGAGGAAATATGTGACATTTTCCAACAGAATATTCTCTGAGCATTGTCAACAGGGACTCTTGATCACTCCTTTGCCTCAAGAGAATGTTCTCTAAAATACACTGTAATGTGAAATGAAATCTGGTCCTCAGAGACAGGAAGAGAATGGTAGATGATAATGTCATATGTCTCTCATGTAGGCTGAGCAAAATGTTTGCGTCAGCATTAAGTGGATCTGTTTAAAGCTGTGCATGGAAATAAATATCCAAATAGAATTTGTTGAATTCAGAGACACTACTTGCTTCTAATGGATTCAGGTGGAGAGGCAGGAAAAAACAGATAAAACCACCTAACTGCAACTTTTAGCAGCCCAAGCCTTGAGTAGATGGATGGTGCTGGCCACCTGGTTTGTAAGACAGATGTTCTGTGAAGTTCATTCTGACTGTAAATAGGGGAAACCAAATGGGAAAATGCTTTCATAGAATATAATAAAAAGAAATTACGTTTTGAAAACCTAGCAGACTGAATTTTGCAAGAAGTCAACGGTGAAATTCGGGATTTGTGATGTAAACTAAATTTCAGAAAACTTTGTCAGGTAGATGCTAAAGGTAACAAGCAATCTCTTGAATCAGGCAAGAGAGAATTTTTTCTGAAGGTGTCCCAGAGTCTCAGGAAAAACAATTCCTGCCTGCATGCTGCCCTCTGGTTGAATCAGGACTTCTCGTTGGCCTGTAATGTACTAAAATGATAGAGAATGCTTAGGTAATTGTTGGACTTGCAAACGTTCTATCAGGTTGTTCTCCATGATGGCAGTTTTTTGAAATTAATATTATTAAGCTTGTTAGAATCAAAGGGTAGAAATAATGATATCAGCTCTGTATGAAAGAAAATGAGTCAGAGTCGACAGAGGACATGGGATACTACCTTACTATTTCAACATTGCCTTTATATATCTATGCATGTCTTAAAAGTGGCAAGTTCTTAAGTAACTTACTGTGGCAGACAGCATATACTACAGATAACATAGTGGTTGGGACTGAGTTCCTGGCCATTTATTGACTGGAAGATTTGAGTAGGTTGATAGATAATCTGTGGGATATTTTACAAATTTCTAATATTCATATGCCTCTGGACGTATAGTTGATATAAATTTTCTCTCATTCTGAAGCAGGAGCCTCTAGAATTCTAAACCTACAAAGGATAAAAGAATCTAGGAACAATCCAGAGTCAGTACAAACTCATCAAGTAGAAAACACTGGTGAGGCTATGCCAGTGCCTGGCAAATACAGAAGTGGATGCTCACAGTCATCTCTAGGATGGAACACAGGATCCCCAAGGTAGGAGCTAGAGAGAGTATCCAAGAGCTGAAGGGGTCTGCAGCCCTATAGGTGGAACAACAATATGAACTAATCCATACCCCCAGAGCTGTGTCTCTAGCTGCATATGTATTAGAAGATGGCCTAGTCGGCCATTATTGGGAAGAGAGGCCCCTTGGTCTAGCAAACTTTATATGCCCCAGTACAGGGGAATGCCAGGGCCAAGTAGTGGGAGTGGGTGGGTAGGGGAGCAGGGTGGGAGGAGGGTATAGGGAACTTTTGGGATAGCATTTGAAATGTAAATGAAGAAACTATCTAATAAAAAAAAAGAAAACTCTGATCTGGGAGGAAGGCATGGACTGGCATAGTATATTGAACCAGACCTGGACTGGATTGCAGAAGCAGTCCATCACGAGTAGGAAACCAACAATGGTGTTTCACTGAGCCAGTGACAAGTGTGGGAGGTCCCTAGTTCTCCAGTGGTCTGCGGTGGGTTGAATAGGTTTGGATCCCATAGATTGTGTCTGAATGCTTGGCCCATAGGGAGTGGCACTGTTAGAAGATGCGGCCTTGCTGGAGTCCACGTGGCCTTGTTAGAGGAAGTGTGTCACTGTCGAGGTGGCGATTTGAGGTCTTAAACGTTCAAACCTTGCCCAGTAAGAAACACGTCCAGTCTGCCCCTGGCTGCCTTTGGATCTAGATGTGGAACTCTCAGCAACTTCTCCAGCATCATGTCTGCCATTATGCTTCTATGCTTCCCACCATGATGATAATAGACTAACCCTCTGAAACTGTAAGCCAGCCACAATGAAATGTTTTCCTTTACAAGAGTTGCTGTGGTCATGGTGTCTTCTCACACCCATAAATGGTCCTACTGGGAACTAGAGAAGACAGATCAGCACATCTGGGAGCAAGCTCTCTCCTGACTGGCAGGCTAGTAGACCCAGGGCAAAACTTCCATCCTTGTCTGTGCTTCCTCAAGACAAAGGTTTTAAGACCACTCAAGATCACAGTAGAGCTTTCAGAGAACTTAGCAGAATGTCTGGAAGCCAGACTGTTATAGAGGGAAGTCAGTAAATCCATGTCAATTCAAATGAACTTCAAGATACTGTGTGTGCCTGTGCATACACTGTCAGTGTGTGAATGGCAGTCTTATGAAAATAGCTGTTGAAGGTATTAATTTGTGCAATGTTGTCAATAGTTTGGAAATAACATTTTTTGTACCATGATAAGTTCTTCTAGTCTTCTTAATAGTACTGAAGGCTGCATCAAGTATGTCTTTTGTGTCTGGCTCCAACTCTTTATCCAGTGTTCTAATAGCCTTTGCTGCTGATATCCCCTTCACTTTTGATGAGGTTTTTCCTCCCAGAACTCTTTGAAGTTCAATAGATTTTTCTCCTAGATACCTTTGCGTTTATCATGGAACTCACCTGCCTCTAAAACTCTTATGGATTCTTTTAGATGTTAGTCAGCTCAGGTTCCTATCTGCTATCAAAATAGCCCAGCCAGGGCAGGTATACCCCATGAACCTAATGGGTTCTCAGATGAGGGATCCTTATATACTGACATAGAGGTGACACCAAGGAATGAGGACAGGGGCAATAGCAGTGAATATCACCAATCCAACATTCCTTCAGACAACTTACTTTTCTCTCAGAGCCTCAGGCAGTGCCTCTTTTCCCAACACCTGCTGTAATGTGATTCTTTCTGTTGTGTGAGATTCTCAAGTAAAATTGACATTGGGGAGTCTAAAACTCCTGTAGAAGACTATATTAAGCAGACGTTAGCCCTATGACTCTGCTCTTAGGCCTCCATGTGTTCTTAATGCTATCCTGAGGGCTCAGACTCCCTGGATAGAGCACCTGTCTTAAAGCTTTTCTACTGGAAGAAGACATACAAACACAGATTAATATGAAAAAAAAAAAGGATTAATACATATTTGTTCTAAATGCTAAGCATAGAGTAGGGGATGATGGATAATTCCTATTAAGAACTAAATGAGTAAAAGATGAGAATTCTTGAGAAATTATTGTTTCCTCTTATTAATTATTTTTTATCTCTGAGGCTATTAGGTTTCAGGAATAGAATGTGATTTTTCCCCCCATTTAACATCTTTGGGTTGGAGTCCTGGCTTGTTTCCATTTGAGAATTCTTAATTTGTATGTGATTGTCATTGACATAATATTTTTCAATGGGCCAATATTTTCAGTTCAAAATATTTCATAGAATATTTTGAACATTCTGAGTCTATATTTCATAATGGGTAAGGAGAACTAATAAACCACCGTGTTACAGATCTACATCTCCCTCCTGCCTCTCCTCTTTACCATATAAGCATCTTCAATGGCTTCCCTATGGGGTGTTACTGTTGTCACTCCTGTGATGAAGCAAGCAGCATAGAGAACTTCCATAGGTCCTTCCAACTCAAAGTTATGATTATGTTTCAATTTTTTTTCCAAACCTAGAAAGGTATAGACCAACACTTCGCAGGATACTGATGTCTGTTGGTTTCTGACAGTATAAGAATCAATATGGAATGGCATGGAAAAAGCATTCACTGAAATGAAGAAAGACAAGCTACACAAATGCCCATGCTTCCAATAATTTCTACCCTGCATCAATGAGAGGATGCTCTTGAGACACAGTGAGAGACTATACTTCATGGTTTGGGGAACTGGGTAATGCAAACTTCTTGTCAATGGGATGGCAGAGAACTAACTGCTCAGGCTCATCCCTTTGGAGCGGGACCCTAATAAAGGGCTAAATTTCAAGTCCTTCCCAAACTCTACCACATGATTGTAGAGTGAGTTCCGTAGCTGACTGAATCTGTAGCCATGGAAGAAGAAGAAGAAGAAGAAGAAGAAGAAGAAGAAGAAGAAGAAGAAGAAGAAGAAGAAGAAGAAGAAGAAGAAGAAGAAGAAGAAGGAAGAGGAGGAGGAGGAGGAGAGGAGGAGGAGGAAGAGGAGGAAGAAGAGGAGGAGGAAGAGGAGGAGGAGGAAGAATATTGAAAAATATTTGTTCAATACCTTGATGCGAGCCTTTGATTTATGACTCTGAGAACAAAAGCCCAGCAGGTACAGCCTCAGCCAAAGTCCCTGCTGTTCCACCTGGGCGAGGCACAGAACTGCAGGGTCATGGTTGTGTTTTTAATGAGCTGGAAATTCCAAACCAGCATCCTTCTCCAAATGCCCTGCACACACCCTGCCCAGGTAATGGAGCAGGAGTAGAGAGGAAGTGAGCCTCCATCTCCTGAGGTTCATCAGAACTTGCTGGGTGAGACCACAGTTCCCAGCAGCTGCGCTGACACAGAGGGCTCAGGTCCTGCAGGCTCTGGATGATGGCTTTCACGTTCCTCACAATCTTCCAGGTCATCAGGTCATGCTGACCTCTGTGATTTGAGCATAGTGCTAAGGGAAAAACAACACCTTCTTCATGCAGAATGCAGAAATCAACCAGGCAAGTCAGTATGAAGGGCAAGTGAATCTCTGCTGAAAACCATGAGTGCTAGAAAAACCAAGGTAAGAAAAGCGATGCTCTGCGTACTGATGAAGCCTCTCAGAAGAGAGATATGCTAGTCTGCTGGCTGCAAGCACAGCAGAGTATTCTTAATAGTGTTAGGGGTTGGCTCTCTCTAATGGGATGAGTCTCCACTTGGGCCAGTCATTGGTTTGCACATACATTTCATCCTGCTGTGACTTGATATGCCAGACCATGTTGGCACATGGAGGGAGGATAGGGGAGGGGGTTTGAGAGACTGGGAAAAGAGGGAGGTAGCTTCAACTGGGAGGTAAAGCGAAGGAAGAAAGAAAAAGGAAGAAGAGAAAGGAGAAAGAAAGAAAGAAAGAAAGAAAGAAAGAAAGAAAGAAAGAAAGAAAGAAAGAAAGAAAGAAAGAAAGAGGGAGGAAGGAAGGAAGGAAGGAAGGAAGGAAGGAAGGAAGGAAGGAAGGAAGGAAGAAAAAAGGTTAAAAAGAAAAAAAAAACATCCAAAAAAGAAATGCCATTCTTACTCCTCCTGAGGGCATTTGGGCCTAGTGTGTTTGCTTCTGATGGGACGTGTTGTCAGACAGAGAGTCCAAGCCACCTCTGTGGCAGGTGTCAGATAAACACATCCTGCAGCTGCAAGTCTGATGGGTTTGTGCATGAGGACCCTGGAATTCCATGTGGATACAGGTGAGGTCCCGTCAGCAGCTCTGCCTATAACACAGAGAGGCCACACTGGTCTGAGACGGAAGCGGAATCTCTGCTTCTTCTTGTAGAGCGTTCACAGCTGGATTTCAAGGCTATCAGGAGGCTGGAGAGAGGATGGGGAAAACTCCTGACAGCTTCTTTGGTAAGACTGCCTGAGTGGGTCACACCTCCGTTCACTTTCAGATCCCTGCCAGAATGAGTTTTCTCCAGTTGTCATGCCTCCCTTCAAGTCTTTCTACTACCAGTCCTTGTGCCATATCACTAGTAAGGCAGGAACACGAAGGTTTGAAAACTCATGCTTTAAACCAGCTGTTTCACATATAAAATAAATAAAATTTCAAAGGCTGGGGATGTAACCCATCTGCATGGTGCACACCTAGTAAGTGCAATGTGTCAAGTTTGGCATGCTACACACACACACACACACACACACACACACTCACACTTATACACTCACCTACACTGTCAAACACACTTAAGCACATACTCACACATACACATACATGCACTCACACTCAAACACTCACCTACACTTTCTTTTCTTTTGCCTTTCTTTTTTTTCAATTTTTATTAGATATTTTCTTCATTTACATTTCAAATGTTATCCAGAAATTTCCCTATACCCTCCCCCATCCCCGCCCTGCTCCCCTACCCACCCACTCCCACATATTGGCCCTGGCGTTCTCCTGTACTGGGGCGTATAAAGTCTGCATGACCAAGGGGCCTCTCTTCTCAATGATGGCCAACTAGGCCATCTTCTTCTATATATGCAGCTAGAGACCTGAGCTCTGGGGGTACTAGTAGGTTCATGTTATTCTTCCACCTATAGGGTTGAAGACCCCTTCAGCTCCTTGGTTACTTTCTCTAGCTCCTTCCTTGGGAACCCTGTATTCCATCTAATAGCTGACTGTACCTTGGGTGTCCTGTGTTCCATCTAATAGCTCACCTACACTTTCAAACACCCACACCAACACACATATACACTCTCAAACACACACACTCACCTACACTCTCAAACACAGACACACATACACACACATACACACACACTCTCAAACACACACACTCACACATACACTCATACACACACTCCCTCACACTCTCAAACACACACATACACATACATACTTGCCTACACTCTCAAACACAGACATACATACACACACATACTCTCACACACACAGAGCCACCTACACTCTCAAATATTCACAAGCACACACTCACACATACACTCACACATGCAGCTACACTCTCAAACAAACACACACACACACTTATACTCTCAAACACACACACACACACACACACACACACACACACACACATCTTTCAAACCAAATATATTGATCACAGCTCCATCTAAGAAAGAAATGTTCTGTGTCTAAAAGCACTGTGACCCTTGGCACACTGAGAATACAGGAAATTGATCTGTAGAGAAGCACACAGTTCCTCCTCAAGAACACAGGAGTGTGCTATCTCTTATGACATACAGGCTTGTTTTGTTCCCATATATTCTATCTAGACTTCCTTGTCTTTCTCCTCCCTGGTGATGTATTAAGCAGAACCTTTCACTCCTTATAAGCAGTCGGATGATTCTATAGCATCTTTGAATGTACTTGCTTCTAATACAAGCTCAGCACAAGAGTAGCTGTGGATTCTTGGAGTTTCTCTAATGTTCCTGGGATCCCCAGCTTCCACCGCTGAAAATTCACATTTTAGACTCCACACCTTGCTTCATGAGCCGCACCATTTGAACCACAAATAAGTAACTTTTTTTCCTAATAATAAATAATAATTAGCTCAGTTCTTTGTAAATATAATTATTTGTGGACTGCCTATATTACAGCATACATATCTGGGATAAATTTCTGAAAACCATTTCTTAGTTATGGCTTACTGGCCTTACATTGTTTAAAAGTGCTTAGTTTAAACTTCCACCAGAGAAACTCTGAGTAAATGCAGATAACACGCACAAGTTGAATACTTCCATCTCAAAATCAGAGTGACTTTTCAAACAGTGTCTTCAGCAAACTCAAATATCTCACTATTTTTCCAAGTTCTCGCTCCTCGGGTTGCTCAATATACTTTGCAGAATATATTTACTCTATAAAAAGGGGAGACTCAATTTCTCTTCCAATTTCACAGCCACAGAACTGCTCGGAGTTATTTAACAACAACAGCAGGGCCTGGACAATAGATTCATCACTTGGACATACTTGAACCTCATCCTACACCGTTGAATTCTGTTACTACCTCTATTACATCAACCTTAATTCCTAAATTCCTCTTCATATACATTCTAAAATAATTTCCTTGTGATGTGCTGACAGAGTTTGGAGGTTCATATTGTGTTCCATTTAAGTAGTTCATATTCCCTGGAACCATCTTTAGTTCCCATTGTCCCCCTTATCAGGCAGCAGCAGCCTCGCTCCCCACGCTCCTGTGGAATGTGATAGTTTCTGCCTGAGAAGCAGTCTGTGTCCTCTGGAAACTTAGAGGATGCCTTAGGTTCAGACTTTCTGAAAGAAAAAAAAAAAATTAAACGAGATCTTCACTGTTACAGTCCCCAACTAGATGTCATAAAATTTTAATTATAGCCTAAAAATATAGCTTTTGTTTCTTTATGTGAGTCTTCTGAAGGCTGACAATTCGAAATAGCTCGCCAGCACTGCCACTTGAAGTTTATTTTCTATTTCCATGGCATGGATGACTCTTATCTCTTAGGACATTTCTATGGGACTTTAAGACAAATATACTTAATTGTTAAGTCTGTCTTACAGGGAACTCGCTCCACATTGTGCGCCATGTGAAAAGGAGCCCCAGTGTGCTGGTGGGACATGGGTGACAGAGCGCTTGTGGTACAATCACGGAGCATGTCCATTCTCTCCCGACAAAGTGGTGTGTGTGTGTGTGTGTGTGTGTGTGTGTGTGTGTGTGTGTGTGTCGCTCTCTCCTCATTCATTTATGTTTACGATGGCCCTTCTTTGATTCCACCCTCTTCTTGAAGTCCTCTTGAACCCCTGGATTCTGGGCTTAGCTCCCTTTGTGTCAGCCAGGCAGTGGCTGACATGGTGTTTACAGAACCATGGTAATGAAACATAGACTGTGATGATTTGGATAAAAATGGTCCCATAAGCTCATATATTTGAATGCTTAGTCATCCAGGTGTGGCAACATGTCAAAGGATAAGGAGGATTAGAAGCTGTGAACGTGTTAGAGGAAGTATGTGACTTGAGTGTGGGCTTTGAGGACTTATAAGCCCAAGGTACGCTTTGTTGCACTCTCTCTCTCTCTCTCTCTCTCTCTCTCTCTCTCTGATTGTAGATCAGGATGTAGGTCTTAGCTATTACTCCATCACTATTCCTGACTGCTGCCATGCTCCCCAACCATGATGATAATGGACTAAGGCTCTGTAACTGTAAGCCAGCCCCTAATTAAGTGCTTTCATAAGAGTTGCCTGGATTGTCATGTCTCTTCACAGCAATAGAACAGTGATTAAGACATAGAGGAACAGGTTCCTAATCAGACCTTCCAAAAAGCAGATGGCTGATGGACAGAACCTGGCTACCAACACCCTGCCTTTGAAACCAGTCATGGCAGGTTGTACCCTCACCTCAGATTGAAACACCAGATCTATTCACCAACTTAAAGTCCAAATCACTGTCTCAGGCACCACAACTGCCTCGACAGAGAGAGAGAGAGAGAGAGAGAGAGAGAGAGAGAGAGAGAAAGAGAGAGAGAGAGTTTTCTCCCCAACATGGCATCTTCTGTTCACTATGCCCACTATGGCCACTTCTAGCCCCATCTCTAGAAGTGATATGTTAATTGATGAAAGCTGAGCTACGTTTTCAGAGTCTGAAGAATGAAGTTTGAGGGCTTAGCTTAGGTAGGGTAGGATTCACATGGCTGAAAGTCATTAGACACCAGAAGGTATCCTGAAGTTTCTGTAGAGTCCAGTTCAAAGGCATGTGTAGTCTAACATACTTCACTGAACTGACCCAAGAAGACAGGTGAAATTAAGGTAATTGATCCTAATATCCAGTCTGTCTATGCTGACTTTATGACTTGTTCTATTCATTATGAATGAGACATAGTTCATAACTACAAATGTGAGTTTTGATATTTCACCACTTATTCCTATCATCTTCTCATATATTTTGAGGTCCCCTCCTCATGTACCACCATGTGAAATTATTATGTATTTGTGAACTAACTCCTTTATCATTAGGTAATATTTTTATTTACACCTTAGATGTGAAATCCTTTTTTAAAATCAGCAGAGCTTCTCCAAAATTTGTTTGATTTCTGCTTCAGCAATATACACAGGCACTCATATTTACTCCTCTGGACTCAAATGTACTTCCTTTTGCTGTTAGATCCTGTTGACATGTAAAGTGGGTGGGTGTCTTAGATACAGAAAATCAGTTGAATATTTTGCACTCAGTCTGGCAATCCCTTTCGTAAACTGCCATGTTTAGCCTTTTGCTTCAACAGCGTTGACCTTAAGAGTCAGATTTGAACGTATCATCTTATTCTTTGCTTTCTTTCTGGGCCACCCATTTTCTCCTTTCTCTGCTTTCTTTTGAACTAATTCAATTTTATTCCTAGGACTTACTTATTGATTCTGCATTATAGACCAGAGTTTGGTTCCTCATGAAAAAATGGTTTATTATTGGGGTAAAAATATTTTGGGGGGAACAAGCAAAATAAACTTGTCCTAAGTACTACCTAAGTATTCTGAAACACAATGACTGTCCCTAACCACAACTCCTGTTATTTATCCTTTGTTTCCCAAAACATAATGACTGTCCATAACTACAAAAAGAACAGAATTTTGATTTTTTTTTTTTTGGTTAGACTGTAAAACCTACCTTCTGTATCAGATGTCATACATCAAGCACAAGCACATAAGGAAAGCTCTTATCGATAAACCCTGATTGGAGATAATATGTAACAATAATTTGATACAACTGTTTGTGGTTTGCTGCAGCCCTGATCGATCTGTAGAAGCTTGATTACAATACATTCTACTCATCTGCATTGACCTGGTGTTTGAGTTGTTTGGATCTCAGTGGACCCCATAATATTATAAACCAAAACTCATTCATCAAACATTAAAATAAGTAACACAGTACACTGGCCAGTCTGTTGATTCCCTTGGTGACCTCAGGGATCTTTTAAGCATGCTTCTTGTCCCCTAATCTACACCTCCTGTCAAACCAGAATGTTTATCCCCCAGCCTGCAGGCAGAAGACCATCACTGTCATGGAGATGATTATGCACTGCATCTGGCAAAGTGTATGTGGATGTAAAACAGGTACCTAGTGTGTGAACAACTAATAGAGCTCTGAATGTGTAAGACAGAAATGGTCCAACTTCAAAAGTGAGCATAGAGCCAATCAGAACCATATGTGTGTCAAGCACAAACTGAGCATACCCAAGAAACAGCACAAATTTTTATTTTATTTTTTATTTTTTAACATATATAAGAACTAAATGTAATACACCAAACACATGGACAAAAAAAAAATACAAGAATTATATGATCATCTCAATAGAAGCAAAAAAGAAGAAGAAGAAAAAAAAAAGAAAAAGTCTTTGATAAAGTTCAACATGCATTCTTAATAAAGCCCTAGATCAAGTAGGACTGTAGGAAACATATTCCAACATAATAATGATTATGTATGACAAACTCATGGCCAATATCATCCTAGCACAAATTATTTTTAAGAGATTAGAAACTCAATTAAAGATAAAGTCAGATCATTGGTGAATTGTTCATTAATAATCAATTCCAAGCTTCCTTTGAAACCACACATTTCTTTAATCTAAGCAGAGAAAGGTGCCATGGAAGTGCTCAGGAAAGGTTGGGTTGAAACAAAAGCAAAAGAAGCACCTGAGAAAGCAATGTGCTTTCCTCCTGAGAGAAAGTGTAGCTCATGTATGTTCCCTGCTCAAGTGGGTGAAGAAAAGGGTTTGGACAGGTATGTTTCTACCTTGGCTTCCCTCAAGGCAGGAACCTGCAGGCCAGAGCTGAAGCAGAAACTGTGGAGGATATTCCTTGTTGGCTGGTTCCCTGCTTGTGCATAGCTGCCTTTCTTACACAGCACAGGACCACCTTCCTAGGTATAGCACGGCCCACATTAGGCCGAGTTCTCCCACACCAGTGATCAATAAAGATAGTGTCCCACAGACATGTGCACAGGTCAGTCCAATGGAAGCAATTCTTCAGCTGAATTTCTGTCTTCTCAGGCATGTTAAATTAACTAAAATTAGCTATCACATTTAAGTGTTTGATGCTAACTTACAGATGCTAACAGTGAAACCCCATCAGATAGGTATGAGGTGCCTCTATTTACATTTCACACTTCACATAGGAAAACGCACACTATAGATAGTTTTGCATGTCAAAGTTTGGTTTTGCTTCAAGGGTTTTCCTCACCCAGTCTCTGCGACTCTTGACTATCATAGTCCACATACCTAGAGACTGAGAAGCAACTCAGTATGTGCCCAGTGTATCCTAGAGATAGCACAGGAAGATATTCCTTTGTAAAATGAAGTGATTGCCTCAGGAAAGGAAAGCTGGTGAGTGGCTTTGTATTCCCTGGTCTCTGCCAAACCGGTCCCTTAGCATAAGGCATATTTAAACCCTCAGTGAAGAAACTGGATTCTATTTCACTTCTTGCCCATACTGGTTCTCTCCATAGATGTACCAAGGAAGACAAACATCAGCTCCGAGCTCGGTGTATATACATACACATATTTCTCAACCAAATTTCCTATTGCTGGAAGCTTCCAAAATCATAAAAAAGCACACAGGTGAAGCTGTAGCAGCATGAGGCTCCACTGTTACGCAAGCTTTCCAGTCTACAGGAATCACACAGATGAAGCTAGAGCAGGCTGTGGCTCTGCTATTACCCAAGCTTGGATCTACAAGAATCGCTGCTGAGAGGCATCTTTGGGCACCTGCCTGCTATCTGGATTTTTCCTTCTGTCTTACCCTTTCCACTTTTTTGCTTCCTTTCCCTTCTCTTCCTCCTCCTTTCCCTCCCACCCATATACTGCCCACGTTTCCTGTGCTGCTCACCTTCTAGGAAAGCATCCTCATCTTACAGACAGACCCAGCACTTTAAAGCCTGAATAACATCTCACAACATTCACAGTTGTTTGTGTTTCTGCTTGTTCTCTTCTGCTCGATGATGAGTTTCCTAAACTTGATTGTCACTGACCAAATGCCCCTGTCCCACATGTATTTGCTCACAGATTTCTGATGCATAGATTTAAATGCTCATCGGTCCTTAAGTCAGCCCACATGTGGATTGTTTTGGGTGATGTTCCCACCTTGCAGAGGGTCTCAGCCTCAGAGCCAAGCCCTCCTTGGCTTTGGTGCTTGTACTGTATCCAATGGTCATTTCCTCACCATCTCTTCCTACAGATATGCTATTTGATTTTTTATACTAGATATTGACATTTTTCTCTCAAATTGAGTGAAACGTTCTCATTATACATGCTGCACCTCTAACTCATTTCAATTTACACATATATAATTATTTTTAAAATTTCCTATGTGTGTATGTGTATGTGTGTTCTTGCATATGTGCACATGCATATGTAGGGGCCAAAGATCAACATTGGGTTCACGTTAATAAATAAGGAAGATCTCACCCTGATCCAGAGCCCACTGGCTGTCCAAAAGCTCCAGGAATCTTCCTGACTCCACTTACCCAACACTGAGATTCTAGGCACATGCTACCAAGCTTAACAGGGTGTTAGGAATCTAAATTCAGGTCCTCATGCTCACATGGAAGGAGCTTTACTGACCTATCCTCAGGCCCCCTTTTCAGTTCTCATTATGCCCTTCCTTTGCTAAATTACAGCTCTGTGGATTCTGTGTAATCCTCAATTAAGTTGGTCTTTCTGCACTTTATGGGGTATGTTTTCTTTAGGACATGTCTAATCATCTATGTCACTATTTTTTATTAGCATATATTAATTATTCAGATTAATGGGTTCACAGGGATGTTTTGCACATTCACATAGATTGCTTTCATTTTATCCAGGAGCCTTTTCCCTCTTTTCTTTTTCCTCCCCTATTCTTTTCTTCTTCACAGAATCTTCCCAACTGTGTGCTCTAGTGTTTGTGTTAATGTGTCCAGGTTTCTCCGTGAACTGCAGCTAAATCACCTGCTCTGAGTTTGATATTTTTCCATACTATGATCAACCAACAATAAGACAACTTAGGGGTCACCCTTCCCCAGCATTGCCTCACGTTCTCTGGCCCTTCGGCTGCTCTCTTAAGTCAGCAGAGGAGCGAGCACCGTGTACGCCTTCTGGGAGCACAGGTTTTTTTCCCTTTGCTCTCTCTCTCTCTCTCTCTATGGTCCTTACTGGAGCTTTTCAGCTTTCTGTGGGCATGCACAAACTGCCAAGACCAGGGCTCAGAATATGCTCTCCAGGCATGGCTGCCTCCTCCATCAGCCTGTTCTGTCAACTGTATCCATCTCATTGTCCTCAGACTCTCAGAAATGCTAGTCCCACTACCCTCTGGGACAGAGCATGTGAACTGAAGACAGTTGCATGGGCACATACAGGCCAAATTTGCTTTTTATCTCCCATGGCTCGATTTCATGCTGCCTGTGTCGCTTCGAGAACTCGTTGCTCCATATATTTTGTGGCACTGTGGCTGGCCTGATTTTTTTTTTTTTTTTTGAAGGTGATGACAGCTATTGTTTCTTGATTACACACCTGGATTTTTAAAAATGTAATATTGTAACACTGTAAAATGTAAAATGTAACATTGCTGGCCTCTCCCTTTTGTTTCCACTGGTGCCATATTTAATGACAACTCCCACTAACTCTGCTCCCTGCTCTATCCTTTGGATACAGTAGATACAAGCTATGGGGCTTCTGCTTGGTTGCTTCTCCATAAAGTCCTAGACAGGCTAGCTGTACTGTGGATCGCTAGCCTTAGCCAGCAGCTCCAGCACAGACTTAACTTTTAAGATTGAGCTAATCCTTACATCTATTAGCAAACTTATTAAAACTCAACAGAGGTGGTGGAATGACAATTACTTATCAGAATCCTCTTGGCACAGGATCCAGCTCTTCCAGTTTCCGTACAGATCGATAGCAGGTTGAGTTATACCTGGAGAAGGTTAGCTTTCAGATGAGCAGTCTGTGCAGGGATCCCAAGATGTTCACTTGCATTTCCCAATATTCTGAACGTGGAGACAGGAGAGTCTGTGAGTCACTTTCAAAAAGTGCAGGGCCCAGTGGTACAGAATGAAAATCTGTTCTTCTATTATCAAGCAACTATGCCTCAAGTTTTAGATTTAGAAAATACAAAGTAATCCTAAACTCTGTCTGTGGGTGGGGCCAGGATCTGTCAGTCAATCAGTCTATCACCAGGAGTGTAGCCTCCAAGAGAGAGCAGGATTCAAGGGGGTGATTTTTCTTCTCCAATCCCTCCACCTTTTTCCCTGGCCTGTCTCTCCTGCTGTACTGATTTCTTTCTGAGTCTCCTAATATGAGCTGCAGTGGAGAAGAATTTATGTAAGTCGATAAAAGTATGCCCAGTGTTATTCCTGGCACTGAATTAAGGCAGGTTGGTGGGTCTTTTATTATTCCTTGAGCAACATCAGATATTTCTCCTCCATGTGTCTCACTCCATCATTAATACTCCTCTGCAAACGGGCCCGGGGCATTACTGAATCCCCTTGCAATTAAATCTCTCTCCGTATGATTTCTTTTACTCTGACCTGCTTTGTTTTGACATGTATATTTCCCATTGGGAGCTATGTCTAAGAAAAACTAGACAATGCTAGCTTAAGAAAAATGTCTCCTCAGCTTCCTTTTCTACAATCATGCCTGCTTTAGATGTTGTATCTAAAGGGAAATTTATCATGCGTCTAGTGGTTTCCATTGGACACTAAGATCTTAGAAGAAAGCACAGAGACATAAATCTAAAATACACTCCATATGTTTTCTGTATGCAAAGGAGCTAGGCCTATCAGCGATCTGAGTTGAATAATAAGTGATGTATTGTCATTCATTTGTCTAACAAAATAGCCAGAGGTGCGCTGTACAGAACAATGGGTGTTATTTCCAGCATGTGCCTAGATTTCATAGTGTGCAGGAATATTGAACCGGCCCTGATATTTTCCTCCCTAACTTTTGTTCAAAGGTAGCATTTTTAGTGTTTGTATTTAAATCCTTTCTGTTGCAAATGGCAGACTTGCATGCATGTTCCAAAAGATGAGTTCACATCTAAATCTATCAAGAAATGTCTAGAATAAAACCTAGATTGATGTCGCATAAGACCTTCTTGATGTGCCAGGCTAACAGACAATCAGGAACTGAATTGAAAAGTCAAAGAACCTCACCCCCACCCACTCCAAAGTAGCAAATAAAGACTTCTCAGATTTGGGGGTGCAGTGCCAGATGCACACTGTGAAGGAATGTCTGTGGACATAGTCTCCTCTGCACTTCAGGATCTTCAGTGGGACTACCTCTAGCATCTTATTTCATTTGTTGGAAGACATAGCCATGAGGCCTTGGGAGGAGTATTATCCAAGTGCCCTTATCTTCAGTCAAAAGCTCTGTACAACAGAGAAATTACTAGAAATCGATCATATCTCTGAGGAATTATTCTTTGCACCATTGGGAAAGTAATGGGAGAAATGGAGGGTCGGGGGTAGATTCCAAATTCTACTTAGGAAAAAGAAGTTAGGCTTCATGAGTGTTTTCATCCTAAAATTTTCAAATAGTTCAAACAATTCAGCATGAATTTTGACAAAGGTTTTCATCTTTGATAACCTAACTAGTTAAATGCTTCTTAGAAATGACTTAAACAATTAAGATATGGCATGCTAATGTGATAAACTCTATGTAATTGAACAGACTAGCCATAAAACACAGATAAATAAAAGTCAGCCAGCCAATAGACAGTCAGATCCATAGACAACTAACTACTGACCACACTAATATTTTTCCTATTTATGAAGCAAACTTTGATCTATTATGAATATTCAGGACATCAACACATGACTCAGGATTATAAGTGTTTCATAGAGAATGGACATAAGTCGACAGCACTATGGAAAATGATGGGCCAGACATGGATTTCTGGTGGAAGCTGGATATGCTGGCATGTGGAGTGGAAAGCCCTCAAGCCTCCCTGTTAACTCAGGTGGGACCAGGAGAAAGGCTGTATACCAATGACCCCACTATTTGGTAGTTTGAAGATTCTCATACCCCAAGACAAAACACACATCTGAATCCTGTGCCAAGAGACCAGTAGGAACTGAGAATGCTCGTGGTACTGCTGGGAGTATAGTTAGTCCTATACTATAGGGTATAGTTCCTGGGGTACTTGGATCCTGGATAGTTGGAAGTGAGGACACAGAGAGGCCACAGGCACTGCATATGACAGCTCTTGCTAATCCACTTCCCTGTCTAAAGAAAGGAAAGCCTTTGGGGTGGGTAGAGCTAGGTGTCCTGTAAGCAAGGCAGACAAAGAGTGCTGCCTGGAGATCTATATCAAGTTATGGAGCTGAGGGATGAGGAACAAGGTCATGGCATCCAAAATTGGCCTTCTTGGGATGTATACATGTCCAGAAACCACCTAAGGCAGCATTCACTGAAATGAATGCTCTCAAAGGCCAGATGATAGCACTGAAGTTCCCACTTGGACCTGGAGTTATAAGCTGCCCAGTGTGGATACTGGGAACTGTACCCTGGTCTTCTGCAAGACCAGTAAGTGCTCTTAACCTCTGATCCACCTCGCCATCCTTGATTCTTAAGGTAGACTCTTGTTGGCTGTCAGCACTGCTGGCATTAGGATATCGCTATCAGTTTGCCATTTGGTAACTTAAAGTAAAAGTTTCAGTGTGTTCCTTCTCTGACTCATGTTTGTTATAGGAGCCAAGTAAATTTAACCACCCACAATGAAAAAAAAAAAATCATTATAAGATCCAAAGTCCAAATCTCTATGGCAACAAGCCCTCTGCTTTCAGCCCTGGGATGCACAGGCAGGATGGTGCCTCTGATGTAGGTTGATACAGAAAACTTAAATGCAGAGTCTACTTGGAGGCCTCCTGAGGGAAGGTTTTAAACAACTATTTCCCACTAAAACTAGAATTTCTATTTTTGCAAGTCTATAACTCTGTTATTAATGCTTAGATGCCAGTGGCTATAATTGCGCAACTTATTCAAATCAGGCATTTAGAAGCCAACCTATCAAAGGACAGCTCTCACTTGTACATTCTTCATAACCCATGTTTTCTGTGACAGGGCATATACAAGACCATTTATTAAAAGGAGACCTATGGTGGTTGTTCAATTAGTGATATGATTCTCCCTTAAGGGTCCCATGGGGCTATTAGCAAAACGCTAATAGCTAAAGATACACAGCCCTAAGGAAGGCTCCAGAATAGGCCCTGAGCTATAGTTTGCAGCACTTCCGCAAAAATGAATAATTTCCTTTCTTTCGCCTAAGGGCTATATTTCTAATTAAAAATGAGTAAAAATAAAACTTCAAGAATGAGTGTGAAGTGTGCACATGGTAGGAAGGCATTGCTACCAAGCAGTGACATCAAGTTGAGCCAAGATTAATTTCTTAGTTACACGTGGAAATGGAAATAAATAGCAGTATTTTCCTCCAGTCTAAATTGCCACTTTAAATTATAGTAAACATGGCCAACATTATGTTGTTTTAAGAATTATGAATAATTCAGTTTGACTCGCAATGATTAAAGATTTCAAATGAAATAAAAGAAAAAATTATATTTACTGGTAAGGAGCTTTTTTTTATTGCAGCAAATATTGTCTGAAATAAAACTGAATGACTGTAATATGTGGGTTTCCTAGTTTAAGAACTTATTGGAGGGGTGTAACTTTCTGATTGCAAAAGCGTTAAAGAAAGAAAAAGAAACCTGTCTATTTGGAGCACTGACTCCTGGTGTGCAGCCCACCAAGAAGAATCCAAAAGTGTCTGTCCTCTTTCAAACTGTTCTGATGGCTTCTGTAGCTTGGGCGCCCACACCTGCTCCTCCGTGAACTGTGTGTCACATGGGGGAAGGGACACACATGTGATGGAAGGATGTACTCAGAGCCTTGGGATTTGCATCCGGAAAGATCTACAGACTGAGCTCAGATAGAGAGCAGTTCTCAGGAAGATCCCTGAGAGAAGATACCAGCAGGATAGTGAACAAAGAAAAGATCAGAAGCCATGGAGACCTCGAGAAGAACAGTCATTGAAGAGAAGAAAGCCAGGTGTGGGCCTTTTGCTGAAAGCTGACAATGAGGAGTAAGTGAAGTCAGTAACATCAGGAGGAAAGGCAGAGGAAAGGCTTAGGGGAAGGACAAAGCCAAGTTCAACCCAAGCAAACATTCCAAGGGGAAACTCAGAGCCAAAGGGCTTGAAGTTGAACCCCTCCAACTTCTACTCTAGAAGATGCCAAAGTACTGATTGCTACTCCTTCTGCAAAGTATAACCAACCATTATGGGTAATGTGGGTGAGAATGAAAAGCTGAGCAAGGTGATGCTGCTGGAAGCCAAGAGCCACTGATACAGTGTTTGCCTTCTTACATTTGAGACTCAGAGCTGGAGGACACTGCAATCAAAAGTTTCAGTGAGATAAACACAATCGTTCAGAGGCCTGACCTCTCCAGCTAAGGGAAGGGAGAGGATATCTGGGAAAGGAAGGGAACTTTGTCAGGAAACTCTATCTACTGCAGTTGAACAGGACACCTCAGGGAGAGCCTGCCCTGACTCCCTGTGCTTGTGAAGGCCAACAGAAAGACATGAGGTTGCTCAAGTAAGAGAAACGGTCAACACCCCAAACTCCACAGCTGAGGGAGCTAGAAAACCAGTGGATGCTGTTAGCCACGTGCCACTGGGGACCTCTGGCACACTGGGCCAAGGGCCGGAGAGACAGAGCCGATGCATCCTCCACCCACAAAGAAGACAATAGATGGGTTTCATGGTGCCTTAAGAGTCCCCTTGTTAGCTGTTGAGGTCAAGCTGTTCCTTGCTTCAAGCTACTCCATATCGTATAAAATAACATTTTTTTTTTCTGGATTTTCTTGCCCTGGAAGACTCCATCTCACAAGCAAAATTTAATTTCATCTTGATTGCAAACAAAGGCAGGGTGATTTGTGCTTGTTGACACCACCTACAGAATGACAGTAACTTACCCATTCCTAAACAACAAAGCATGCTGCACTATAAACTTACTAAAATAACTTGGGAGCATATGAGAATAGGGCATATTAAAACCGTATTTTCAAAAGAGACCAAGAACATATTGAATACTTTAGACCAGGCAAATATTTAGCACTCTCATTGGGACTCTATAAAGAGGTGGGGATCTAGGACTGTGACAGCCATGCCTCAATCAACCTGACACCTCACCACCTGGTGTATATATCAAAGGACAGACCCTCTGAGCCCTCCCACTTGTCCCAGGAGCCTCAGCTTGGCTAAGTCCCCAGTGCTGCAGAGTTTCATTCAATTGCCATCTTTCCATTTGTCCATCTGGAACTGCCTCTGCACTTCACTTCCGTGATCCCTAGCCCCAGACCCTACTTCTGCATCCAGACTCAGCCACAAGGTTCTTCTCTGCAGCAGTACCTTCAGCAGATCTCTAAGGGTCTTCCTTATCCCAACCCCATAGGCTTTCTTTGAATCTGTCAGCTCTCTGCCTCCTTTGGTACAGCCTCCCTCCCCCCCCCTTTTTTTAACACTGCTGGGACCTCTGTAACTGCAGGTATTCTGAAACCTGCATATATGCACAGGTAGAGACAGATGTAAGAGCTGGTGATGTGTAATGTGTGATCCAAGAGTGAATACTACCCCTTGAGATTGAAATAAAAGAATCCTGATTGCCAACAGCCAGCTATCAAGACAAATCGGGACTAGTCAGCAAATTGCAGGCAGTGAAACTGATATATCTTGTAAATTAAAAAAAAAATTTAAAGATATCATAACATTATGGAAAGACATAAAGGTTCCTGTCTATATTTTCAACCTGGTTTGCTCAGAACTTATTAGTACAAGAAGACTACCCTACCACAGAGCCAGCTTGCCCAAAAATGTCATCCCAGCTCATAGGTCAGCCAGCAGGAATAGTACAGCCATTCTTGAGTGTTGGTAGGAGCTGGTTGAAACTGCATGTTAGTAAAGTATAACCTGCAGCTCCGAATCAGATAATGCCAGAGGAAACAGAAGAATCAGAAGACTAGAGCCTAGAGCCCATAGCACCTTATAACAATATCTAGGGTCCTGTTAAGTATTGTCAAACAAAACAAAATCCAGCCAGATCCCAAAGTGGGTTTTATAAAACAATATATAACAGCATCCAGATGAGAATACAAGTTTGAAGTTTATGATAAAGATTTTAATATAGCTGTGAATGAATGCTACTAGACATGGACTAAAAATAAAGAAGTTCAGCAAAGAGACAGAAATCATCAACAAAGAGAAGATCTCAGTGTAAAGCTGGACATGAACAATCATATACTATTCTAGCAGCCTCTGGGCTTCCTTTTCAACTGCCTTCACTCTCTGGGAAAGAGAAGAGATTCCTTTATTCACATGTTCATGCTCTTGGTGTAGCAAGCTCCATCTATCTGACTTCTGCCAATGGGAGGAGCTTCTTGAGGAAGAAAGCTGAGAAAAGACTTGGAAACTGGTCAGTGTTGCTATTTATACAAGCAATGGCAATGAGGAACAGTTCTTGTGCTTGGGAAACACACAGTAAGTTAATACAGCAACTTACTTGAAATTCTAGAGTCTGGCCACTGCTACCAAGCTCGGTAGTGGATCTGTAGTAGCTTCCTCCAGGATCTGTTCTGTCTGCTCCAGACCTATAGGTTCCCTACCATCCCACATCCAACCTCTCCACCCTGCAAGATCATGTACCTTTCTCTTCAGGACCTTGCCCAGTGAGCCCATCTTACTTCTCACAGTCTCCTCAGCCCACACAGAAACATTGCTAAGAAAGACCACATCCTGGAACACAAAACACATTATTACAGATTCAGAGAGACTGAGATAACTATGAGCTTTCTTTTTTATTATTATTAGATAATTTATTCATTTACATTTCAAATGCTATCCCCAAAGTCTCCTATACCCTCCCCCCACCCTGTTCTCCTACCCACTCAATCCCACTTCTTGGCCCTGGTGTTCCCCTGTACTGGGGCATATAAAGTTTGCTAGACCAAGGGGCCTCTCTTCCCAATGATGGCCAACTAGACCACCTTCTGCTATATATGCAGCTAGAGACATGAGCTCTGTGGGTACTTATTAGTTCATATTGTTGTTCCACCTATAGGGTTGCAGATCCCTTCAGCTCTTGGGTACTTTCTCTAGCTCCTATATTGGGGGGTCCTGTGTTCCATCCTATAGATGACTGTGAGCATCCACTTCTGTGTTTTCCAGGCACTGGCAAAGCCTCACAGGAGACAGCTATATCAGGGTCCCTTCAGCAAAATCTTGCTGGCGTATACAACAGTGTCTGTGTTTGGTGGCTGATTATGGGATAGACCTCTGGGTGGAGCAGTCTCTGGATGGTCCATCCTTTCGTCTTAGCTCCAAACTTTATCTCTGCAACTCCTTCCATGGATATTTTATTCCCAATTCTAGGGAGGAATGAAGTATTCACGCATTGGTCTTCTTGATTTTCTTGTGTTTTGGGAGTTGTATCTTGGATATTCTAAGTTTCTGGGCTAATATCCACTTATCGGTGAGTGTATATCAAGTGACTTTTGTGATTGGGTTACCTCACTAAGGATGACATCCTCCAGATCCATCCATTTGCCAAAGAATTTCATAAATTCATTGTTTTTAATAGCTGAGTAGTATTCCATTGTGTAAATGTTCCACATTTTCTGTATCCATTCCTCTGTTGAGGGATATCTGGGTTCTTTCCAGCTTCTGGCTATTATAAATAGGGCTGCTATGAACATAGTGGAGCATGTGTTCTTATTACCAGTTGGAACATCTTCTGGGTATATGCCCAGGAGAGGTATTGATGGATCCTCTGGTAGTACTATGTCCTGTTTGCTGAGGAACCACCAGACTGATTTCCAGAGTGATTGTACTAGCTTGCAATCCCACTAGAAATGGAGGAGTGTTCCTCTTTCTCCACATTCTCGCTAGCATCTGCTGTCGCCTGAATTTTTGATCCTAGCCATTCTGACTGGAGTGAGGTGGAATCTCAGGATTGTTTTGATTTGCATTTCCCTGATTATTAAGGATGTTGAACACTTTCTTCAAGTGCTTCTCAGCCCTTCGGTATTCCTCAGTTGAGAATTCTTTGTTTAGTTCTGTACCCCATTTTTAATGGGGTTAGCTTTCTATCTGACCATGGTATAATAAAACTTAAAACCAACAGTAAACAAATCTCTAGTAAATACAAAAACTCCTAGAGATTGAACCCCTCATTACTGAATGATGAATGGGTCAAAGAAGAAATCAATATGGAAGGGAGACATTTTTGGAATTAAACGAAAATCAAAATACAAAACTTCTTGAATTTTGATAAGAGAAATTTATAGTTCTCAGTATCTACATTTAAAAGGTCAGAAAGTATGAATACATGACTTAATGGTATAACACAAAAATTGGAAAAACAAGAACAAATCAATTTAAAAATAGTCAAAATCAAGAAATAATAAAATTCGGAGCAGAGATTACGGAATAGGAACAAAGAAAATAATACAAAGAATCAACAAATCTGAAAGCAGTTCTTTGAAAAGAGAAGATCAACAGACAGACCCTGATTACAGACACTTGGCCTTGCCCATTACTGATCTATTCACAATACCTTGGGATGGAAATGACCTAAATGTCCTGTGACTGATGAGTGAGCAATGAGAGAATGGGGCACATATGTACTGTGGAATATGATCAGTGATAAGGTAAAATCAAATCAACAAATCTGTAGGGAGATGTATAGAATTTGAAAAGGATCATATTGTGTGAGGTAACCGGGACCTAGAAGACAAATGTAACAAAACTCCAAATCTTCATATATGAGTCAGATCCTGTAGTAACCACAAACACAAAAAAAGCAAATGGGACCATTGTATGTGGCTGGGGATGGAGAAGAGAACATTATAAATTATACTATTGACTGTATGTTTTTAAATGCATAAGACACATTTAAATAAGTATTTACATGCCATCATATACATACAGTCTTAAATAAATTTGTCATTCTGGGCTGACATTTTTCTGCACAAGAGCCATAGCTGATCTCCAACACCAAGAATGTGGAGTTCTCTTTTGAGCTGGTAGTCAGGGCTGTCTAAGGGACTCCTAAAATATGACAGGCCATTGCCAGTGCCCTTCTCTGTCTTCCAGAGGTGGAAATTAAATCCCTATTGCTAAAGATACAATGTTCTTCAGACACAAAACCCAGAGAACCTGAGCTGGATCTGACGTTGGCCCAACTCTTAAGGTACCAGAAGGCACTCTGTAAGTTTTCAATGGAGAGGGAAAAAGTAATAGTCCTACACAACTATGATGGCTATGAACCACAACAGAGAAAGATCTGATAGGTCTCATGAGATAAGAGAGAAAAAGAAGCTACTTAAGAGAAAGTAGGAGAAAGAGGGGCAGAGAGAGAGACAGAGACAGAGAGAGAGACAGAGACAGAGACAGAGACAAACAGACACAGAGACAGGAGGAGGGTAGAAGAAGGAGGAGGAAGAAAAGGAGAATAAGGAGGAGGAGGAAGAGGAGGAGGAAGAGGAAGAGGAGGAAGAAGAGGAGGAAGAGGAAGAGGAGGCGAAGGAGGAGGGACCTGAAGATTAGAGCAGATTTCTAGAGACAGTTTGAGTCCAAGCAAAAAGCTAGAGGCCAAGAGAGAAACCAGATTGAATCAGTCATCCTAGAGAGGAGCTTGAGCCAGAACAGCCAAGCTGTAGCAGCTAGCCAGAGTAAGAAAAAGCTAGAAATGGTGAGTTTATTTAGCAGCAAGTCTCAGAGGCTGAAAACATTCTAGGCCTAGGAGAGATTGTACAGAAGCTAGAAGGTACCAGGACTAGGCTTAGATTAGCAGATGGAGGCAGTAAGCCTCTGAGACAACACCTGTATTTAGCTAATTAAAATTACTTTCCATCTTCTGAGATCTTCTAACCAGACACTATGGCAGATGCCAACAAGAGCTTTCTGACAGGAGCCTGATATAGCTATCTCCTGAGAGGCTCTGCCAGATCTGGGCAAATATAGAAGTAGATGTTTACAGGACAAAGAACGAGGTTCCCAAATGAAGGAGCTAGAGAAAGTACCCATGGAGCTGAAGGGGTTTGCAGCCCCATAGGAGGAACATCAATATGAACTAACCAGTACCCCCAGAGCTCCTTGGGACTAAACCACCAATCAAAGAAAACACATGTTGGGACTTGTGGCTCTAGCTGCATATGTAGCAGAGAATGGCTTAGTTGGTCATCAATGGGAGGAGAGGCCCTAGGTCCTGTGAAGGTTCTATGCCCCAGTATAGGGGAATGCCAGGGCCAGAAATGGGAGTGGGTAGGATGGGGGTAGAGGGAGAGGGGAAGGGATAGGGGATTTTCAGAGGGGAAACTAGGAAAGAGAATAACATTTGAAATGTAATAAAGAAAATATCTAATAAAAATTTCTTTTTACAGAGCAAAACAAATTACTTTTGCACTCATGACCTAAAGCTCAGAGATAATTGCAGGAGAGTGTAACGAGCCAAAGGAACAGGATGTTTGCTATGAGAATGCTTCTCCTAGAGAGGTCAGAAGATACACTCATAGAATTTTACCGACATGGCTACCCAAATATAACCTGAAAAAGAATACTATCAATAGTCATTCTAACATGAAATCAAGGAAATTAGTATGTCTTGTTAGTACTCTGTTAGACCTAACAAGGAACTACAGGAAACTAAGGAATTCTCAGAGCTGGAGAAATAGTCTTCTCCAGGGACAAGCACATCAATTTGTTCTTCAACACCATATGTCAATCCTTAAAATATATACGTACAAGTAATATTGGACAGTCTAAACAGACTGTGCTTACACACACTACCACCACCACCACCAAAACCAACAGTTAAACAGAGGGGTTGTGAATTTCAAAGAGAGTAGGAGCTGGGCTGGAGGGGGGGGGGGAAGCACAGAGGGAGCAAATGGAATGGGTAAATGAGGTAATTACATAATAATATCAAATAGTTTCAAAGTAAAACATTGGTCATAGCAAGAGAAAGATGTACCCTAAACCCCAAGCTACTTCACGGACCCTCTGTCTAGCTGCCCTGTGAATTGATCAAGTGAATTGACAGAGGTAAGTTTCCCATCATGCCTAAGTCCACCTAATTATTCCCAGATTCAGTTTCTTCTGCAGTGGAACCAAGTTTGATTTTTGTTTCTGAGTAACCTAGGCCTCCTATTCGGCTTCTTGCTTATTGGTCTGTAAACATCTTTTAAATGCCAGTTCACTCGTGAAAGGACTACCCAGTGTTTCCCTCGACTCCTTGACATTCAGACTCCATTGCCTGGTCACTAACATCTCCCAATTCACAGAGCTGGAGCACGTCACCCTGTGCTCCCCACATCGCTGACTGCACATCTGGTGGCTCACCCTTACTGTCATCTGTGTACCTCCGTTCCTTATTGAAGCCCTCTGTCTGCACTTGACTAACTTAGAAACTGTACTCCAAGGATCAGCACATTGTATCTCCTCTACTCTCAGACAGACAACTGCTACAGTTCTAGCCAAAGGAATGTTAAGATTCCTTTGAGTGTTACATTTTTTTCCTATGAATGTCTTGTCAATCATTCAGTGGATCTGAACTCCATTTCCATACCCTTAAGTATTTGAATGTGATTTATTTCAATATTTTAATAATCCATATGAAATTTAAATTTTAAATAAAACATTTAAATATTTTCAAAGAATCTTTCTGGGTTTAGAATTCTCTTTAAGTACTTATTTATTCATAACTCCCCCCCACCAAAATTAATGCTTCGATAATATGCATGTTGTACCCACCTAATTATGTAAAATTTATTATCTCTGAAGGTCCTCACCTTTTCCCTTTCTATTCGTTAAGTCTGGATGAATTATCTTTGCATGTATGTCCTTTAAAACCTTCATTTTAAAACTAATTTTTATATTCTACTTTTGACATTTTATGACAATATATATTACTCTCTTTATTATTGAGTGAATATTCTTTCTACACATACCTATCCTGTATCCTCTGGGACATGGGTATTCCAGGATTCTTATGAAAACTGCTCAACATTTTTAGTGACTACAACACCGTGGCACAATGTCAAAGGGCTGGGCACTTCTTCCTTTACCCATTGTTTCATCTTCCTACAGCTATTTGGAATTTCATCTCAATTTACCTTTCATTTAGAGAAATATTCCTTGTACTTCCATTGTTTCTGAACAGGATTTTTAGAACTTTATAAACAATCACAATTAAAATGGCCTTTCTTGATCTACATTTGTTAAAAACAGTCCACTGACATAGAGTGTAGGTAAGCCGGATGGTGTTGTAGAAATATTTTTCCTGCCTTTCTTAGATAACACAAGGTGTGGAGGTCTACATGGGATTAAAAAAATGAAATGAAGAATGAATGAATGAATGAATGAATGAATGAATGAATGAATGAATGAATATGTCACAGCCTGGGTGGCTGGCAACCTCTCTAATGTGTGTTAGGAAGACTCTATACTACTTTAGAGTGAAAGGATAGACAAATTTAAATAACATCATGTACTAAGTGGACCTAACAGATATCTACAGGATATTCTCCCCAAACACCAAAAACAAACAAACAAACAAACAAAAAAAAACAAACAAACAAAAAAAACAAACCATATATTCTACTCAGCAGCCCATAGGAGCTTCTCTAAAACAATTGACATCATATATCACAAAACAAATCTTTACAGATTCAGAAAGGCTTCAGTAAGTTCATCTGACCTTAATGCAACAGAATGAAGTCAACAGCGAACAAATGCCAACATTTTCCTAAATGAAGAAAAATTTGAAGTAGTCACAGTGAAATCAGGAAGAAGACAGAGAATGTCCACTATTCCCACTTGTTTTCAATATAGTACTTGAGGTACTAGCTATAGCAGTAAGGTGAGAGAAAGAAATTTTAAAAAACACAAGTGGGAAAAGAAGCTAATCTATCACATTTGCAGATAATGTGATATTAAATATATGAGTGTCTTTGTTAGGGTTTCATTGCTGTAAAGAGAGACCATGACCAAGGTTATTCTTAAAAGGACAATACTTAATTGGGGCTGGCTTACAGTTTCAGAGGGTCAGTCCATTATCATCGAGAAGCACGGCAGCATCCAGGCATGCACAGTGCTGGAGGAGGAGCTAAGAATTCTACTCTTGACCTGAAGGCAGACAGGAGACTTTCTGTTCCATACTGGACCAAGCTTCAGCACTAGGTACCCTCAAAACCTACCTACACAGTGACATACTACTTCCAGCAAGGCCATACATTCTAACAGTGCCACTTCCCACGGGCCAAGCATATTCAAATCACCACAAAGAGTATCCAAAATTTCTACCAGAAAACTTCTAGAAACAACCAACAGTTTTCATAAGTTGGCAGGGTCTAAATTAACTTACCAAAAAATCAATAGTTTTTCTATACACCAATAACAAATTCCTGAAAAAGGCATCACTGGCACATTCCCAATCACAATAGCCTCAAAACACATCTAGAGAGAAGCCTACTCAACGAGGTGAACGAGCTCTAAAATGAAAATTTAAATCTCACAAGAGATTTCGAAAGACAACAAAGACTGGTTTTACCATAAAAAAAGTTCCAGTGAATCAAAGCCCTAAACTCAAAACTAGAAACACTGAAACTGCCTGAAGAGAACACAAGCATTCTCTGACATGAGATAAGTGTAGGAAAGGACTGCCCAAGAATTGAAGCTAAAAACTGACAAGTGAAAGAGCATAAAACAGAAAAGTTTCTGTACTGTTAAATAAATAATCCATCAAGAGAAAGGCCACCAAGTGGGAGAGAACCTTTGCTAATTCTACATCTGACAGAGGATTTCTTTCCGGAATACACAAAAGAGTTCAAACATGAGAAAAATGAAGAAAGCAAATAAACTGATGATTAAAATGTCTGGGATCAAAAGAATAAATAATGGTGCTTTGTTTAATAGGCACGATATGTATGTAGTGATAATACATTGTGGGTTTAAGGATTTTAAGGATTTTTTTTTTTTAGTAATTAAAGATGTTTACATGAGTTTATGTGAGTCTGGACTTGAGAAGCGCCTGTTCGTGTGTGTGTGTGTGTGTGTGTGTGTGTGTGTGTGTGTGTTAGTTGCTGCAATACTGGGAAATCTCGAATATCCTCAAAAGTGCATTTGCCCGGATTCTATAAATTGCCCTTTTCTTCAGTTAATTGAATTCTTTGTTAGACAATATTTAATTTATCTTTTGAGACAGGGTCTCAACACATAGTCTACATTGTCCTTGAACTCATTGCCCTCCTTACACAGCCCCGAATGTTGGCTTTAGGGCATGTAGCTCTATTCCCAATCTTTGTTTACTTTGTCAAGATCATACTCACATGTGTTTCCTTTTCCTATTGTTTATGTACTATCCACATGCTTTGGATAGTCCTCTCCTTTTTCCCTTGGGAATTGTCATCAATGAGAGCTTCTTGGAACTTAATGAAAAGCAGCTGGCCACATAAGTGGGACTTTCTTTCCAGGGTCTCTGTCTGAATCTCTGAAGTGACACACCTTTGCCTTTAATACTACTTTCTCACAGTAACTTTGTACAGTAAGGTGAGACCCTGAGTTTTCAACATCATTCTCAGAATTGTCTCTAAGCCTCTGCATGCCTTTAGAATGGGATTTTCTTTTTGCAGCAAATATTAATGCAGATTTTGGTAGAGATTACATTGACTTTGTTAATTTCTTTGGATAGAATCAAATCAAGGTCCTCACATCCCTCCATCTTCTCTTAATGCAATTTCATTAATTGCATTTATTAATATTGGGTAGTCTTCATTATACAAATATTTTACATCCCTGACTAATCTTATTTCAAGGTATTATATTATTTCTAGGAATATTTAAATTGTATTTTTATAATTTCTTTTCCTGGTTGTTCATTATTAGTGTAAAAAATGCAAATGATTTTATGTGCAAACATCTGTAATTCTGAAACCCAAAATTTGTGTACTTTTGTGTCTTCTAACTCTGTGTGTATGTGTCTCTGTGTGTGTATGTGTGTGTCTGCATATGTGTATGTGTGTGTGTGTCTGTCTATCTGTCTATTTCCTTGATTTTTAAAGCAGTCAACCACTTCTCTTTTCTCCAAAGACACTGAAGTCAGCATTCTGCTGCCCTGAAGTCCTATCTGGCAACTGAGAGTTTTGAAAGCTAGCCAACATTATATTTAGATTCAAATTAGCTGTATGTTAATGTCACACTTTTCAGCATGGTTTAGCAGACTACCCTGGAATTTAAAGTAAAATCTCAAAAGAGTCTGAAAGAGAAAAGCATCTTCTACATGGTTGCGGGGGAGCTACTATATCTGTTGTATGATCTTACTATATCTGGTTTGAGGGCATTTGTACAAAAATCTCCATGTGTACTTTCAATTCAAGCATTAATATGAGGCTGGGAGGATCCTGCCTGCTTCCTGTTAGCTAGAGCACAAAGGAGAGATAGAGCATTAGGGTATTTAGATCTAATAACGTACAGCTGTGACCCAAACCAGGCAGGGTGGTGTGACATGGAGAAGGCCAGGATGACCTCTGACAGGGATGGGGTTGGAAATAAGGCTACCAATCTGGTTATCAGCAAGTTAGTGTCATATGAGGGGGGGGGGACCAGCTTCCAAAATGTGTCCAGGCTTCTACCATCTCTAAGAGACATACAGGTGCCAAAATCAGTCTCCAAAATCAGCCCAGTCATGTGACAATGGAAATAATGGCTTCCTCTGGGAAACTCATCATCAACTGTCATTTTGAATGACGTTTGATGTTCCTTCAAAGTTGAGCTCATTGGAAGGGACCAACCAAATGTGCAGAGTAACACAACTCTTTGCTCATCATAAAACTACATTCTTTGCCCAAGGTAACTTTATTTGCTTTAATATGACCATGGGACTTATAGCCCTCAACTGAGCATGCTCAGAATATGCTATGGCCCTTGTCCTGTGGTGTTTGTGAATTTGATGCAGGTAGAGGTTCTATCACAGAAAGGTGGGCTCTTGAATCAGAGAGGGTTTGGGGAAGGCCTGCACTCCTGCCCTCATCTCCCTTGATTCCATTTCCTGTAGAATCAATCCCTTAATTCGGATAATTCTTGAAATAGACAATTCTGTACGTCAGCTCATAAAAGTAAAACCTTCACAACCAACATATAGAGCTTAAAACAAATATGCATGCTTTCACATACTAGCAATTGGAATAGATTATTTTTTATTTAAATTACACTCATTCACAGTGTTTTGTACTTCATTGTTCAAAAAAATGTATTTGTGACTACATAATACTGAAAAGTTGATAAAAATCCATTTTGAATCGCAGAGCTTAAACTACTTTATATTTGTGTGTGGTACAATGTATTGACACTCAAAATAACTTGTCTTGAAGAAAAATGGCAGTTGCCCACAAGATCAATCTCTGGTACAATCAATCTTTTCAGTATTATGATTTATTACAAGCTGTGCTATCCCAAATTCAATAACTACAGAAACTTAAATTTAGGTTTGGGGGGTACTTATCCAAAGCAGAAAGTTCAACAAAATTAAAAAAATTAAAAATCCTCATTCTGTTTTGGTCATGAATGACTTTTTTATATGGTGGAGTATTGTGGAATAACCTACTAAAATTAGCATTATAAACTAGAATTATACATATAATTATTAATCTTCATTATGTGTTATATCAAAAATAACTATAAATGTCTATACACATGAATGAGGAAATCATCTGCATTTATTAAGTGGTCACATAATGATGTATTATTTTAAAAAGTAATACTTTTGGGGAAGTTCATGTTTCTAAAATCAACATTTTTCATGGTACTTTTTAAGTGGTAATCAATTATGTGAAAATTCATGGTGGGTTTTTTCTTATTTTGGGTGCTGCTCAATGTGTGGTTCTCTGTCTTAGCCAGACTAGCAAGTGTGTGTGTGTGTGTGTGTGTGTGTGTGTGTGTGTGTGTGTGTGTGTATTAAGACAGGTTCACACTGAATAGCCTAGGCTACCCTGGACTTCATCATGTAGACTGGGTTGCCTTCTAACTCAGAGATCCACCTACCTCTACTTCCCAAGCATGTTACCACACCCAACCTAAGCTCACTGTTTTTATCTTCCTGCACATGTCTACTTTATATGTGGCTGTAGAAGGAGGCTTCTTAGTCACAACCAACTCATCAACAGCTCCTACAAAGAGACTTACTAGAATTTATTAAAACTTAAGTGTCAGTTCTTTATTAATGATGTAACAAAGGTGATTTTCAAGTATGAAAAATCACTTTGGTTTACTGTCCAATCATGGACAATTGGTGGTAGTAGAAGGGTAAAGGTCCGTATTTAATGCTTCGAGTTCCAAGGTAGAAAGGTAAAATGTCTCACAAAGGCTATGAACAAGGGTTTTTGGATAACTGGCAATTCAACATGCACTGTCCGTCACAGAATAGACATGTAGGGTTCCTCAGACAAGAGGATAAGCACTTGGAAAAGCCTGTGGTGTTAGCCATCAGTCAGTGGTTAATTGCTGTGCCTACCCAGAAATGGTGGATAGAGACTCCTGAGAAATCTCAGTGTTCATGCGGGCTGTGGTTTTTCTCTTCCTCAGTATTAGGTTTGTGGTAGGTGGTTCTGTGTCAGGGACACATCCACAGAGCATAGCTGGGAACAAAAATAGACAGAAAATGCTCTGGAGCTTAAAAACAAGGATGATCTTTGTATATCCCTACACAAAATTCAGAAAGATTGAACCAACTGAGTAGTTGTGTATTGATAGTGTATTTCATTTTCTTGGATATTTTGGAAGATAATACATATAAAATAGCCCAGCTGTTCATGGAAACTAAATGCAAACAATTTGTTCAAGGGCTCAAGGGGGGTAAACCTTAGCTTTTCCTGTAAAATAAGAGAATAAGGAAGAGTAGGTGAAGGCAGATACCAGTGCTGAAGGTGGGTAATGGGTAACTCCTTGAAAGCCTTGAGGCATGCAGCAAGTATATGGCTCCATGCCATGGTGCCAGCCCACAGAGATGGATGGTAGGACGGCCAATGGGAAAGCTGCCAGATCATTTCCCAAACTAGAAACAACATAGCCCCTCAAGGAGCACAACTGAAGATGCTGGTGCCAGCCAGGTCAAGAGACAAACGCGCTCTGGAAGCTTCGATGGGATGATCGCGTGGACAGGTTCCTTCAGGTTCCCACACACCATCCATGGCGGGACTTTCTTTTTTAGTTTAATGTCAAGGACAAAAGGACAGAGAGGCTAAGCTTAGTCAGGTGCAAAGCTCTACAGCCAAAAAAGGGTTGGGTATCACAGACATTAGGGACAAGTCCCTAACAGTAGAACTGTCTAGTGCTATGTAGAGAAAGCAGTACTCAGATGCCAGGACTGAACAGCATTGCAAATCCTTTCCCCTAACTTGTGAAAGTCTCACTCCAGAGCCTTAATCAGAATCTATTAAAATTTCTGTCAAGATAAAAAGCAATAGCCATCATGTTGATAATGGGTAGCAATATTTGTTGTCAAGGAAATCCATATTCAAATTATAGGTCAGGATTAAACTATAAAATAACAAAGATGAAGAGAGTTGATTGACTAGGATTTTGAAAAAAGTCAGAGACAACTGATTCCATGGAAGATAATATAATTGTGTGTGTGTGTGAGCGCGCGCGCGCGCGAGCAAGTACCCTCTAACGTATGCATACACACGAATATGCATCATGTGGATAGAGGTAAGAGGATAATATAATGCATGTGACTTCTTCAAATGCTTTCATGTTTGGTTTCTGGGTTTTGTTTTTGTTATTATTGTTATTTTTTCAGTCAGAGTCTCTTACCAAGTATGAGCCCACTGATGTGGCTAAACTGCCTGACTAACAAATGCAGGGATTTTCCTGTCTCCTCCACCCTAGGGCTAGGATTATTCCCTGGCTGGCCTGCCATGCTGTGTCTAGATCTTTGCTGTGGGTTCCTAGAGAAAGAACTCAGGTACTTCATGCCTGTGAGGCAAACATTTAACCAACTGAGCCATTTCTTTAGCACAATAATGGATGTTATTTTACCAAATAAAAGTTTTTTATCTAAAATCAAACAAGCATTTCTGGGTTCAGCGGGACGTGGTAGCACATGCCTTTAATCCCATCACTTGGGAGACAGAGGCAGGCGAATTTCTGAGTTCGAGGCCAGCCTGGTCTACAGAGTGAGTTCCAGGTCAGCCAAGGTTACACAGAGAAACCTTGTCTCAAAAAACAAACAAACAAATAAATAAATAAATAAATAAATAAATAAAAAAAAAATCTGGGTTCAAATAAAATGGTTTTCTCAAATAAAATGGTTTTCTTACCTAGCCAAGAAATGAAGTCACACATTAAATACCAGCCTCATACCTGGAGACAGAGACACAACCAATCACCACGACCCAGGGAGAAGCTGAAGGTGCCAACTGGGTGGCATTGTTGCATACGCTGAGTGTGGACAGGAGCCAGTGACAGGACCCTGATGCCTACTTCAATCAGGATTCTGGGATTCTGCCAGAGAGTTAACAAGCAAGTTAATGTTGGATATTGGAGAAGGTTCCCCACTCCTTCTGGCTTTGAGGAATAAGCGTACGCCCTCCCCAGCTACATGCTCAGATGAAGGAATAGGTGATGCCTCCTAGATGGCATGGAGGGAAACATGTTTCTGCTCTACACAGGTCAGGGAAGAGCTCACCTATGACAGAAGGACCCTGTTTAAGTCCCTAGCCATAAACAGCAGTTTATTGAGAAGCCGGGGTGTAACTAACTGGAATTCTCTGACCTAGGCTCCACACTCCGCCCACCATTGCAGTCACAGGCAGAGCAGCAGTGCAATCCCTAGGCCAGCATGATTGCAGTAGATGGAGCTATGTGGTACACTGGATTAGGGAAGGTCCACAATCAGGACAGTCAGAGGCAAGACCACCAAAGGAGAATACATCCTCTGGTCTGGGAGTGATGGCAGCAGGAAAGAAAATCTATTTAGGAAAGGTAGGTGCCATCACAAAGAGCATGGCTTGACCCAGTCCATGTTACCCAACCCAGAACACTCAAAAGAAGCAGAATCCAATGGGCAGGAGGGAAAGAATCTCCTGTAGGGACAACACAAACCGTGGGAGGCATCCTCTGTGTCTGTAGTGTGCCCACAACGGTGCTACCATATAAAACTACTTAGTCAAGTCAAAATTCTAAGAATTCCCCCTGCAAGTCACATCTCTCACCTGCTCTTCAATGTCGTATATTGGCAACTGGATTCTTTCTAGATTGGCTTCTTCCACACAGTGATAAGCATCTCTACCATCGCTGTGTGCATATTTTACCCTGGCTTGAGAACCCATTTATTTATTTACTGCTGAGGAAGAACCCATTACCTAGATGGACCACAGACTTGCCATAGCCATTCAGCTTAGCTGGAAGTGGTGGTTATAGTTCAGGCTGAAGGGAACCTGTGTCGAGCAGCTTTATGGTGGGACTTTTCCAAGGGTGACAACAGAATGAGGCCCAGTGTTCTTAGTACCAGATGAAGGGCAAGCAGAACGTTGGGAAAGGCCAGGCTTAAAAGATGTCAAAGCATCAAAGATGGAGTCACATTACACATTAAAATGATCCAATTATCTAAGTAAATTCATTTCATGCATTAATCTGCTGGAAAGCCAATTACTAAGCACCTGAAGTCAGGGATGCGCTCCAATTATCTCACCAAAGAGGCAGTTAAAACCCTTGCTGTGGCATGGTGGACAGTATATGGTACTATTTCTCAACGTCATTCCATGCTGTGTCCTGAGTGGTACTTAATCCTAGTTGCTAAGCAGCCATTGAAGACTGTGTGGTGTTTGGCCACCCAACAATTAATTGAGTGGCTTGTTGCAAAGGTTGACTTTCAAGTCATTCTTTACTCAGACTTTACATGAAACTCAGAACCACGGAGTCAGCCCACACCCACCCACCCCTACACCTACAGCTACCACAGCCATGCTCCATGTTCTGAGAGTTCAGAATGGACTCAGTGTAGCCGTTTCTTGCCAGAGGAAGAGCTGTCAAGTGAGTAGGTTAAATATCACTGAAACTCTGCCTCTGTGCAACCTCCACATTCAGACCTTTCATTTGGAGAACCAGTCGATGTCTTGGCAGCCTGTCAACTCCTGTTCACAAACAGCCTTGTGCCTCATGATTTTGTCCGCCTGTCTATAGTTTTGCAGTAAGTGCCATATGGTCACCTCATGGTTTTCTGTTCTCTCAGTGGGGAATTGTCCAAAGGACAATGCCAGTCTCCAGCACAGCATCCTCCAGGAACCATGCCAGGTATCCTGGGGAACAAACAATGGTTTTTTTACTAGAGTACAGGTCTTTGACTCTTGACCTGGGGTCCCACCCACTTTACAATGTGTCAGTTGGATTCTAGATGAACCACAGGGCACCACATTATCCTAGTCTTTTGCAAGCTGTGTTGCGGCTGATCCTGTGGGTTACAGTGAATCCCAAGTCCCCGGTCACTGAAGGACACTGTGTGAATCATCAGCCAGGAGCCCTTAGTTGCCTCTATAAATGGGAACAGTAATAGTTCCTGTCTCAAAGGAGTATTATAAAAGCCATGCTCCACATGCAGGGGCTGCACCAGGGTACCTGCCTCACACACTCACTAAGTGTCTGTTAATCATCTGTCATCTGTAAGTTACCTCACCAGCTCCAGAGTGTGACTCTGGCAGAACTCACTCCTATGGTCTCCTAGCAAGTGTCACATGGAGCCTGAAGTCGCCATTCATTAATGTAACAATTTTTCTATTCCTTAATGGCCTCCTACAGTTGCCTGAATTTAAAGCAGAGAGAAGCTTTGGTTAAGTATTAAAAATTGTCTTAATAAATCATGGCATTTTCAATTTGGATATCTGTTTTTGTTTTTGTTTTTTTTTCTTAGTAAGGGCTCTTGGATCTCAGGCCTGCCTCTAACTTAATACTTTGCCAAGGATGACTTTGAATCTGTGATTCCCCTGTCTACACTTCTGTAAGTCATAGGTTCTCAATCTGTGGGTCATGGCCCCTTTGGAGGTTGCATATCAGATACCCTGCATATCACATATTACATTACGGTTTATAACTATCAAAATTATAGATATGAAGTAGCAAGAAAATAATTTTAGGATTGGGGGTCACCACATGAGGAACTGTGTTAAAGGATCACAACACTAGGAAGGTTGAGGAAAACTGTCCTGAATGACGGTGTAAGAGGTGTGTACCTCTGAGTCCAGCTTTGTGTGGTACTGGAGGTCTGACCCAGGGACTGGTGCATGACAGGCAAGCATTCTACCAAGTGAGCTATAGACTTCATGTCTTTCATCATCTTTCATATAAAGCAGGGTCATCTGAGGACTCCTCCAAACTCATATATGTTCTCTTGTGAGTGTCTTATGTTCTTGGAGGAGTTACAGCTTTTGTGTATCTGAATTCACTGTCAAGTGCTCTTGCCATTACCTACTAAAAACAGGCATAATGTCTGAAAGTGTGGGAACATATGCTTACGTCATTTTACAGGTAAATTTACAAGTCACCACCATGCCGGGAAACATAGAGAGCTATTTTACTTTCCCTGGATTTCTGGTACAGCATCATATACCTGGCTCTTTAGATGTTGTCAGGAAATACTGGACTTCACTCGAGATGTTGAGCTGATGATGTTCCAAGTTTCTGTCAGGTTGGATGGTATTAGGAAGCGAACAAATTCCTGCAGGCATTAGAAAAAACATATACAGACAAAAGGGATTGTGGGAGAAAGGCTTCTTCCTTTCCTTTGCCCAGCACTGTCTATCACTGAAAACTGGGGGCAGGAATGGAGGCAGAAGGCATGAGAGAATGCTGCTTACTGGTTTGCCCTCATAGCTTGGTCATCCTGCTTTCATCTACCACCAAGAAACTCCTGCTCAGGGGTGACAACAGTCACAATGAGCAGGACTCTCCTAGATCAATCACTAATTAAGAAAATGTCCTACAGGTGTGCCTAAAGGCCAGCCTTGTGGAAACATCTTGTCAGTTGAGGTTTCTTCTTCGAAGATAACTCTTCCTTGGGTCAAGTTGCCAAAAAAGCCAACCAGGACTGTATCTCTCCTCACTAAGTTATCTCCACCATACCAAGTCTAGTACAGGTTTTCAGATATGGTAAGATTTGTCTTGTTGGTTTTTATGTATTTTGCTGGATTTTCTCCTAACCATATTAATTGCAAATAATGCAATTTAATTTTCTTCCATGCTTTCTGCTGCTGATATATTGAAAAGCATAGGTTTTTGTGCATTTTTATGGGATATGTTCATGTGTGTGAGAGAGACTGTATATATGTGTGTGTGTATCTGCATGTGCAAGTAGCATATCATAGCCTTTCATATTGTTCCTCGGGAAACAACTGACTTGTTGTTGTTGTTGTTGTTGTTATTATTATTATTATTATTATTAATTACTTAGCAAGGCACCTTGTTAGCCTGGAACTTGTCTAAGAGGCTAGGCAGGTTGGCAAAGGAGTCCCAAGGATCCTCCATCTCTACCTTCCTAGCAACCATGCCTGGCTTTTTAAATTGATTCTGTTATCAAACTTATATCTCTATGCTTACAAGGCAAGCACATCAATGATGGGACCATCTTTCTAGTCCTGATCCTTTTTAGAAAACTTTTCTGGAAGAAACTAAGCTTAATAATACTTCATTCTTTGATCCTCTGAAGTTTACAGATCAGACAATTTTAATCTAGCTTTTTGTACAATTGGACTGCTCCTGAATCTGGACAATAAGTCTTCAGAGTTGAAGAGGATAGGATATGGGTTAAGCCCTCAGCCTATGGTTGTAGTGTAGAGAAGCAAGAAATGAGGAGGGACAATGTGGCAAGGGTGGATAGGGAGTGTCTTCAAGAGGTAGAGTACTTGTTTATGGGGAGTTCTTCTATGGACCTCAGAGCATGGAGGCCTCAGGGTAGTAGTAGCGTTGCAAACTTGCTTATTATCTTTGTCAATCACAGGCACATATGTATATAATATAGGCCAGGAAATCATCAAATTTAATTCCTTGGTCATCATGTCAAAAAAGATTCAAAAGCCTCTGGGAACAGAGCTTTGAAATAGGTGAGATTTTCTTGATAACCACAGTCACCCTATATAACATGGAACCCCACTTCTCAGCCTTCCTACGTATTGGGTACTGCTGGCCCTGCTTCATGGAAGTCCTAAGACCACCAAGTAGAGTTCCCATTGGGCAGAGCTAGGGCTATAAGGCAGAGCAGAGGAAGAGAGCAAACCAGCTGGGGGTAGGGCTTAAATGGGCAACCATCTGGGAACCATGTTAGTTCCATGAGACATTCCTGAGTCACCCACTCCCTCTCTGAGGGTTTCTCAACTGGATTTCAAAAAGTCTCTTTGTTTCTTCAGGGCCAGGACACTCTTTTGTCCTTTTTTTTTTTTTTTTTTTTTGACTGTCCTAAATTGTTTATTGGATATGAATTTTACAAATATCACGTGTATTAGCAGTAACGGTGGAGCTGGAGAGTATTGCGCCTTCTCTAGGCTGCATGGCGAGAATCACCAATAGTGTGGTGGAACTTGTGGCCCTTTCCAAAGCCACGGCTCTTTCGGCCAGCAGATGTCAACCCACGCATCTCTCTGTGCTTGTGGACTGGTTTGGTGATCCATTGGGTGTCAGGATTTCTTCTGATAGCTTTATGGAACGGATCAATGAGGATAACCTCAAAAAACTTATATGTGGAATCTTCACCAACCCAGTAGGAATTCAGGACTCTCAAAGCCCCACAATGGCACCCAGCTCTCCCCTCAGCAACAGACTGAAGGCTTCGGGCAAATTTCAGCTGGTTAACACCATGGTGGACAGGTTTGCCGTAAGTTGCACCCTTAGGAACTGGGTGTTTGTGACCACCACGGCGGACACGAATTCTGTAAATGACATAGCCTTGCTTAGCCTTGTACCCCAGTCTTCGAGCTTTATCAGGGCGCGTTGGGCGGGGTGCAGAGAGCTGGCGGTATTGCTAGCAGCGGACCCTCAGAAGAAAGCCCACCACGTCAGACTGCTTCTTCCTCCATAGCTCCTGGATGTATTTGTATGCACCCATTTTGGCTCACCTGATGGCAGACATCACGGCAGGAAGGCATGTTCCAATTGACAGTGTGATTTTAAAAATCTGTGTGGGGATTTTCAAGGCTAAGGGCAGCCGAGATGTGTGCATCTTGCAGGGCATTCTGCTTCATCTGGCAAAGTTAGCACTTCACAAGAGCAAAGGATGATGGGAGTTTTCTCTTTGTCCTCTGTCTCTTTTCACATTCTGTTTCATGGAGAAGTCCTGCCACTCCACAAGCTGACATTGCATGGGTGACAAAGAATCTCAGCCTAGATAGCCTGGGGACAGGGACAGAAGGTACAAATACTACTGTTCTTAAAAAAAAAAAAAGTAGTAATAAAACTACTTCTAATGATATTCTGTTATACTGGTAGATAAGTGTTTTCTCAGCCATCACCAGAGAGCTTCTTCCTGCAGCAGATGGAAACAAATACAGAGACCCACAGACATTACAGTGAGTGAGACCTCAGAACACTCACTCAGCCCTAAATGGGATGCCGCTACCAAATCCTTCCCCTCAGGGTTCAGGGAACTTTGCAGAAGAGAAGGCAGAAAAAGTTTGAGACCCAGGGAGGATGGAGGGCACCAGGAAAACATGCTCCTCTAAACTCACACGATCAAAGCTCACATGAACTCACAGAGACTGAGGCAGCACAGGCCTGTTGCAAGTTCTCTGTGTATATATTATGGTTTCCAGTTTAGTGTTTTTATGGGACTCCTGAGTGTACAAACGAGCAGGTCTCTGATTCTTGGTCTCTTTTCCTTTTGGTTTGTTTGTTTGTTTTTTGTTTTTGTTTTTGTTTGTTTTCTTTTTTGTGCAATTCCAATGTGTTTTAAAAGACAAGATCTCAGTAGCATATCCTGGCTGGCCTAGAACACACCTTCAGCTTGTGGAGTGGTTAGATTACAGTGCAAACCTACTTCATATTTTGTTTCTTATGAAGATATTTTCGTATATGTGTGTGAAAATGCTTGTGTGAGTGTGTGTGTGTGCATGTCTGTGTAAGCATATAGCATGTGTGTGTGTGCCAGAGGAGGGCATCAGATCCCCTGAAGCTGGTATTACAGGTGTTTGTGAGCTGCCCTGTTGCTGCTGGGAACTGAACTTAGGTACTCAGGAAAAGCAACAAGTGCTCTTAACTGCTGAGCCCTCTCTCCAGCCCCGTATCTTCTCAGCATCAATAAAGACTCCTAATGCCTAAGAACAATTGCCAGCAATAGTAAATAATATTTGTGAAGTTTTAGGCAAGTATTTCTAAGTGACTCTAATTTCATAGTCAGAACCTTGTGAGTTATGATAAAAAATATACTATGACTCATATAACAGATGATAAAATGCAGGCTCATGGAGAATAAATTACAGTCCTGATGCTGTGGATGACTAAGAGCTGAAATCTAAACTTAGAATTTAATCCACAGTGCCCTGCATTAGAATTTGGGTTATGAGCATGAATGACTTTTTCGTATCCACCATCATGTTTAGCACTTAATGTTGCCTAATTACAAGGTCTAGGTTCCTAAAGAAAACATAAAAGGATTTTTTTAAATGCTGTATTCAATCTACGTGGCTCATTGTGAACAGGTTTTGATAGTGAGAAAAGCCATTTTTTTCCACTGAGCTAGTGTTTAAAGGCCAGTGACCTCCCGTGTGTGAAGGGAAAACAAATCTAAGGAAGCTCTGAGTGCACAGAGTTCTGTGACCACAGCGTGTCTGGGGAGGAGAATGCTGTTGGAGTACAGTGATTTGAGCTGTGAGGCCTTGAGTTCTTCTGCTTGGTCTGCAGGCATTGTCTTATCAAGACAGGAAAACACAGGCATTCTGCAATGTTCAAAACCAAACCATGCCAATTTTTGCTCTTTGAGACCGATTTTGATTTATTTTAATCGGCCATGTTTCAGCCCTCAAATCTTTTTTTTTTTTTTTGAAAGGTGCGAATGTGTGTGGATGCGGTCACATGTGTGCCATGGGGAACGTGTGGAGGTCAGTAGACAACCTTGGGTTTCAGTCCTCACCTTCCTCCTGTTTGAGGCAAGGACTCTCATTGTTTACAGCCGTATGTTGTCTCCGGAGCTTCTGGGAATTGTATCTCTGCCTCCTACCTCCACTACGGACACTGCAATTACAGGTGTGCACTATTGCTTCTGGATTTACAGGGACTCCTCAGGTCTTCCTCATACTTCCAAGGCGAGAACTGAACCCACTGAACCGTCTCCCAGCCCCAAGATTCCAGCTCTTAATCGTGTCTTGTCCTACTTAACCTACTACTTATCATAAAGCTATTATTAGATAACTAATATATAAATGTTTTATTTATTAAGGATGACTACTGTAAATCAGTAGACTATTTTTAGCACCAGCAAACATTACTTGTTTGTAAAAAAATAAATAAATAAACCACATATTTAAAACTGTGAACTTTGTTTCAAAGTGTTCAATTGTATTCTGACATATTTCTGGATTTTTCTGAAACAGTGTGTTAAAACTACTTAATTGCTTAAAGTCATGGTGTTACTAAGGGGGAAAATACTCTTCCTATGCTCAAAAGACTCACAGAAACAAAGAAAAGACATCAAAATTGAAGGGTAATATGCTTCCCAAAATCTTACCTATAGAATTTTACTTTCGGTGTCATGAGGCATTTAAAAGCTAATCTTGGCACTAGAGAAATGTCTCAATAGTAAGAACATATACTCTTCTTCCAGAGGGCTGTGGTTTGCTTCCCAGAACCCACATGTGATAGATCTCTACTGCTTATTGTGATAGTATACTGCTATACTCCTCCAGTTTCAGGACATCTGACACCTTCTTCTTGCCTCTATGTTCTCTATACTCAAGATTCACACACACACACACACACACACACACTATATATATATATATATATATATATATATATATATATATATATATATATATACATACATACACATTTTCAAGGCTAATTCTGTACATTTACTCACCTTTATTATGCCACATATATAACTTAATGACTCCACCACTAGCTAAAATACTTTAATAAAGATGAAACATTTCTTTTATTTAAATTTTCCTATAAATTATTAAATAGAAGCTATTAACAACTACAAGACTTACCTACCAAATTCACAATAAGGAGACAAATGTATTGGCAAGACCAGACTGTTCATAACTTTAGAAAAAGTTAGTGTCTGTACAAATAACTTGTTGATAACCAAGACAGCATGAAATTCACGCCCTGCCAGGCTTTCATCTGCACGTGCCCTGTTGACAGAGCAGAAGATTCAAGAAGGCACATGTGCCCTCCCCTCATCTCACCCAGGATATTATTTTCTCAACTGTGAGTTGAGAAATCATTCTCCTAACCATGATTTTACTGTTTTTAAAACCACTGTGCAATGTGAGGGGAGGGGTGTGTGTGTGTGTGTGTGTGTGTGTGTGTGTGTGTGTGTGTGTGTGTGCATGCACTCACATTCATACTCACTGCTACTCAAACAAATAAACAGATCTTTTTTCTTTCTCTCTGGGTCTGACCATGGAGGGAAGGAAACAATCGGGAAGACTCTCCTACTCTGTGACAGGATTGAAATCTGTTTCAATGTCTATTCCCATCTTTAGCTTTACCTCTAAAACCTTCCATCTCCCACCAACATTCGACCTCAGCATCCCTGCAGAATCCCAGAGGCCTGGCCACAGCATAGACTGCAGTTGTTTTTGCACACACAATCAACAGTATAGGTGGGATCTGGGATCTTCCAATAGGAGGGAAGTGGTATCCCCTGGTGTTGAGACAAGCTGCTCTTCATTAAGGATTATAAAGTTATTTGAACTGATTTGGAGGTCTTCTTTTATGTTCTTATATATGAAATTTGGAAAACATCTCATTGTATGTATACACAGCATTTCGTTTCACCGGTTTAAGTATTCATTCACCTGTTGATGGAAAGTTGTGCTGTGTCTACCTTTTGGTTCTATGTATTGTTAGTGCCTAATGTCACTGGACAACTAAATCCCTGATAATTTACAGAATTAATAATCACTTGATCATTCATTCAAATAAAAATTAGGAAAGAAATATAATTAGTGAGAAATCTGTGTCTGTTACTAAAATCCATACAAATACGATCCTGGAGACAGAGCTCTGAGTTTGCTGGACTCTGGGAGTAGGAAGGAGGGTATCTTTGCATGGGGTGAACGACTTCTACTTGCTTTCCTTTTAATTTATAGAAATTGTGCTTCATGCTATTCAATTATATTTCATTTCTCCAGTGTATCTCCTTACCTGTGCCTTCAGGATTTTATTTTTCCACATACAGAAACTATTAGCTGTGTTGATTTTATACAACCTAGAGTCACCAACAGTCTCAATGAAGGATTGCTTATACTGGATTGGCCTATGGACTTATCTTTTTGGGGTTTTCTTAAGTTAATTAATATGAGAAGTCCCAGTCCACTGTGGGTGGTACCATTCCCTAGGCAGAGGATTCTGATGATATAAAAATGGAGTGACTAGCCGGGCGTGGTGGCGCACGCCTTTAATCCCAGCACTCGGGAGGCAGAGGCAGGCGGATTTCTGAGTTCGAGGCCAGCCTGGTCTACAAAGTGAGTTCCAGGACAGCCAGGGCTATACAGAGGAAACCCTGTCTCGAAAACAAACAAACAAACAAACAAAAAAATGGAGTGACTAGATTAGCACAAACAAGAAGCAAGTGAGCATATATGCATTCATTTCTCTCTCCTTTTGACTTGGGGTAGAAGTAGATGTTTTAAGTTCTTACTTTCTTAGCTTCATAAATTGTTCGATTGTGGCCTTGAATTGTGAACTAAAATAAGCCTTTCTCTCCTAAGTGTCTACTACTCGAGTTATTTTATCAGATCAACAGAAATGAAATTAGAACACAAAGATAGGAGTGGCTTATGGCTCTGTGTGACTGTAGGTCCAGGACTTTCCACAGGGCATTCCATTTCCCCAACACCAGGAACTGTGCCGAGTTCTCTTTCTACTGACCATTCTACCCCATAAGACTACAGGTTCATATGCATCTAGAGATACGAGCTCTGGGGTTACTGTTTAGTTCATATTGTTGTTACCCCTAAAAGATTATAGACCCATTCAACTCCTTGGGTAATTTCTCTAGCTCCTCCATTGGGTGCTCTGTGTTCCATCCTATAGATGAATGTGAGCATTACTGTCTGTATTTGCCAGGCACTGGCATAGCCTCACTCGAGATAGTTTTATCAGGTTCCTTTCAGCAAATCTGGATTTGGTGGCTGATTATGGTATGGATCCCCATCACTGGGAAGAGAGGCCCCTTGGTTTTACAAATTTTATATGCCCCAGTACAAGGGAATGCCAGGGCCAGGAAGTGGGCATGGGCAGGTGGGGGAGCAGGGCGGGAGGAGGATATAGATAACTTTTGAGATAGCATTTGAAATGTAAATAAAGAAAATATCTAATAAAAAAAAAAAAGACTACAGGTTCAGATCTTTTTATTCAAGTTACACATTTTCTGAGACTATGAACTATGGGTTCAACTTTTTTCCCCAACTATCTCATTCTCCTATATTCAGTTCAAGATCTCCTTGATGTTATTGTCCCTCTGAAGCCACTTCCAGAACAAATTGTATTGCCTACTCTTATGTTTCATGTTATTCCCTTCTGCTATGTGTTCCTGCTCTTATGTGTAGCTTTAGCCAGGCCAAAAGGCAACAGGGTCAATTAGCTATGGACTGGACTAAGGTTCTGAGCTTCACATCTTTAGAGTCTCAAGTATTTTGTTACAGTAACAAAGAACTGACTAACACAATATGATTAATTGTGCATGATGGCCTAGATGAAATTTAGTGGAAAGGTCATGCTGACCTTTGCATTTCCTGTGCTTCATAAAATGTTGAAGAGGTAACGGATGCATATTTTACTGAGCAAACACAAGAATGTCAAACCACACCGAAGGTTCTCTGCAACCTTTCTGCTTTGGGGCTTCTAATAACTAAACATTACAGCATACATGAAAACACTAGCCCAGGTCCATGCATCAAAAAGTCCAAGTTCCCAGCAGTGCTCATAGAATCCAGGGTGGAATACCAGGTTTAACAGTCCTGGTGTTGTAAGCCTAGTCCATTGGCTCTCTCTTTGTTGGGCCGTCCTTTAGCTCCTACTGACTGCTTAGGAATCGTCCAAGCCAATTTGCTTAAAGAACAAAAAAAGACTGGGGCTTACATCATAACAAAATGGCTGACATGAAAACTCCAGGAAGAACTAGGGCAGCCTCCAAAGCGAGCTGTTGTCATTTCAAGCATGTAGGAAATTAGCATACATTTCTATTTCAACTTCAGAAGTCTCTGCACAGTGTCTTCTATCATTTGTTTCAAAGGAAAAGGGTCTAGTTCATGTGGGATGGTAAGTACTTACGCATGACATGCCTCCTTGCCCGAGCCAATCAAAACCCTGACTGCTTGTTTTCTGACTTCAAAAAGACTGTGTTCCTTTGTGGCCTCCATGTAAGTGTCAGTGTACCCTGGTTTTGTCACCAGGAAAGTCTTCTTTTGTAAAAGAAGACATATTTATCCCATATTACCTATTGAATGTCATCACCCATGAATAAAATATTACTTGATTCTCACATATACTCAATGGAGTAAAGCCAGAAATTCTTGCCAAAGTCAGTGTCAGAATCTGAGACATGAGAGAAGCATGTCATCAGGAAAGACGGAGAAGCCACACAGGGTGCTCCATTAGCACAGTATGCATGACACCGGTAGACATCCACAGAGGCCAAATACCTGCTACCTAAGCATGAGGACCCAGCTTTTGATCCCTAGCACCTAAGGGAAGCTTGTAACAGTGGCAGGAGACGGTAACGCTGGTGCTTGGAGTGGAGAGGAGCTGATTCTAGGTGTTCAACCATCAGTCTGTCTAGACAATAAGCAGAGTCAAATTCACTGAAAGGCCCTGGCCT
>LR750718.1:270286-317307 GCA_902729485.2 Mus minutoides | reverse complement strand
TTATTCACATTTTCTTCATGCCACTATCTTGTCCTATCTTCAAAGGTAATATATTGAAAAAAAATACATCCTTTATTTTCTGGGTGACAATCTCTTCTCCTTGCGTTGAACTCTAGAAATATTCATTCCATCATCATGCCTCTCACTGTAATTTCAAGTTGCATGTAATGTCCTCCAATTTCCTGAGACAACACTAGGTTTAATTGATGTACATACTTCAGTGTGTATGTGTGTGCATGTGTATGTGCATGCATGTACAAACACACACATGTTTATTTTAAAGATAACTGACAAAGTCATCATGGCATTTCACTTTTTAATTCAAAGGTAGTTTAGAGGAACAGGAAGTAATCCTAAATGGCTCAATCCAAGCACTTCCTTACAATTAAGATTTGAATTCAGATTATTTCATCTAAAGAGCTGGGAAAAGAATTCATGGCTGGTGCTTTGTTCCCATAGATGTTTGAATTGAACACATACTACTTCTTTGAGTCATTTCCAGATTTTCTACCCATATTTTGTATATTTTAATTTCATTAATTTTCTGTAATAATATTGTACATTTTCAAAATATTTTTTCTTGGTATGAGAACAGCCTAAACCTGTCCTAGTTTGGCTTGGTATTCAATGACTAGTGTGTATTTGAACTAGATTTACTATTCTTAAAAAAAATGGCATGGGTAACATTTAATGATGCACTGGCAACTGAAAAATCAAATGAATGAGCTAGAACCTTAGTCATGTGTCACTTGACCTCCATCACTGCTTGCAGAAATCTTCTAGGAATTCAAATTTTATAGCTCAGATTAGGCCATTTTATTGTAGATAAGAATCCCAAGGAAACAATTCCCAATAAAGGGGGATACTTTAGGACTATATTGATCTATGGTTTCCAATCAGAAACTTGAGAATGAATGTTATTACCTTTTCCACTTGTTTTAAAGAATGTTTCATAAAATCTCAAAAGTTAAATGACTCAGATGTGGTGGTGCACAATTATAATCACTTGAAAGGCAGGATCATGGGATCATGGCTTGAGACCAGCCTGGGCTACATTGTAAGGCATATTTCAAAATAACAACAATGCCAACAATAACAATAAAGCAAAATGAAGGCTGTAAATATAGCTCAATTGCTTGACCTTTTTATTTAAGACTTTAGATTTTGATAACATTGAAAAAATAGTAAATTAATTATGCTTACATTTTTATAGAATAGAAACTTTGATACTGTACTTATTTTAAAGTAAATAAAGATTTGGCAGTATTAATACAGTAAAATACTCATTAATGTAAAGAAATTTAAGTTTAGGTATTTTCTTATCTGTTGTATTTATCATTCATAGGTGAATCTACTTCATGATACAAAAGCAAAGCTACCATTTATCATTAAAAGAAGAGGGGCTATTATTAAATATTTAGAACGTAATTGGCTAGTGAAAATTATAATAAAATATTATGTGAGTCCATGTTTACAGTCTCTCTATGAGGAGGTATTCATCATTGTTTTGGTTTTAATATTTAAGAAGGGGAGGCTTATCACTTTTGTTCATGTTCCTGAATCTATTTAGTCATCGTTGGAGGAATTAGAACTAGGCAACCACACTGCTAAGCTTGTTGCTTCAAAATATTTATTTTGCTTTGCCTTTGGAAATCAAGATCAAATCAGATTGTCCCTATCTGGAGTATATACAGTCTCTTTCAATAGGAAACAGTTTATTTTTAAACAAAGAAATAAATTAAGAAAAAAAATGAACATAAAATTATACCTAGAACAGTCTGGAAATATTTCACAGAAAAGAAAGAATTCAAGCTGCATCTTCTAGCAAGAGTGTGAGTCTCTCTATTGTTAAAGCAGGAGTTGATGGTGCATTTGAACAAATTTGTGTGACATTCTAAAAGCTTATGTGAGCATTGTTCACCAGAGAAAGAAAAATAATAGATGTTAAAGTTTAGAAGCAGAATGGCTTCTTACAAAAATGAGTCCTGTAAGTTTTAGCACACACTCTCAGTCTCTCTCTGCTTCTTTTTTGTCTCTGAAATCACACCCCCTACTTAAACCCTGTTCCCCACACAAATTGCTTGAAAGAGATATATTCAGTCTCCTAAATTACCTAGAAATGACACCTCTATTTTCCTCCCTGTTGACAGCCTGGCACTGTTTTGTCCATTTCTCCTCAGTGAAATAATTTGATCTTTATTGGACACTCTTAAAGGTTTTGAGGCCAGGCTCTGTCCAGCAGAGCAGTGGCAGATTTCCCCTGGTTTCACTTATTTCTACTCTTAACAACACAATTACAAATGCATGGTGACTGCACAGGCTGTCTCTGACACTGATGCGAGGAGAAATAGGCAGCCACCTGGCAGGCCTGAGCATTTGCGACTGCAAGTCACCTAGGGTGAGAAATATCCAACTCTAATCGCGAGGGGTAATGAGCAACAGCATTTTCAGGGGATGCCTAAAGAAACTGTGCCCTAGGAGAAATCTAAACTGTATTGTCGACAGATTATTTTCCCAGTCTTTTTGTTGTTGTTGTTGTTGCTGTTAGAAAATGTAAAAGTAATAAGAGAACTGATACAGTAGTTCCTGGGTTTGAAAGGCTAGCAGGACTTTAACTTTAGACATTGGAATACTCCTGGAACTATGGTAAGGAATGCATTTTATATCTAGCTACATCCATACAACTAAGATATTCATAAACAATTAAAATGATTTGTCTCCTAATAAAAAATATTATATGAGAACTTTCATGGGGATGAACAGAAGGGAAGCAAAGTGATATTTTTCATAGTCCTATTATCTGGGGGAAATTTGTTAATATTTAATGTGTTTTGGCAATACCTTTATGAATGATGATCAATGTTAGCACTGGCACATTTTTACACTATTATAAAAAGACATTGGTTTATAGAATTATAATGTTGAATGGCTTTATAATGAGCATATTTCCTATTTATTTATTTATTTATTTATTTATTTAATCTCTCTCTATTTATTTATTTATTTATTAATTTATTATTAGATAATTTCTTCATTTACATTTCAAGTGTTATCCCATAAGTCCCCTATACCCTCACCCTGCCCTGCTCCCTTACCCACCCACTCCCACTACATGGCCCTGGCATTCCCCTGTACTTGGGCATATAAACATTGTTAGACCAAGGGCTTTTCTTCCCCAATAATGGCCAACTAGGGCATCTTCTAATACATATGCAGTTAGAGACATGAGCTCTGGGTGTTCTGATTAGTTCATATTGTTGTTCCATCTATAGGGTTGCAGACCCCTACAGCTCTTGGGTACTCTCTCTAGCTCCTACATTGGGGACCCCGTGTTCTGTCCTATAGATGATTGTGAGCATCCACTTCTGTATTTGTCAGGGACTGTCAAAACCTCACAAGAGACAACTATATCAGGGTCTTTTCAGCAATATCCTGCTGGTGTATGCAGTAGTGTCTGCATTTGGTGGCTGATTATGTGATGGACCACCTGGGTGGGGCACTCTCTGGATGGTCTATCCTTTCATTTTCGCTTCAAACTTTGTCTCTGCACCTCCTTCCACGTATATTTTAATCCCTATTCTAGGGAGGAATGAAGTATCCACACGTTGGTCTTTCTTGATTTTCTTGTGTTTTGGAAATTGTATCTTGGGTATTCTAGGTTTCTGGGCTTATATCTGTGTATCAGTGAGTGCATATTAAGTGACTTCTTTTGTGATTGGGTTACCTAACTCAGGATGATATCCTCCAGATACATCCATTTGCTCAAGAATTTCATAAATTCATGGTTTTTAATAGCTGAGTAGTACTCCATTGTGTAAATGTACCACATTTTCTGTATTCATTCCTCTGTTGAGGTACATCTGGGTTCTTTCCAGCTTCTGGCTATTATAAATAAGGTTTTATGAGTATTGAAATCAGGGATAGTAATACCTCCAGAAGTTATTTTACTGTATTAAATTGCTATCCTGGATTTTTAATTTTTTCATATGACATTGAGAATTGCTCTTTCAGGGTCTGTAAAGAGTTCTGTTTGATGGGAATTGCATTGAATCTGTAGATTGTTTTTTTAATAAGATAGCTATTTTCACTGTTAATCCTAGCTGTCCATGAGCATGGGGGATCTTTTCATCTTCTGAGATCTTCCTCATTTTCTTTCTTCAGAGATTTGAATATCCTGTCATATACATCTTTCTCTTGCTGGGTTAAAATTACACCAAGATACTTTATATTATTTATGATTATTATGAAGGGTGTGGTTTCCCTAATTTCTTTCTCAGCTTGCTTATTATTTGTATGAATAGAGGGCTATTGATCTTTTGAGTTAAATTTATATCCAGCCATTTTACTGAAGGGTTTATCAGCTGTAGGTAGTCTTTGGTAGACTTTTTGGGGTCACTAATACATACTATCATATCATCAGTAAATAGCAATACTTTGACTTCTTTCTTTCTAGTTTGTATCACTTTGATCTCTTTTAATTATCTTACAGCTCTGTATTGAATAGACAGGGACAGAATGGGCAGCATTGTCTTTCTCTGATTGCAGAATTGCTTTTAGTTTCTCTCCATTTAATTTGATGTTGACTATCAGTTTTCTGAATGTTGCCTTTATGAAGTTTAGGTATATGCCTTGTATTCCTGTTCTCTCCATGACTTTTACCATGGAAGGGTTTTGGATTTTGTCAAAGTCTTTTTCAGCATTTAAGTAGATGATCATGTGATTTTTCTTTCAGTTTGTTCATATGGTGGGTTGCATTGATGGATTTTCATATATTGAACCATTCATCCATCTCCGATAGGAGCCTACTTGTTCATGGTTTTTGATGTGTGCTTGGATTCAGTTTGCAAGTATTTTAATAAGTTTTTTGCATTGATGTTCATCAGGTAATTAATCTAAAATTCTCTCTCTTGTTGAGTCCTGTTGTGGTTTAGGTTTCAGAGTGACTACAGTCTCATAGAATGCTTTTGGCAGTGTTCGTTCTGTTTCTATTTTATGGAATAGTTCTGGGAATCTTGGTATTAACTCCTCTTTGAAACTCTGGTAGAATTCTCTGCTAGAATCATCTGATCTTGGGTTTTTGAGGTTCTTAATGCCTGCTTCAAGTTTTTAGGCATTATAGGACTATTTAAGTTGTTTCCTTGATTTGATTTAACTTTGATAAGTGGTATCTATTTATAAAATTATCCCTTTTGTTTAGTTTTTCCAATTTTGTGGAGTACAGGCTTTTGAAGTAAGATTTAGTTCTTCTTTTGATTTCCCCAGTTTCTGTTGTTATCTCTCCCTTTTTTTCTTTTTTTATTAGATATTTTCTTCATTTACATTTCAAATGCTATCCCAAAGGTCTCCTATACCCCTACCCACTCACTCCCACTTCTTGGCCCTGGCATTCCCCTGTACTGGGGCATATAAAGTTTGCTAGACCAAGGGGCCTCTCTTCCCAATGGTGGCTGACTAAGATATCTTCTGCTACATATGCAGCTAGAGACATGAGCTCTGGGGATACTAGTTAGTTCAGATTGTTGTTCCACCTATAGGGTTGCAGACCCCTTCGGCTCCTTGGGTACTTTCTCTAGATCCTATATTGTGGCCTCTGTGTTCCATTCTATAGATGACTGTGAGCATCCACTTTTGTATTTGCCAGGCACTGGCAAAGCCTCACAGGAGGAAGCTATATCAGGGTCCTCTCAGCAAAATCATGCTAGCGTATGCAATAGTGTCTGTTTTGGTGGCTGATTATGGGATGGATCCCCGGGTGGGGCAGTCTATGGATGGTTCATCCTTTCATCTTAATTCCAAACTTTGTCTCTGCAACTCCTTCCATGGATATATTTTCCCCTATTCTAGGGAGGAATGTAGTATCCACGTGTTGGTCTTCCTTGATTTTCTTGTGTTTTAGAAATTGTATCTTGGGTATTCTAGGTTTCTGGGCTAATATCCACTTATCAGTGAATGTATATCAAGTGACTTCTTTTGTGATTGGGTTACCTCACTCAGCATGATATCCTCCAGATACATCCATTTGCCCAAGAATTTAATAAATTCATTGTTTTTAATTGAGTAGTTCATTGAGTAGTTCTCCATTATGTAAATGTACCACATTTTCTGTATCCATTCCTCTGTTGAGGGAAATCTGGGTACTTTCCAGCTTCTGGCTATTATAAATAAGGCTGCTATGAACATAGTGGAGCATGTGTCCTTCTTACCAGTTGGAACATCTTCTGGATATATGCCCAGGAGAAGTATTGCTGGATCTAGTGGTAGTACTATGTCCAGTTTTCTGAGGAACTGCCAGACTGATTTCCAGAGTGGTTGTACAAGCTTGCAAACCCTGCAGCAATGGAGGAGTGTTCCTCTTTCTCCACATCTTTGCCAGCATCTGCTGTCACCAGAATTTTTGGTCCTAGCCATTCTGACTGGTGTGAGGAATGTTTCCCTTTTCATTTCTGATTTTGTTGATTGGGATACTGCCTCTCTGTCTTTTAGTTAGTTTGGCTACGGGCTTGTCTATCTTGTTGAGTTTCTCAAAGAACCAGCTCTTCTTTTGTTGATTTTTAAAAATATTATTCCCTTTGTTTCTAAATGATTGATTTTAGTTCTGAGTTTGATTATTTCCTGCTTTCTTCTCCTCTTAATTGTGTTTGCTTCTCTTTGTTCTAGAGAATTCATGTGTTCTTTTACATTTTAATAGTATGAGGTAACTCCAAGTTCTTTATGAGGCACTTAGTATTATGAACCCTTCTCTTAGGACAGCTTTCATTGTGTCTCAGAAGTTTAGGTATGTTGTGCCTTTATTGAATTTTTCATTTAATTTTTGATAGTCTTTAATATGTTTCTTTATTTCTTCCTTGATCCAGTGTTCTTTGAGGAGATAGTTGATCATTTTCTATGAGTTTGTAGGCTTTTTCTTATTTCTGTTGTTGTTGAATTCTGGCTTTAATCTATGTTAGCCTGAAAAGCCCAAGGGGTGATTTTTATTTTATCTGTTAAGGCTTGGTTCATGTCCAAGTTTATTTTCAATTTAAGAGTAAGATCCATGAGATAATGAGAAGGAGGTACATTCTCTCATGTTTAACTTAAATGTTCTGTAGATATGTTAGGCCCATTTGATTCATACTGTCTGTTAGTTCTATTATTTGCTTATTATCTGTCTTGCTGCTCTATCCATTGGTGAGAGTGAGGTGTTAAAGTCTTCTAGTATTAATGTGTGGGCTCCAATGTGTTATTTAGTAATGCTTCTTCTATGAATGGCGTTGTCCTTGCATTGGGGGCATAGATGTTCATAATTGAGATGTCTTATTGGTTGATTTTTCTTCTGATAAGTATTCAGTGTCCTTCCCCAACTCTATTAGATATTAGAATGATTACTACAGTTTATTTTTCTTGTGTCTATGTGATTGGAAACCCTTTTTCTATCTCTTTACTCTAAGGTAATGTCTATCTTTGATGCTTAGGTGTGTTTCTTGTATGCCATAGAATGATGGATCTTGTCTATGTATGCAATCTGCTGACCTTTGTGTTTTTATTGTTGAATTGAGTCCTTTGATGTTGAGAGATATTAATAACCAATGATTGCTAATTCCTGCTATATTGATATTGTTGTTGGTAGTGTATATGTGTGTGCTTCTCTTCTTTTGGTTTGCTGCTGTGGGGTTATTTATTTCAGAATTTTCTTGGGTATAGTTTGCTTCCTTTGGTTGGAGTTTTCCTTCTAGTACCTTCTTTGGGTCTAAAATTATCACAGATATTGTTTAAATTTGTTTTTGTCATAGAATATCTTGTTTTCTCTATATAGTATATTTAAAAGTTTTGCTGGGCATGGTAGTCAGGGGTGACATGGGGATCTCTTACATTCTGCAAGATAACATCTCAGGTTCTTCTGGATTTTAGATTCTCTGTTAAGAAGTTAGCTATAATTATGATAGGCATGCATTATGTTACTTGGCTTTTTTCCTTTGCAGCTTTTACTATTTTTCTTATTTCTGTAGATTGTTGCAATTATGAGTATATACATCTATTATTATTATTATTATTATTATTATTATATTATTATTAATTAAAAGAAGATTTTCTTTTCTAGTCCAATCTATTTGTGTTCTGGAAGTGTTTTTTGATATGTCTATAGGCATCTCTTTCTTTAGGTTGGGAAAATTTTCTTCTATAATTTTGTTGAAAATATTTTCTGGACCTTGGAGCTTGGAATCTTCTCCTTCTTCTATTATTCTTAGGTTTGGGTTTTTCACAGTGTTGCAGCCTTCTTGGATGTTTTGTGTGAGGAACTTTTCACACTTAACATTTTCTATGAATGATGCATCAATTTCAATTGTATCTTCTACACCGGAACTTCTCTCTTCCATTTCTTATATCCTGTTGGTGATGCTTGTGTATGTAGTTTCTGTTTAATTTCATAGGTAGAACTGGAATACAAAGCATAAATAGTTAAGACTGAAGAAAAAGATGTATATTGACAACATTCAGCCTTATAAAGTCAACGCCAACCACAGTGTCATGTTGTTCCAATATGTCATTCTTCTCTATGGCTGTAACTATAAGTTACAGGTGGGTGACTCTGAATTATCTTTGGTATGAAACGATATCATTGTGTATAGCCTCATATGGATAAGTAAATAGTAACACTAGTCTTAAGACTCTAAAAATGTGAGAAACAGTCACAGTTCAGGAAATTGTGATGTGTCAATGGGGGTTGCATGTAGAACTGAAATACAAAGTAGAATGAGTCAAGACTGAAGAAAAGGTAGGGTCCAAGTCAGAGTCTAGGTCATAGAGGTAATTAACAAACTTTACTAAAGGATATATATTCTGTTTATAGGTAATGAGTAACCATAGAAACATTTAAGGTGATGGTTAGCCTTTGGGTTTTAAATTTGCTAGTATGATGTGTTTGCCAAACACACAATTCCAAACCAATTTTTGCTAATGTTTAACCATTCATATTTTTATTTCTCTTACAGGAGAAAAGGAAACAGTTCCCTTGGCCAAGCCTTTCCAAAATTTTGGCTTGTATTCTTACTGCTTAGTCCCCTGTGTTACCAGTAGAGGTGATAGTGAGTTGTTTATAGTTATATCTATTAATGAAGTCCTTCAGTATATTATCTATAAGCTTTAATTTTTATGTAAAATCTAGGTATACACTTATGAGTATCTGTTTTAGATTTATTTTTATTATTTTATGAGTGTTCTTCCTTCATGTCTGTCTGTTTATTACATGCTGGAGACTGAGGAGGTGGTGATATGGTAATCAAACCCAGGTCCTTTGCCACAACAAGTGTCCTTAACCACCGAGCCAATTCTCCAGGACAGTGAACATCTTTTATATTTTATAGAAAACAAACAGATTAAGAATAAATTGTTAGTGACTGGAGAGAGCTTCAAACAGGGTTTCCAGCTTGAGATGACTTCCAATATGTTTCTGAAATGTCATGTGAACTAAACTATGGAAACCTTTTTTCAGTTGAGGCAGTTGTAATGTGATGTAAAAGTAAAACATGATATTGAGAAAACCAGCAGAAAGTGACATTATTTTGCAAAAGAACAAATTATGTAGCTAATAGTAGGTACTTTGTAATTCACGGTAGATACCTGAGCTGGGGTAGGAAACCTGAAATGTAACTGGAGAACTGATGGGGGCTCACTGCTTGAGAAAGAGTGGATTCTAGTTGGACTCAATAGTGGAAGTTCCTACACAGATGTTTGCTTATCCCCTTGGAATTCTACTTTGTCTTCATAATAAGTATTAGATAAAACCTGATGCTCCAGGCAGGGGTGGTAGTGGGGAGTATCCCACAATGTGTCAGAATGTTCTGTTCTTAATAAAGTCTATCTTCAGGAGGAACTATTTAACCAGACAAAATTTCTGTAGTTTTATCATGACCTAACTGACTTGATGGAAGGGAGGTATTTAACTTCAACCACCTCTTAGCTTTCCATAGAGAGACTAGATGTATCTAACTGGAGACTGCTCTGGCTTCCATGTCAGATTACTGACAGAATATGGAGAAGTATATGTGAAGTTCATTATCCAGAGATAAGAGACTACCAAAAGACTGGGACCTACTTATGAGACTAAAGATTTCTTCTTTTCCCCAGTGCCCTATCAACACTTTAACAAAGGTCTAACTACAGCAGTTTTAAAACCTGGTGTGTTGTATCTAACTATTGAGAAAAACTTTAAAAACATTAAAAAGTTCTAAGCACACAGAACAAATGTGGGAAACATATTTAGACGTGGCTTGATGCTGAAAATGGTTATGTGGGTGGGGAATTTAAGACAACTGTGGTGAACATGCCAAGGCCTCTAATGGATAATTCAGACAGAATGAAAAAATAAGTGGGTACTATTAGTAGAGAAATGGAGATTATAAAGGACTGAAGGCAATGCTAGGGGCTAAAAATGCTGTAACAAATTAAAAATGAAGAATGTATTTAAATGGCTTGTATGCAGAATGGATATGGCTGGGGGATTTCCAAAGCTTGAGGCTATCACAACAGAATCTCTAAAACTGAAAAGGAAATTGGAAAAAAACATGAACAAAAAAGAATAGAATATCTACAGCCTATGGGACAGCTATAAAAGATAAATAATTACTAGACAGATAAAGAATAGTGAAAGAAATATTTTAAATAATAATGACAAAGAATTTCCCTAAGTGACTGTCATGCAGTGTAAACTGCAGATGCAAGAGGCATAGTGAAAACCCAGGAGGATCATTGCCAAACAGGAAAAAAAAAAACCCACATCTTTGCTGTATCATTTCAAGTCATAGGAAATCAATGCTAAAGAGAAAATCTTAAAAGATGCTAGATGAACAAAACACAGTATCGAATGAGTAGTAAGGAGATTAATTAAATCTCCGCTTTATGCAAAAATCCTATTCAAGGAGACAAAATAGAACTAAAGAGCAAGGATAATAAAAAGAAACTAGTAACAAATATGATGCCTTATTAATTCAATGTTATAAAAATGCCTGTGAATGTCAGTAATCTATATGAACCAATTGAGAAATAAATTATCAGTATAGGTTAAAAAATAGGATCCAGTATAAGAAACCCACTACAGAACTCTCCATTGCTGTGGAAGTGCAAACTTGAACCACTTTTGAAAACCACAAGGCAGTTCCTTAGAAAACTGGGAATCCATCTACCTCAATACTACTCAGCAATACTACTCTTGGGCATAAAACACAAAGATACTCCATCCTACGACAAAGACACTTTCTCAACTATATTCCTGATGGCTTTATTCATAATAGCTAGAAACTGGAAACAACTTAGATATGGATAAAGAAAATGTGGTACATTTATTCAGCTGTTAAAAACTGGCATGATGAAATTTGCAAGCAAATGAATAGAATTACAAAAAAAAAATCACCCTGAGTGAGGTAACACAGATCCAGAAAGACAAAGATGGTATGTGCTCACTTATAAGTAGATATTAGATATAAAGTAAAGGATGATCATGCTACAGTCTTAGACCCAGAGAGGGTAAGTAACAAAAGGGGGTTGCATGGATTTCTTTGGGAAAGGGAAATAGAAGAAAATTTTGCAAATGGACTAAGGGAAGGTAGCAATGGGAACAGGAGAAATAAGGTTGGTGAGGGGAGAAATGGAGTGTCAGAGTGGGACTTAATGATTGGAATTGGAGGGCCTTTGGGAAAGGGCGATAGGGAAACCTAGTGTAGTATTCTATGAAGGTGTCACTAGTGAGGACTCCTGGTAAAGCAGAATTCATAGCCTGAACTAGCTATTTTATGTAACCAGACAAGATTCCCAGTGGTGGGACTGGACACCACCTTAGCTGGAAAATCTTCAACTTACAATCTGTCCTGTCTACAAGATGTGCTAGGGCAATGGAAGCACAGAACCTGTAGGAATGTCCAACCAGTGCCTGGTCTAATTTAATGCCCATACTTACAAGAAGGAGCTCATGGCCAACACTGCCTAGATGATTAGGAAAAGGAGGCTAGATAGCCCAGAAACCTATGATAGGAAAAGTATCCCTAATAGTATCTCCTTTGCTCATGAATTGGTACCTAGCCCAAACATCAGATAGATTTCCTCTGGCAGCTGATGAGAGCAGATCAAGACACCCACAGCCAAAGATTAGGTGGAGAGAGAGCCCAGATCTACACTTGGTCCCTATTCTTGGAGCTCAAGCAACCCTATAGTAGATGGGGAGGAAGAATTGTAGCATCTAGAGGAGTTGAGGAGAACATAGCTCACAGATATCAACTAATTAGAACTTCTAAAGGTTCAAAGATATTGAAGGGCAATCAAGGGACCTGTGTGGGTCTCTGCTAGGTCCTCTGTATATTGTTACAGCCGTGTAGCTTGGTGTTCATGTGGAACTCTTAACATTGGGAGTGAGGGTGTCTCTGACTTTTTCCTATTGGGACCCTTTTTCTCCTACTGGGTTGCCTCATTCAGTCATGATATGACAGTTTATGCCTAGTTTTATTGAATCTTGTTGTGTCACGGTCAGCAGATATCTCTGGGAGACATGTTCTTTTCTGAAGGGAAATGGAGGACTGAATCTTGGCAAGAGGGGAAGTCTGGGGGACTGGGAAGAAAGGGAGAGATGGGAAACTGTGGTCAGGACATACTGAAAACAGCAAAATTAAATTTTAAAAAGGAGAGAAAAAAGAAAGAATTCCACTGCAAGTAGGATGATATATTAAAAGCAAATACATCGATAAAAATATGCTGTGATATATTTATCAAAATACAACTAGAGTAAACCATGTTTACTTCAATCGGAACTAACTTAGAACAAGGAAAGTTATCAGTGATAACAGGGCCATGATAAAGTGGTAGAGTGTGTAAGAATACATGGTAATTTTTATTGTGTATATGACAAACAACAATGTTAACCTATGTGGATTGTATGGGGAAATAGTTGAATTTACTTTTGCTGTTGAAGATGTCAGTACCTCTGTATCAGAAATGTGCATATCTGTCAGGCAGAAACCAGCAAAAATGTGAACTCTGCAATGCAGTTATCAAATGTTTTGCAGTAATTTAGTTTTTAAATGCTTGCAGTGAACATCAGCAGAGTACCTCATGCACAGCCAGTGGAATATGATGTTTCATGTGCACACGAAGCATCCATCATGACAAACCATAGTCTTGGCCATAAAACACACCATAGCAAATATTCAAGAGTGTAAATGATAAAATGCTTTTAGATCACAGTTGAACTAGAAATCAGTAACATAAATGGAAAACCACCTTATTACTTCCAAGTTGAGTTACATACTTCAAGTACCTATCAGAAAAGTTTTTTTTAATAAGAATTTTAGATTAAATGAAAAGAAACAAGTAATAAACTTGTCAGCAATTGAGAATGTAGTATTAACAGTTCCTAGAAGTAAACTTACAGCGTGTATGCTTCCATCAGGCAAGAACAATCTGAAGGAGCAAAGCAAGATGGACTCTCATGATTACTCTCCAGAAACTTGGAGACAATTCTAGATGAGACTTAAATAAATTCATCACAAAAATATAAGATGTATACCGTTGGAAATGGAGAAATAAAACTGATCCTCTGCTCACAGATTATATGTTAAATATATGGAAATATATATGTGGAAATATATGTGGAAAGCCAGAATTCAGAGGAACACTCCTACAAACAACTAGAGTTTCTAGGTACAAGGTAAATGTGCAAATCATTTGCTTTCCAGAAATAAGTAAGAAAGAATTATAATAAAAATGGTAAATATACCAGGCAGAATACATGAACTGGTATGAGGCTCCTGATACATATACAGCAGAGGACTGCCTGGTCGGACCTCAGTGAGAGAAGATGCACCTAACCTTCGAGAGACTTGAGGTCCCAGGAAGTGGGGAGGTCTGGTAGGGTGGGGGTGGGGAGACAAGATGGGGACATCATCTTGGAGACAAAGAAGGAGGAATGGGATGAGGGTAGACCAGGAGGGGCATAAATACTGGACTGTAAAAAAAATGATGATAATAATACAAAAGCCCACAAATAGCATTTATATTAACCTGCAGTGGTTATATATAATCTTAATTATATACTCACATGAGATTTATGAGCAAGACTATAAAACTCTGATAATTTTGCCTGAATTTTGGACTTTGATACTGATGTGAAAGAAATATGTATGTATGTGTATGTGTGTATGTATGTGTGTGTATGCGTGTGTGTATGTATGTATGTATGTATGTATACATATATGTATGTATGTCTATATGAATGTGTATGTTTGTGCATGTCTGTGCATGTGTATTAATGGCTGTCAACCAATAAGGGGTAAAGTTTATGTAAAGATACAGAAGATCAGAATAGATAACACATAGGACAATAATAGTCCAGGGTGGGCTGAGTCTTCTAATGTTTGCATATATTGTTTGGAGACACAGGTTAACGACTGAATTCATTCTTTGGGCTATGTCTGCCTATGCACAAGAGAATCTAGGGGTCAACATGACATGAGAGTCACCATCAACTTTAAGACAGAAAATCTGTCAAGGACATTCTGTCTTTGAACAAAAGTTACGAAGGATGTGTGGAAGAAGAAATCAGAGTAGCTTTTTAAAACACCATTAAACACCGAAAAATTTATTAAATCTACATGTTTTAGGATAGATATAGCTAAATTTTTAACTAATTTTTTTATCAAGTAGCTATGACTCTATTACTTATAGAAAATTATACTTCTTTTTTAAAAACATATTTATTTGTATTATATTGTACAGTTATATTAATTAATAAAGTATTATTTTATACATTGAATATATGTACTATATATAAAAACTTAAAATTTGATCCAAGTTTAGTCTTCCTGTTGTGGCTCCCTAGGTAGTTCATGCTAGCCACCAACTCCTTATGTAGTCCAGGCTGGTCTGTAAATCATGGTTCTATTTCCGTCTCTGAATCCCTCCTTGGGATTATAGAATGCAGCATTATGACCATGTTGTTCATATGTTCATATGTTCATGTTTAGTTAAGAACAGGTTTCCTTATGCAGCTCGGGTTGGGTTGGAACTTGCTGTATAATATAGCTCAGGATGTTCCCAGACTATTTTCCTGCATCAGCTTCCTAGTATGAGGATTACAGGCAGGCCCCAAGATGTCTCACTTCCTTGTTGTTGTTGTTGTTGTTGTTGTTGTTGTTGTTGTTGTTGTTGTTTTTGTTGTTCTCCTCCTCCACCTCCTCCTCTTCTTCATCATCATCTGAACATGACCAAACTTATTTGAAAACTCATGAGGAAAATTTACAAAGAACCTTAAGAAGTATTTAATATTAGGAATTATTCAATAGCAGACTAAAATAAATGCTCATATTCAGTAGTTAACCTTTGCCAAACCATAGAAACATAATAACTCAACAAACTCAGTGAAATAGCGAAGCTCCGGAAGGGCATGGTTTTGGTTGTTATGGTGGTGGTATTAGGAGAGAAATCTGCCCATAATTAGAGCTTAGCTGATTCAGATGTAAAATCCTGTGGCGTTCAAGCCAACTGAAATTGCATTTCACTCTTGGCCAACTGAGTAGTGCTGACAAGGAGATGCAAAGCACAGTTTCATGTGTCTGTCATTTAATTCTCTTCTCCCACCTGCACAGAGCAAACAATTCATCACAGTTTCCAACGATAGTTTCTCCAGCTGTCAGCCATAATAGAGAACACATTTAACTCTTTGAAAGCACTTGATTCACTGGGTGTTGCCCATCAATCATACATTCTGTCTGTCATTCTTATTGGCCATCTAGCGTTTTGCTCCCTCGATAAGTGGACTGGGTAGTTAGCTTAGCCAATTGTCATGGTATTGAGATAATAACTGCTATTTGAATTCATTACTCAGAACTTCTAGAAACAAAGGGATGAACAAAACTGTCCTGAGCTTCCTGTGTATCTGACAAGTTCAGAGAACTGGGAAAAGAGAATGGTCAGTGGAATGAGTTACTTCAGAGTTCTAAATTTTAGATTAAGTGATTGGTTCTCCTTGCTTTTTGCAGTGCGACTTTAAAGAAAAAAAAAAAAAAAACAAGTTCTATTCTCTTTCTAAATTTTAGCTTCTATATCCATTATGTCTGCATGTATTTATATCTTAAACATTGGTCCTTTATTTTGCAAAAGACAATGGTGGCATCACAGTTAACAAAACAGCTAGGATGGCTGACTAGAAAAAGAAGGTAGTTACAAACAAGGAAGACTTTAAGAAGAGCCACATGAATCGCTCCTTCCCTCCCCCTCCCCCTCCCTCCTCTCTCTCTCTCTCTCTCTCTCTCCCTCCCTCTCTTTCTCTTTACTATTCTTTTGATTTAATTCCTGAGTTTGATTATTTCTTGTTGTATACTCCTTTTGGTTGTGATTTCTTTCTATTTTAGAGCTGTCAGTAGTGCTGTTAAGTTTTTATTTATGAGCTCTCTCTCTCTCTCTCTCTCTCTCTCATTTATTTATTTATTTATTTTTTTTTACTTAGGCACTTAATGCTATGAGCTTGCCTCATCTTCATTGTGGCCCATAAGCTTGTGTATTTTGTGTATTCATTTTCATTCAATTTTATAAAGTCTTTATTATCTTCTTTTATTTCTGTTTCTTCATTTTTTTCTTCATTTTCATGTTCATTCAATTTTATAAAGTCTTTATTATAAAGTCTTTATTATCATTCAATTTTATAAAGTCTTTATTATCTTCTTTTATTTCTGTTTCTTCATTTTTCTTCAGTTTTCCTGAGTTTGTAAGCTCTCTATTGTTTCTGATATCCAGTTTTAATCCATGATAGTCTGGTAGGATGCAGACATGTACTATAATTTTCTTGTATCTGTTGAGACTTGTTTTGTGTCCAAGTATGTGGTCAATTTTGGAGGAGGTTCCATGAGGTGCTGAAAAGAATGTATATTCTGTTTTGTTTGGGTGAAAGTATATATATATATATATATATATATATATATATATATATATATAAAACCAAAGTATCTATTTCTTTTAAAGTGTCTTTAATGCCTGAGCTTCTCTTTTCCATCTCTTGTGAAATATTTCTGTAAATACCTGTTAGATCCATTTGGTCTATTATATCAGTTATCTTGCATTTCTGTGTTCAGTTTTTATTTAGGTGATGGGTCTGCTAGTAAGATGGGGTATTGAAATCTCCAACTATTGGTGCATGAAGGTCAATATGTGATTTAAACTGTAGTACTGTTTCTTTTATGATCTTGAGTACTCTTATATTTGGTGAATAAATGTTAAGAATTGTCATGTCCTCTTGGTGGATTGCTTCTTTGATGACTCTATAGTACCCTTCCTTATCTGTTCTGATTAGTTTTGGTTTGAAATTTATTTTGTTATATATTAAAATGGCTACCCCATCTTGTTTCTTATGTCCAATTGCTTGGAATTATCTATCCTTTTACCCTAAGCTAATCTCTATGCTTGATGTGAAGGTGTGTTTCTTGAATTTAGCTAAAGGATGAATGCAGAGGAAGGTTGGAATAAAAGATTTATGTGATCTGTTGGAAATGCAGTTATAAAGAAAGGGAAGGCTCCAGCAGGTGTTCTGATATAGAGCTAGTGATGAGATTGGAAAATTGGATTTGGAGGAGACAGACAGAGAAGATCTGCTGTTTACCTACTGAATCCCTGGCTGGAGTAGCCTGAAGGTTCCCAGGGAATGCCTGATGGAGTTGGGTGCAGGGATAAAGTAATGCTTTGGGGGAAGAAAGTTGGGAGGGGAAGATCTCTGTGATCCACTGAAGACTGAGCTTAGAGAGGAAAAGGAGGCTTCAGGAGGTGGTCTCAACAGTGTTGATGATGAGACTGTGGAATTGGATTTGAATAAGAGGGATATGGAAGATCTGTGGTTAGCCTATCTGTTTCCATAAATGGAGTCAAAATCCATTAATTTCATGTTAAGAAACTTCTGTGAGAGATATTACAAATGATAAGAATTATTAGAACATAATTCAGATGGAATAGTGCTATAAAACTGCTATTTGTTTTGAGATTTAACAAATAAATTTATTAAAAAATAATAGATGAAGGAAAGGATAAAATGTACTTTAGCAATAGGGAATTGAACACAGAAATGTCCAGCAATTTCAAGGAACTAATGTACAAAAAAGGAAGACTATGAGTTCATCTGCTGGAGATAGAAGTTTGTGGAAGGAATTGACCATTAAGGATCTGAAAAGCAAGGTGAGAACTAGATGTGGTGATGCATGCCTATAATTTCAGAACAAAACAGTCTGGGAGAAGATGATAAAAGATTGCTATTTGACCATTGAAATAAAAATCCTGGTATAAACAAATGAATGATTCTTGTTCTCTGGAACTTGATGCAAGTATGAGATGCATTGAAGAAATATTGGGTAATTTTGTTTGATAGAAAAGCAAGTGAAATTCTCAAAAATGGAACATTTAAGAATCAACCGTTGCCAAGGTAGATGCAATGCATAGTAATTATTCTAGTGGAGGAGGGGAGATACTATACCAGAAGAGCTGAACTGATTTTTGCACACTGTAATTTCTCTTTTAAATAAAGTAACAGTAGCAACTGTGATGCTATCCATTTCCATAACTCAAATGTCTATAATTAAGCAACTTACTTCATCTATCCCTACTTATTATGAATGTCAGAGTTTTTAAACCTTAATAGCTTTCACAATGCTTTCAACCGAGCAAAATTTAATAGAAAAGAATAAAAATATCCCAGGGATATCCAGGAGCTAATGAATAGATGGTGTGTTCCTTTTCCTTATATCTTTATTAATAGATACAGAGACAGTGAGCTTTATTGGGCGCTTTTCTCTAGAAACCTTAAAGATCCCTTTAAAAAAAAAAAGACTGCCTTTGTTCATTTTGCTATTTTCGTGTTCCTCAGCAAAAGAAATACTTAGAGAATTTCTTTGGAGTAATGAAATGACACAGGAATCAATGAATAAGGGGTTGGTCAAGGAATTTGCAGGGTTCTTTTTTAAATAATAAAGTTTATAAAATTAAAAAAAGTGAATGGGATTTTGCTCAGGGTTATGAGATATAACATTGAGGTATGAAATTAAAATCCTTCCCGTTCAATGTGAAAACATGTAAGCAGAAAGTATTGACTTATTGATAACTTCATCTTGGGCAAACCCAGAATAGTTCTTGACATTCCCAGTGTTTAGTTTTATAAAGATACAGGAGCCTAAGGACAGACTCAGCTCTGAACAACACTAATTGTTCTGTTTCTCTCTATCCCTCAAGATCAACATGGCTGTCTCCAATAGTAAAAATCAAAGTTCAAGATGAAGTAATCGATATTAAACACTAATTAGCATCTTAACCATAAATCACTCTGTTGAAAGAAAAGCATTGAAAGCCTACCATCGCTTTTTTACTTGCTTTTTGTTTTTTTCTTTAAATATAATTTCCATTACTATAAGAAGTGATTTGAAGTAATATTATGATGTTGTTATTTTAATTTGTCTTTTAAGATAGAATCTCACTGTGGTGGCAAGGATGGTCTTAAATTCAAGAACATCATGCCTCAGCCCCTAAATATCTGGGATTACAGGTACTTGGAATTATTTAATCCAGCTTTGTTTCACCTTTTAACGGAGAGTTTAAAATGTTCTATAAATTTTAAGTAGGTAATTTGATCTTACTTCATAGTGAGCTAACTTTAATTGCTATCCACTTAATATATGTCTTCATATTATTGGTGTCATGATTGCTTCTGGGGATTAAATACTATCTCTCAGTCATGATAAGCATGCATTTTCCTATTGAGTATGTTTCCAACCTCTAACACATCTGTAACCTTCAGACCAGGGCTTGATCACTGGTCTGAATTAATGTTAGAACTTTGTCAAGGTTCATGGTTCTCTATTGATAATTTTCATAATATTCTAATTCCTTTAAAGATAATAGTAAGGCCAGATGTGGTGATGCATCTTGGTAAACCTACCACTCAGGAGGCTGAGGCAGTAGGATTACTGTGACCTCAAGGTTGTGCTAGTCCACAGAATGTGCTCTTGTGTAAAAAAAAATCAAGATAAAATTAAACTCCATCAAATTTAGACAAAGCAAATACATTTCTTTATAATACCCTGGTTCATAAATGTTACCAAAACCAGGTTGTTGGGTCTTACGGTTCTTAAAAGTTTGGAAAAGATGTTTGAGAGACTCTGCTAAGACTTCAACAGCTGACAAGTTCCCTTCCTCTAATTTAAAATCACTTCTGAATTGACTCACTCTGATTCTGTTATTGCATTAGCCTCTTTTACAAACTCGTAATGGTGAGATAAGAGGATTAAAACTTTTGGAGACATATTTGGCAATAAACAATATTAAATCTTTCGCTAGGCCACTGACAGCATTTGGACAACACACAGATCAAATCTTGAGGCATTTTGAGTCACAGAATTGAATTTAAGGGGCCAAGAAGTAATGTAAAATGAAAAACTGATTTCAACACACCTGGGCCTTTGAAGGCGCGAGTCTTCACTTTTTGGAAGACAAAAATTCTAGACGTGAGTATCCACATAACTTTAACATTACAGTGGACACAATTCATTATAGTACAATAACTCATTACAGAAAATGTATGCAAATGGTTTCTGAATTTTATTTAGTCTGTACTTTCACAAACCCTCAAAGGCTTTCAAGACTGTTTCTGTCATCACAATACTCAAGAGGTTAAATAGAATAATCTTTAAACATTTCTTAAAAATATAAGACATGCAAAGTTGTTCAAATTCTGAGATTATTTATTCAGACGGTTGTGTTTTGTTCCTCAAGGACCAAGTATTAAAATGTATGAACCTATAAGGCCATTCTCATTTAAATCACCACAATAAGGTTGCCTTCATGAGCAAGGCTGTAAGGTCATTTACCAGAATGTGAACATCTTTTCTTTTTTTTTTTTTTTTTGAATGTGAACATCTTATCAGTGGTTATACCACTCCAATTTTTGTCCATTTTGATTTTGCTATTATGTGCATCCTGGAGAAGAATGTCATGTCTCTCATTTCCAGCATACAAATTTATCCCTTTAAATAATCCATTAATAATTGATTTATAAAAAACATAAATAACATTTTGCTATTGAATTACTTATTATCACCTTAAGGCAAAGCAATGGACTAGGTGGAAATTGTCATCATTGTGACAGTTATAAATAAAAAGGTACCCAGCTCTCCCTAGGAGCTCAGGACCTTGAGTGACAAGTTTCCTCCTAACTACAACACAAGTTTCATGTTCTGAGTCTCCTCACATATTCTTTTAGGTCTTTACTCATAAAACATACTGTGACTCATGTATTATTCCTCGCTTGATATTATGAATAACACATTTTGTTAATGCAAAACTAAGGCTTTCTACATGGGTTTTGAGGAGTTATGGCATTCTCGAAGCATACTCATTATTGCTATCATGGTATAGAATTATTTTCTGGATACTACAAACCATTAATGCATAACTTTTTCTGTCTAAAAGAATTTGAACTCATAAGATTACCATGAGCAATAAGATAGTAGGTACATTATTAAATTTCTTTAGAATACGGTGTTAGACTCATTTTAAAAATATAACAATCCTCTGCTACATATGCAGCTGGAGCCATGGTCCCTCCATGTGTACTCTTTGTTTGTAGGTTTATTCTAACAGTGTTTGTTCCAAAGAGTTTACTGTATTCATTAGTCATGTGTAGGACTGTTGTGTACTTTGCCTTTGCATTTAGAAGAAGAACAATAAAAATTGCTTTCATTTATAAATTTGAACTTATTGTATACATTGTTAGAAAATATGTCAGGATTACATTTTACATAAAAACATTTATAAGAAACTGTTATTTTAAAAGTTTTTTTTAATGGAATAGAGGTAAGGAGAAGTTATACTTCTTACAAAATATTTCTAAGTATATAGGTGATCAAGGTTTCTTTCTTTCCTGAATACCACTTTTCTGATAAAAGCAATGGGTTCTTATGGGTTCTTATAAAAGCTACACACTCTTATATAAGCAATGTGGAACCTATTCTCCCAGAAGTTTTATGTATATAAAAATTAAGGTAGAAATGTATTTATTTTAATACTATACATGGTGCCCTATAATTCCATTTTATAGTTATTTATATTACAGGTAATAATAAATTTTGTGGAAGGTAATTGCGATGATTTGAATAAGAATTCCCCCCAACCTACATACACTCATATATTTGTTACTTGATCCCCAGTTGGTGAAACTGTTTGAAAAGGACCTTGTTGGAGAAGGTGTGTCACTAGGGTTGGGCTTTGGGGTTTCTAGAGTCTTTTGCTATTTCTACTGTGTCCTCTCTTTGTCTCCTGCTTGAGAATCCAATTGTGAGCTATTAGCTGTTCATGTTAACATGCCTTTGCTCTGCCATCATGGACTCTAACCTTCTGAAATCATAAGCACCCCCAATTAAATGCTTTCTTTTATAAGTTGCCTTGGTCATGGTGTTTTATCATAGCAATGGAGAAATAAATAAGACAACAATAAAATATTTTACATTATAGAATATAATTAATAGGCATATGTATAAACCATAAGGTGTAGAAATATTGAAGCTTAATCATGAGAGCAATACCTGATGTATTATTACAAACATATTTTCATTTTAATCAGTTATGGATTTGTCTTATAACATGGTAGGCAATAGAAATGATGTCTTGATTTTTGCTGTGATAAAATTATCAGTTTCTGTGATTACAGTATTTTGATATAATATAGGAAGCTGGTAGAATTATCATTTTATTGAGTAATATAAAATTGCTACAATTATCATCATTAGCATAGTTCTACAGTTGAAGCTAGAAGTTTCTAGATTTCTGTGAAGAGTAATCATTTTTATTATACTAAAGGTTTGATTTCCAGATGGAGGAGGTGGAAAATTGAGATCTGAGGGGTGACACAAAGGAGGAGAGTATGCTACTTTCCCATCATGTTCAATAATAGCAGGGATATCAAAGGAAATGATAGAATCATCCAGAAAATAAGGTATCCTATATAGGATTTGTGATTTAGGAATGGTCTAAAATCCTTTGCTCTGCATCTTCTATTTTCTTTTTATGATGATTCTATTGAAGTTTTAGCAGAGCACATTTGAACAGAAGCACATGCATGCTAACACTTAAGCATTTCAGAAATATCTGAAAAATATTTCTGAGTTACTAGCTTATCTCACCTCTCCTTTTAAATATTCCTATACTTGGATCCACCTCTTGTGAAAACAGAAAGGCTAGATTTTACTAGGAATTTTCTCAAGACTTAGTGAGTATGTTTTCAGGAAAGCAGTCTGTACTAGAAAGATGATGACTAATGAGTAATCTCAAAAAAAAAAGACAAGTTAATTTTAGTACTTTTATTTTTTATTATTATTTTTCTTTATTTACATTTCAAATGTTATCCCCTTTCCTTATTTCCCCTCCAAAAAAACCCCCATCCCATCCCCCTTCCACCTGCTTCTATGAGGATGTTCCCTGACCCACCCACCCATTCCTGCTTACCCATTCTGGCATTCTCCTACACTGGGACATCCATCCTTTACAGGACCAAGAGCCTCTCCTCCCATTGATGATCAACAAGGCAATCCTCTGCTACATGTGCAGCTGGAGCCATGGTCCCTCCATGTGTACTCTTTGTTTGGAGGTTTATTCCCTGGGAGCTCTGGGGGTTCTGGTTGGTTGATATTGTTCTTCCTTCTGTGGGGAAATGACACCTATCCTAGCATATAGAATGGAAAGGCCACTATATCACTTGCACATATCTTTAAATATTTACCAATGATTATAGATTTGTCACTATGGAGCCATATAATTTCTAGTTATGCATAGAAAGCAGAATTTTGTGATGGGAGGGCATGCTTGATAGTTTTATGCCAATGAGACACAAGCTAGCTTCATCTGAGAGGAGGGAGCCTCAGTTGAGAAAATGCCCCCATACGACTGGGTGGGCTACAGGGTGAATCCCTGAGTTCCAGCAGAATGAATGGAAATATGCAGCCTCAGGATGTGGGAGGTGATAGACCCTCTAGAATGTACCAAAGACCTGGGAGGTGAGAGACTCTCAAGACTCAAAGGGAGGGGCCTTAGATGAAACGTTCAACAGTAGGGAGAGGGAACTTGTAGAACCCACATCCAGTAAAAAGTGCATCAAGTAGAGGGATGGGATTCCACAGTTAAAAACTGACACAGAATTGTTCCTGTCTAAAAGAACTGCAGGGACAAAAATGGAGAAGAGACTGAGGGAAAGGAGGTCCAGTGACAGGCCCAAATTGGGATTCAGCCCAAGGGGTGGCTCCAAAGCCTGACACTATTACTGATGCTATAGTGTGCTTACAGACAGGAGCCTAGCTTGGCTGTCCTCCAGGAGACCCAACAAGCAGCTGACTGAGACAGAGGCAGATACTTACACCCAACCAATGGATTGAAGTCAGGGATCCCTGTGGTTGCATTAGGAAAATGCTGGAAGATGTTGAGGGCTGTGCAACCCCATAGGAAGACCAACAGTCTCAACTAACCAGGACCCCTGAGATCTCAGATCTTGAGCCACCAACCAGGCACTATACACTAGCTGGTCAGAGGCCCTTCACACATATTCAGCAGAGAACTGCCTGGTCTGGTCTCAGTGAGAGAAGATGAACCTAACAATTTAGAGACTTGAGGCCCCAAGGAGTAGGGAAGCCTGGAAGGGTGGGGTGGGGTGGAGTAGGAGGTGGGAACATCCTCTTGGAGACCAGGGGAAGGAGGAATGGGATGAGGAACTGCCAGAGGGCTGACTGATGTGGGGTGGAGGGGGCAGTAACATCCAGACTGTAAAAAAAGATTGAAGATAGTTTTTTTTTTTAAAAATCAGCTACCAACAAATTGGGAAAGATCTTTACCAACCCTATATCCAGTAGAGGGCTGATATCCAATATATACAAAGAACTCAGGAAGTTAGACTCCAGAGAACCACATAAACCTATCAAAAAAAATGGGGTACAGAGCTAAACAAAGAATTCTCAACTGAGGAATACCAAATGCCTGAGAAGCACCTAAAAATGTTCAACATCCTTAGCCATCAGGGAAATGCAAATCAAAACAACCATCAGGTTCTATCTCACACTAGTCAGAATGGCTAAGTTCAAAAACACAGGTGACAGCAGATTCTGGTGAAGATGTGGAGAAAAGAACACTCCTCCATTGCTGGTGGGATTGCAAGCTGGTACAACCACTCTGCAAATCAGTTTGGTGGTTCCTCAGAAATTGGACATAGTACTACCTGAGGACCCACCTATAGCATTCCTGGACATATACGCAGAAGATGCTTCAACATGTAATAAGGACACATGATCTACTATATTCATAGCAGCCTTATTTGTAATAGCCAGAAGCTGGAAAGAACCTAGATTTTCCTCAATAGAGGAATGGATACAGAAAATGTGGTACATTTATACAATAGAGTACTACTTAACTATTAAAAACAATGTCTTCATGAAATTCTTAGGCAAGTGGATGGAATTAGAAAATATCATGCTGAGTGAGGTAACCCAATCACAGAAGAACACACATGGTATGCACTCACTGATCAGTGGTTATTAGCCCAAAATCTCGGAATACCCAAGACACAATTCACAGACCAAACAAAGCTCAAGAAGGAAGACCAAAGTATGGATACTTTGGTTCTTTGAAGGGGGAACAAAACATCTATGGGAAGAGATACAGAGACAAAGGGTGGAGCAGAGGCTGAAGGAAAACCATCCAGAGACTGCCCCATCTGGGGATCCATCCCATATACAGCCAACAAATCCAGACACTATTGTGGATGCCAAAAAGTGCTTGTTTACAGGAGCCAGATATAGCTGTTTCCTGAGAGGCTCTGCCAGTGCTTGTCAAATACAGAGGTGGATACTTGCAGCCAACTGTTGGACTGAGCACAATTTCCCTAATGGAGGAGCGAGAGAAAGGGTTAAAGGAGCTGAAGGGGTTGTAGCCCCATAGGAGGAACAACATTATGAACCAACCAGTATCCCTAGAGCTCCCAGGGACTAAACCACCAACCAAAGAGTACACACCGGGGGATCCATGGCTCCAGCTGCTTATGTAGCAGGGGATGGCCTTTTTGGACATCAATGGGAAGAGAGATCCTTGGTCCTGTGAAGGATGGATGCCCCAGTGTAGGGGAATGAGAGGACAGGGAAGGAGGAGTGAGTGAGTGGGTTGGTGAGCAGGGGCAGGGGGATGGGATAGGGGGTTTTCAGAGGGGAAACTAGGAAAGGAGATAACATTTGAAATGTAAATAAAGAAAATATCTAATAAAAAAGGTTACGCTAAAAAAAAATCAGCTACAGGGCATTTTCTTAATTAGTGATTGTGGTGGAAGGGTCCAGTCAATGTTGGTGATGTCATCCTTGGGCTGGTGGTCCTGAGTTCTATAAGAAGTAGGTTGAGCAACTCATGGGGAGAATTGCAGTAAACAGCACTCCTATGTTGCCTCTGTCTCAGATCCTGCCTCCAGGTTCCTTCTCTTGAACTTGAGTTCCTGCACTTACTGCTTTGTTGATTAACTGTTATGTGGAACAGTGAGTAAAACCCTTTCCTCCCTGGTTGCTTTTGAATGTGGTGTTTTATTACAGCAATGGTAACCTTAACTAAGATGAAGGCCATGCCCACATTCCAAGAAGATGTTGGAATAATCCAGTAAGGGCTGGTGATGATATAGCATACATACTTCCATTCTTAACTTTTATTGCCCTGTCAGACATTTCTAATCCATTGTGATCCTCTTTCTGAACAAATTTAAACGTAACCTAGGAATTAATTCTCTCAGTATACAAGACACTAGACCCAATTTTTGAAGATATAAATGAAATAAAAGGGAATCTGTTGCTATATCCAGCCTAAAGAGTTCAAATTCTAAGGCAATCAAAATTAAACCCTTTGAAATGAACACTTCACTAAAGTCTTAGGTTCTTGTCTTTCATGGGACCTGGTATGAGTTTCATGTTCCCATCCTAAGCACCTTAGAAATTTAGACTTTCAAAGATTTCACTCCCTTCTATTTTCCCACAAATCTCTCTCTCATGACATGACACAACAGGGATAGTTTTAGGGTAATTGAAGAGTCCATTCTTGACATTGACATTCATCACTGTTTTTCTTAAGCTTTACTCAAGGAAGCAGGCAAATTTTATATATATAAAGTAACTACTGCTATATCTTATATAAGAGGTAATTTAGTAGAAAGGATATTTCACCCCAACTATTACCTTTTTATTAAAATTTCATTTCAACCTTGAATTGAGATTGTGACTACTGTGCATATAATGATGAACTTCATTAAATTATGTTAATCACAACACTGAGTGCACTGGTTAATTTTGCTCAGTTTGGTTAAATCTGATCATTCAATCACTAAATTATGCTAGCATGATCATAAAAATTATATAATTAACATCAATCTTTGGTAGAATTACTCATCAAACTCAGTAAATCCCATAGTTCTACACAAACAGCTATGATGTATAAAGAAGCAGTCTTGAGCTTACAGTCTTAATTATTTAGACAGAAATATACCTTAATCTGAGGTAGAAGTACTATGCAAATATCACCAGGGAAGCAGTGTTTATTTTTCTGTAAATGGTTATTTTGAAAAAGTTTAGAGAATTTGACTGCTTTTCACATATACAACTTTAAGGTTGTTTTCTTGTTTATTTTACAAGGCTTAAATTCATATTGAAGCTTCTACCTCGAGGTTATCTTTCCTAGAAGTGATGATAAACATGTTGGAATTCTATCACACTCTTGCCTGCATTTGTTTTGAGTTCTTTCTTTGAAAGAAATACAAAATATAAATTTAAATGAATTATGTTTTCATAATTTTTAATAACATATTTTAGTTAGGACTACTATTGCAATGATAAAAACCATGACCAAGGCAACTTATAGAAGAAAGAGTTTATGGGAAGACTGCTTATAGTTCAGAGGGTGAGTCTATTATTATCATGATAGGAAGCATGGCAGTAGGCAGACAGGCATAGTGGCTGGAGCAGTAGCTGAGAGCTTATATCCAGACTCAAAAATAGCAGGCACACACAGCGGGGGGGGGGGGGGGAGAAGAGAGAGGGGGAGAAGGGAGGGGAAAGGGAGAGAGAGATAGGGGGAGAGGGAGAGAGAGAGAAGAAGGGAGAGGGGGAGGGGGAGGGGGAGGGAAAGGGGGAGGGAGATTCAGAGACACACAAAGAGATACAGAGAGATACAGAGACAGAAAGAAAGATACAGTGAGACAGAGAGACAGAGACAGAGAGAGACATAGACAGACAGACAGAGAGACACAGAGATAGGTGTGGGTTTTACAAACTTCAAAGTCACTCTCAGTGACATACTTCAGACAAAGCTACACCTCCAAAACCTTACCAAAAGTTCCACTAACCAGGAAACAATCATTCAAGCACATAAGCATATGGGATCATTCTCATTCAAGCTACCACACCAGAGCATTACATTGTGTTTGACATCTGTTTTGAAGGCACTTGTGTTTAAGTCATTAGAAAGGTTACTTTGTCTCATAAAAACAAGCTGTGTCTTACAGAAGCTTTGCAATTTTATAAGGTCCCATTTGTCAATTCTTGATCTTACAGCACAAGCCATTGCTGTTCCGTTTAGGAATTTTTCCCCTGTGCCCATATCTTTGAGGCTTTCCCCTACTTTCTCCTCTATAAATTTCAGGGTCTCTGGTTTTATGTGGAGGTATTTGAGCCACTTAGACTTGAGCTTTGTACAAGGAGACAAGAATGGATCAATTTGCATTCTTCTACATGATAACTGCCAGTTGTGCCAGCACCATTTGTTAAAAATGCTGTCTTTTTTCCCACTGGATGGTTTTAGCTCCCTTGTCAAAGATCAAGTGACCATAGGTGTATGGATTCATTTCTAGGTCTTCAATTTTATTCCATTGATCTACATATCTGAGAAATACTGAATGGCTGAGAAGCACCTGAAAAAATGTTCAATATACTTAGCTACCAGGGAAATGCAAATCAAAACAACCTTGAGATTCAACCTCACACCAGTCAGAATGGCTAAGATCAAAAATTCAGGTGACAGCAGATGCTGGCGAGGATGTAGAGAAAGAGGAACACTCTTCCATTGCTGGTGGGATTGCAAGCTTGTACAACCACTCTGGAAATTATTCTGGCAGTTCCTCAGAAAATTGGACATAGCACTACCGGAGGATCCAGCGATACCTCTCCTGGGCATATACCCAGAAGATGTTCCAACTGGTAAGAAGGACACATGCTCCACTATGTTCATAGCAGTCTTAGTTATAATAGCCAGAAGCTGGAAAGAACCCAGATGCCCCTCAACATAGGAATGGATACAGAAAATGTGGTACATTTACACCATGAAGTACTACTCTGCTATTAAAAACAATGAATTTATGAAATTCTTGGGCAAATGGATGTATCTGGAGGACATAATCCTGAGTTAGGTAACCCAATCACAAAAGAAGTCACTAGATATGCGCTCACTGATAAGTGGATATTAGCACAGAATCTTTTTTTTTTTACAATTTTTATTAGATATTTTCTACATTTACATTTCAAATGTTATCCCAAAAGTCCCCTATAACCTCTCCCATCCCCCGCCCTGCTCCCTTACCCACCCACTCCCACATCTTGGCCCTGGCATTCCCCTGTACTGGGGCATATAAAGTTTGCATGACCAAGGGGCCTCTCTTCCCAATGATGACCAACTAGGCCATCTTCTGCTACATATGCAGCTAGAGACATGAGCTCTGGGGATACTAGTTAGTTCATATTGTTCTTCCACCTATAGGGATGGAGACCCCTTCAGCTCCTGGGGTACTTTCTCTAGCTCCTCCTTTGGGAACCCTGTGTTCCATCTAATAGCTGACTGTGAGTATCCACTTCTGTATTTGCCAGGCACTGTCATAGCCTCACACGAGACAGCTATATCACGGCCCTTTCAGCAATAACTTGCTGGCGTATGCAATAGTGTCTGCATTTGGCGGCTGATTATGGGATGGATCCCCAGCTGCAGCAGTCACTGGTTGGTCCATCCTTTTGTTTCAGCTCCACACTTGATCTCTGTAACTCCTTCAATATGTGCTTTGTTCCTAATTCTAAGAAGGGGCGAAGTGTCCACACTTTGATCTTCATTCTTCTTGAGTTTCATGTGTTTAGCCAATTGATTCTTGGGTAATCTAGGTTTCTGGGCTAATATCCACATATCAGTGAGTACATGTTATGTGAGTTCTTTTGTGATTGGGTTACCTCACTCAAGATGATATCCTACAGATCCATCCATTTGTCTAGGAATTTCATAAATTCATTGATTTTAATAGCTGTGTAGTACTCCATTGTGTAAATATACCATATTTTCTGTATCCATTCTTTGTTAAGCGTCACCTGGGTTCTTTCCAGCTTCTGGCTATTATAAATAAGTTAGCACAGAATCTTAGAATAACCAAGATACAATTTGCAAAACACAAGAAAATCAAGAACAAGGAAGTCCAACGTGTAGATACTTCATTCCTCCTTAGAAAAGGGAACAAAATACCCATGGAAGGAGTTACAGAGACAAAGTTTGGAGCTAAGACAAAAGGATGGACTATCCAGAGACTACCCCACCCAGGGATCCATCCCAAAATCAGTCGCCAAACCCAGACACTATTGCATAGGACAGCAAGAGTTTGCTGAAGGGACCCTGATGTAACTGTCTTGTATGAGGCTATGCCAGTGCCTGGCAAATACAGAAATGGATGCTCACAGTCATCTATATGATGGAACACAGGGCCCCCAATGGAGAAGCTCCCCCTGGAGCTGAAGGGGTCTGCAACCCTAAAAGAGAAACAACAATATGAACTGAGCAGAACCCTCAGAGTTCGTGTCTCCTACTGCATATGTAGCAGAAGATGGCCTAGTTGGCCATCATTGGGAAGAGAGGCCCCTTGGTACTGCAATCTTTATATGCCCAGTACAGGAGAATGCCAACGCCAAGAAGTGGGAGTGGGTGGGTAGGGGAATAGGGTGGGGAGAGGTTATAGGGGACTTTCGGGATAGCATTTGAAATGTAAATTAAGAAAATATCTTAAACAACAACAACAAAAAACCAAGCTGTGTGAAAGCAGGTTTTTTGTTTTTCAACAAATTATGAAATGACTGAATACCAGTGTTTGAATTGATTGTGGGTAGATGTTAATATTGTTATAGCATGGTAATACATATATTTATATTCACATAAAATGGCATATCTTGAAAGAATTTAGAACAAAATAGAGTAACATTAAAAATGCTGGTGAGATAATTCAAATTTTTGTTAGTTATTCTCATTTTTTTACTTCATCTTAAATTATCATGACTTTATATATTTTTAAATAGCTATTTAAACTGTGGTAAAAATATATTACATTTACTATTTTATCAAAAATGTTGTATGATTTACTTTAAGAATATATATTACAAAAAGGAAAATTTGAAGAAGGAAAACAGGTGTCTATAAAACCTACTCAATTATGTAAAAATAGGAAGCTATCAAAAGATATATTTTGGCAGAAGTGCAAGGGATATTTATATTTTTCAACGTCTTGGATATGATGTAAAGACACTATGTACTAGTTTGGCAGTGTGAATTTATCTGTATTTTCTAAAGATAGCATGTCTTTCCGACAATTTTTCATTCACAATATTTATTACCGATCTCAGCATATCTGATTTATGTTACTTTCATAAATTGTTTTCTTGAATAAAATTGCAGTTGGTTAAATAGTAATGTAAATTCTGTCTTCTGTGACTATAACAGAAGAATGCAGGGCTGGTATGTATTTTACAGTGCGTTTTACTTGAATTCTATTATCTTTCTGGAATTGGCTGTTCTAAGTATGATGTCTTATAGAATTTTCCTGCCGATACAGTTTTCCTGTTCAGATAAATATTAAAATCAGATAAACAGGGAAATATTTTAATTTATATTTCTTTCTCTTTGAAGAGCTTTTTAGAGGACGTTGCATTCTCTAAAATTGGAGTCTCTGGCTTGGCCATAACATTTAAGAACAGGGCTTGAACTCAAGAAGGTGGACACNATTTAAAAAAACTGTACTATAGTGTTTTATACTCTAATTTACCTATAAGTGATATATTAATTTTCTGAAATTTTTTGTAATTTGATTTTTAAATGCTCACAAAAACCTAATATACTACTCTGGATGGATGTGTCCTTGATACTGATAATAGACTAATGTCATGCAACTCCCTGTAGGGAAGAGAGAGAGAGAGAGAGAGAGAGAGAGAGAGAGGAGAGTCACTTCTTTAACTAATCTAACAAAAATGTAATGAAGTTACTTTTCTAAAGAAAATGTGTGTTTAGCAAGTAAAGGCAATTGAGGTTTAACTTAAGAGATATTTGATCACAAAAATATCTAAGGATTTACATTTTTGGTATATTTTTAAAATAGTTTATAATAGGTTAATACTACCTCTTATAATACTTTTAGCTAATTGATTACAGGTATTTGGGATTTTTTTTGTCATAATGTTTCTTTGAAATGGCTTTATAGAGTCGTTTTCAAGACTTGGAAATTCTTTAGAGGCCTTATGGAGTGCTAATAGAATAGAATCTACTTTGACTTCTGTCTCAGCCATATTTTCTTAAAAATCATAACCATATCTTATGAAAACAAAAAAGCAGTTCCATTTGTGTAAACATCAGACTATAAAGTTATTTTTCTAGATGATATTTTGATCCTTACAAAAATGTTTCTGTTAGCTGAATAACAAATAATTATATTTTCTACACTCAAATTGGAGTGACATTCACAAATCAGGAGCAAGCAAATATATTTGGCCAAAACTCCAGTGTTTTTCTTTAATAATTCATTGTCTTTTGATAGGGAGTAACTGTGTGTTGTGATATGGGACTAAATGTCTTCTTGGTTAAGAATAAAAAATGAACCAAGGTATCCCTCAAATGAAAGGTGCTTTCATGCCACAGACCTGGAACAAATGGCAGAGGTGACTAGCACATTAAAGCAGACCTGGTCCTTCAGCTGTCACATCCCTGTGAGGTCCCCTCCTGGCTCTCATACCCTCCCTCTCTCCTGAACTCTGGCTCAGAAGCCTGGGCTGTTCTTCTTCACATAATACAACTCTTTTGGTTACCACTCCTTTTGTACCTTTGATCCCCTGACTGCTGCACCCTCACTCCCTTCCCCCTCCCCTTCTCCCACAGGGCCCAGCTCAGGGTCATGTCCACTTTTCTGAGGTCCCTACCTCTAATTCTGCTCTTCCTTTTATCTGCAACAAACCGTCTCCTCCATCACACCTAGGAGCAGTCACGTTTACTTTTCTTTGCCTTTTTATTTCCTTTATTTTTCATTCAAGGACATCCAGTTAGCTTCATAGCGTGTACCTTTCCACAAAGTTCTACAACGTTACCTAAAGCTAAATGTGTTGCCTACAGGTAGAACTTAGGGACTGTATGGTTAGCAGGGAGAGACTCTGCTTTCTAAGTCAAACGTAATCTCAGGTACAACAGTAAGCACGTGAGTAAACATTGACTTTGTGTCAATAACGTACAGAACACTGACATTTCTGTCCATTTTGAGTAAAATTCTGAAAATGCATTGCTGTTACTGCTTCTGGAATTCACCCTTTCTAGGGGAAGCTGTTGGAGGCACTTGAGTGAAATTTTCATTTTAATTAAACATAGTCTTTTATATTCCATAAATATGAGATAAAAGGCAAAAACAGGAACCTCGCTCTTTGATGAATCATAGCATGTTTAGTCAAAAGAGGAGAAGCCACCAAAAAAAGTACAGAGAGAATTTATTTTTAAGAACTTGCCTCAGTGTTAGCCCTGAGGATCAAAGCTGGTGAATGCTAAGAAGCTCTTGAAGCTTGGTTCTGGTCATTATGCAGCCATTTACCCCTCAGTGACAACCTGAGAGCTTGGAGCCTCAGGGTTTTCTGGGTGCTGGCTTCCTGCAGGGCCATGTTTATGTTGTAGAGGAAGTTCAGGCAGCTTGGAAGGCTTTCAGTGGTTCTGTTGGGTTGAGGATTAATGAGGTTAAATTAACTGAGTCACTAAATGGACATTTTATTGAGGTTCAAGCTGTTCTGCCTATTGCAGTTAATATGAGTAGCCCAGAATGTTGCCAGTTAAATGTAAGTTACACATCAGGGATGCCGGCATCATTAAGACAGGAAGGCAGCAATTGTATTAGTTTATTGAATTTATTATAAAGGCATGCTAATTTTTTTGACATGTGTCTCTTTTTCTTTCTCCAAAATGTCATTCATTAGGGGATTTTATTGTTACCTAGGGCAGGATGATGATTTTAGCTGTAACTTCTTTCATCTCCATTTTAGACAAAGTGCTAACTTGAGATACATGAAGTAGGTGTCATTTTCCTCCTCCTGAGAACAGTACCTATAAGGAATATATGAGATAGATTTTTTTTTTCTGAATTTCTATAGCACCTGAAAAGGTAAATGCCGGATACTTAAGGCAAATCTTGGCATCTATTCATTGACTATTAAACATATAATATGTGCTACTGTTTAGTGTGGTGCTGTGGATAAAATGTTCTAGCTTCGGTAAGTTTGGATGGTTGGTATTCTGTCTGGACTCCATCCCCACAGATACATGGAAACAGCCACATATGCTCCTCCCCACAGTTACCTGGCAATAGCCAGGTAGGCCTGGCCCACTATAAAAGGGGCTGCTTGCCCCTCCCTCTCTTGCTCTTTTAAGCTCTTGCTCTCTTACCCTTTTGCCTCTCTCTTGCCTCTCTCTTCCCACCTTGCTCCCCCTCTCTCCATTCCCTTCCCCCCTCTCATCATGTAGTCATGGCCGGCCTTCTCTTCTCTACTCTCTCCTTCTCTCTGCCTTTCTCTGCCTCTACTACTCTCTTAACTCCCCTTCCCATGCCCTAAATAAATTCTATTCTATACTAGACCACCCTGTGACTGGTGTCTCATGGGGAAAGGATGCCTTGGCATGGGCCCGCTGAGGCACCCCCTTTCCTCACACCCAGATAGAACATATTCTTATAGCTCTTTCTCTTTTTATGATCACAACAGGGATGTTTAGCTTCTGCCTTCAAGTATATCATGCCCACGAATGTGTACTCACACATGTATATGTTGGACTTTATTATATTTTTCAATGCATCCAAAGGGTACTACTGATTGAAAAAAGCTAACAAATGTAAATGCTAACAAATAAACTCTTCTGCTGTAGAATATAATATTTATTTAAATTACTGTTTTCATTTTAGGTGGCAATGAGAAACTTGATGCGCGATAAATGGCAGAGTATTATCCTCTACTAAACAGTCTATGCTGAGTTTTCTGCAAGGTATTGTGGGCATCTCATAACACATAAAGTTCAGTTCCTACATCACTTACTGTAAGTGAAACTATCACTTTAAATATTTCATTTATTTTATAGGATAGAAATAATGACACTGGCAAAACAATGCAGATGATATCTATAGAGAACTCAGATATAGACCTAGACATAGATAATATACACACTCACAAGACAGACAGACAAACATAGACACACACACACACACACACACACACACACACACACACACATTTTAAGTGGAAAAGGGTTTTTGGCAAGGTACCAGGAGTACTTGCCTGGCACCGTTCTATGTTGAACTTGGCCTGCTCTCTCCAGCCTTTAACCCAACACTGTACTGGTTTGGAAACAGAGCTTGGCCCTTCCTGCTGAGAACAGGGCACTGAGAAGTGTTTGCTAGAGGGAAGAAACATTAGACTTGCCAATAACCACCACGGTTTTATTGTTCTTTCCGTTTCCCTGTGGCTATTTTCCAATAACCCTCCAGCTTAAAGGCACAAATGGTAGTTATTTAATTCAAGTTTTCATTAACTGCTAAGTGCTTTGTGGGCTCTTTAAGGAATATGCTGGACTCTGGCCCTTTAGGCACTTTGAAGAAAGAGAAAGAGAAAGGGGACAATATTAAAGTGATGCAAAGTATTTTTTTTAATCTGAGCATTATTTTGGAAAAGTTTCTATTTATTTATTTATTTATTTATTTATTTATTTATTTATTCACTTTACAACCCTATACCAGCCTCCTCTTCTCCTCCTAGTGCCCTGCTTCTGAGAAGGGGGAGGTCCCTCCTTAGGAACCAACTCACTCTAGGACCTGAAGTCACTGTAGGACTAGGTACATCTTTTTCCATTGAGGTCAGACAAGGCAGCCCAGTTAGGGGAACAGGCTCCACAGGCAGACAAGAAATCAGGGCAAGCCTGGATTCCAGTTGTTGGAGGACTCACATGAAGACCAAGCTGCACATCTGTTACAAATGTATGGGGTAGGGGTAGGTCTAGGTCTTGTATGCTCTTTGGTTGGTAGTTCACTCTCTGGGAGCCCCAGGGGTACAGGTTCGTTGATGCTGTTGGTCTTCCTGTGGAGTCCCTGTCTCCCATTCTTCAATCTTTCTCCCAACTTTTCCACAAGACTTCCACATATCAATGCAATCTGACTGTGAATAAGAAAAGTAACAGAGAAGGGTGAGATAGAGGAAATTAAGAAAGCCTTTGGAGTATGGTCATGATTTTTGAAGGGAGAGATTTGAGAGGTATAAAATGGAAGGCTGAGTGTAGAAATCATAAGCAGAACCATATCTAGAACTTGGAGATACTTGGAATGCCTAGAAGAGATGACTGGTTTGTTGAGTTTGGAGGAGGCATGGTGGAAGCCAGTTAACGGAAGTAGCGATTGTCGGATGATGGATGCCTACTGCAGTAGATATATTGCGCTTCTGAAGGTTAGGAGCCTCATCCTCCTGATCAATATTTTGTCCTATGTTTTAACATTTTAGTAAAATATACATATCAAATCGTGAAAATATGCTTTGTATTCCTGAGAGTTTATCCATTTCATCTAGGTTGTTCCTTTTGACAGGGTACAATTCTTCATGGTGCTTCATTAATAATCCTTCAGATTTCAGCACAGTTGGTAACCTTCCCCATTCTGCTTCTAAGTTTGGCTATTTCAATCGCCTGTTTTTCTCTATTTTATAGGATAAAAATAATAAGTTTTAAATATTTTCTGATAGGCAACTGTTAGGTTTTCGTTAAGCTTTTCGATACTTTTCTATTCTGTATTTTATGTCTTTAATTTTAGAAATTACTTGTTTCCTCCCACTAGCTTTGGATATACTGCATCTATCTTGTGAGCATTCCTTAAGTTACAGAGTTGGGTCTCTATCTCAAAAGCTTTCCTGTTTTCAATGTGTTTAGGTCATTAAGTGGGCCTGTTGCTAGACTACAGAGTCTGTAAGGTTTTGACTGTTATACCTTTGTTTCCATTTGTTAGAGGTTTTTATTTACTTATTTATTTTTTAACTTTAACTTAATTTCTTCAATACATTGTTTGTTTAAGTATGTTTTAATTTCCAGCATTCTGTGATTTTTCTAGTTTATACCTGGTAATTTCTAAATCCAACTTATTGTAGTGTGAGAAGATGTCTTGACATCTAAACATCTTCTACAATCTATCTATGCTTAGTTTATGAGTTAACATGTGTTCTAGGCTCAGAACTGAGCCGTGTGTTCCAAAGAAGGATGAGCGCTTGCTTGCATGGTGAGTGTTCTGCACATGTGTACTGGACCTAATTGTTTATTAGGTTGAAATCCTGTCTTTCCTTTCTTACCCTTACTCTAGCTACTCTATCCCTCGCTGAGAATGGTATATCAAACTCCTCAGTATCATTGTAAATGCTCTATTTCATTCATTGATTCTGTCAATTTCCATTCCACAAATATTGATAAGGTAAGTAGTTATTTACAGCTACTGTGTCTTCTAGATATGCTGAGTTTATTAATATATGGTGGCCTTTATTTCTAGGAAACAGTTGATTTAGAATCTATTATGTATTGCAACATTTTCATTGCTATTAGCCTAGATTATATTTTTATTTCTTTATTTCTGAATTAAAGATATCTTTCAAATGAGCTCTTATAGACAGAGTATAATTGGGTCATGTTTTAATCCATTCTTCCACTAACTCTTTTTTGACGGGGATGTTTAATCTATTTATACTTAGAACATGTACTGATGAAGAGGGATGGGATACACTCCTGTGGTTGTGCTGCTTGTTGTTTTTTTGTTTGTTTTGTTTTGTTTTTGTTTCATTGCCTTCTACTGTGAAGCATTTACATCTCTCTCTCTTGTTTCCTTCATTTCTTTTATAATTATTTTCTTGTGATTAGCACGGGGAATATCTTTAACATACTAATTTTATGCCCTTCTACTCTGAATTTATGCTAGCTTTACTTCAATAATATTTTCCTTTTAGCAATCCTCCACTTGTCCTTTACAGATGTTGATTTTAAAAATTAGATGTATATGTATATATATATATATATATATATATATATATATATATGCCCTATCTTAAATTAGTAATTCTTTTAAAGGTGTTATCTTATTCACCTATGCAGAGAACAAAATGTGGAACTACAAACTAAAGTAATATCATACTATTAGCTCTTAGGCTAATCAGTTTTAAAAATATTTTTATTAATTATTTGATGCAGAAGAAACTCAGATTGATGATGTAAAGGATGTAATAATAAATGTGATTTGGAGAGATTAAGTTATACAAAGTACAATTTAGCTAAAGAAGCATTACCCCCACTATGTCTGGAAGATATACATAGTGTACTAACCAGAAAGAAAATCCAGTACCATAATTGAAGTTCAGGGATGCTGAGTAAATTTCTGCTAAGGCTAATTCTAAGACTGACCTCCAATTATGTTCTATTCCCATAACATAAGAGAACAACCTGGGCTTTCAGCCATCCAAGTCATCCCCATATCAAAAAGAACAGGGCTCTCAGGGGTAGCTTAAGGGGGTTCAGTGTTGCAGCAACCTCTGAGTCCTGGTCTCTCATTAAGTTCCCCGAGCTCTTAACAGAAAACAAAACAAAACAAAACAAAAAACCCACAACTATTTGAAAAGAAAATATTGGTAATACTTAAATAATTTTGACAATATTTTTTTTTCTGTTTAAATCTCCTATACCTAAGTAGCCAGAGTCTCTGTTTAAATTGTGCAAATTGTAACCTGGAGCCAGGACCTAAAAGAGATTTAAGGATGATAGCATATGTAGACACAAAGGCCTAAGGTGTATATATATTCATAGAATCTTCTATTTGTGGCTGGCTCCTTTCTGAGCATGAACCAGAGCTGGAAAAATGCTACTATTATTAAATAGATTTAAAAAAATCTCTCAATGTATGGAATGATTTCTCACTGGGAAGGCATTTTATTTCTATTAACACTTCAAAAATTCCATACAATGTATTTTTATTGTTTTCTTTTCCCTTCTTCCCTTTAACTGTTCCCAGATCCATCTCTATTTCAATAACTTTATGTCATTAAAAATAGCCATTTTCTGCTGCCCATATATCAACATCAGTCTCTCTCATATGTGTGTGTGTGTGTGTATATATGTTTCATAGAACTGGGTACTGGAGACAAACATAATAAGTTTCTTTGTAAGCCAGTCTAGTATAATTGGGAAGGTTTAGTTTAATAACGAGAAAACTTGTCTCAAAAAGTAGAAACAAGTCAGACATGTTGGGACACTTGGGAGGTGGAGGCAGGCAGATCTCTGTGCATTCAAACCAGAGTGAGGAAATACAGAGGAAGTTCAAGGACAGCCAGGGCTACACAGAGAAATTCTTCTTAAAAAAAAAAAAAAAAAGACAACATGGGTAGATCTTGAGACATTACATTGAGGATTGTTCTCTGGTCCTCACATACATGCATGTACATATGTGTAACTATACACACAATACATACAGAAGTATTAGTTTCTAAAAATTATGTCAAAAACAATAGTTGAAATTAAATGACAGTGTTCTGTAAGATGCCTACTTATTTTATTAAAATTTTAAAATATTACTTTGAATTACTGTTTAGCATCCTTTCATTTTAGCTTTGGAAACTCCTTTGAGGCCCTTTCAAGGGCAATTCTATTGTTAATTAAGTTCTTCAGATTCTGTTTGTATAGAAAAATTAAATTCCATTTTCTCTTTTCAAGGAAAGTTTGGCCATTTATAAGATAATTGATATTTTTTTCTCATAGTCTTTGCATTTTGATTCATTACTTTCTGTCTGACAAGGTTTCTGATAAGAAATCTACTGACAATTGAAAACTGAGGATTCTTCTTGTGATCAATAGCTTCCTGCTGCTTTCAAGATTCTCTTTCTATGTTTTAAGGGTTTGATTATAAAGAAAGTTATAAAGGAGGAACACAGTGAATGGAGTCTATGCAGGGAGGGCCAGAAGGGGGATTGGGGACCTATGGTGAGGGATTTGTAGAGGGTTAACTGGGGTAAAAAAGCAAGAAACAAAAAACAAACAAACAAACCAAGAAGGTATACCTAACTGTGCAATAGTGACTTGCTATTTGGGAGTAGCGCACTGCCCCCTCCCATGGTTTCAGGAACCTTTGACCAGGGGCTGTAGCTGTTATTAAAAGATTTTCTTCCACATTCAAGCAACATCTATGGCCACATAAGTCATTTTGGGATGAGTCAATTCAGGTAGATATGTGGTGTCGACCTCAATACGAACACTGAATGTTTCACTGAAAAGTTTGATTTCTAAAATCAGTAAGAAATAACTAAATGAGTAAACAAGTAGCTGACTCAATTAAATTTTTGTTTAAAAAGATTAGTCTAGATTGAATAGAAACAAAATTAAACATGAAGGGTCTGCTTATAAATTTATTACAACAGTGGACTGGAGAGGTTGCATTGTTAATGGGAATTTTAGTTAATTTAAAATATTTTACAAAGTGAATTTGACAGGGCTGTAAGGCACCAAAGAAAAATAGGAGGAGAGCACCCTAATAGGCTCTGAAGTTGTGTTACTAGATGGATAATGGTGTCATTCATGGACAGAGTGATTACTGAAACAGGACTACGTATGCAAGAGCACATAGCGACCCAATCATGTTTAATTCTGGAAGGCTGTGAAACATGGAAGTAGGGATAGCGTCACTAAAGGTCAGGCACTGTAAGGATACCTTGTTGACCAGTATGACTGAGGTTAAACTAAGGGACTGCAGCTCCGAGGGCTTCAGGATTAATAATACCTACCATCACTCTCTGCAGGGAGACTCCCGGACCTGAGAAGGTAGTATGTGTGTGTGTGTGTGTGTGTGTGTGTGTGTGTGTGTGTGTGTGTGTGTGTGTGTGACAGAGTAGAACTCTGGTGATGGCTATAAACTCTGAGGGCCTCCGGACATTCTAGCTTTCTAACTGTACTGAAATGCTGATGATAATCTCTAAAAAGTCCTAAAAACTTTCTTGCTCTTTAGGAGGGTAGAAAGCTGCTGGCTTAGGTGATTCACACTGGTAGTCTCAACAGTTGAGGATTAAGTAACATGGCCTTTGTTCTATCTCAGCAGGAATTGCTCGCTCTAAATTTCAACCTGCTAGTCAGAAGTACTTGTACATCTTTTAGAATACACGTTACAAAGTTCCTCACAAGTTCACCCAAAAATCCAATTACAAATTGAAATAGAAGTTTACAACAGAGAATGTTTACATCCATATCCATTAGGAGTAATTATCTGGCTAAACATCCATCTTCTGTCTCAGCTCCATAGGTTCACTGAAGGTTTAAAACCATAACTAAGTTATTAGTGAAGTTTTGTATGGGTAAACCCAGTCAATATTTTATCTTCTGTCCTAGCACTTATAATAAATCATAGTTCCCTTTTTATGACCTTGGGTTAATTGTTTTACAACCTCTTGGAATGTGCTCTGAGCAGGAGAATGTCTGGTTACTATCTAAGAGCAATTAACTGGTGACACTTGGGAGACTGGCAGAGTTCTCATTGCAGTTTTGACTATCAGAAAAGGACCTAATAGCAGTTCTACTATAAAAGAGCTTAATAATCACAGATACAATTTTAGGAATTCTTATAGGATCATCATTAAGACTTAAGAAGTCATATATTTGTCTATATAACATCAAGATAGTACGTCTTCCTGGATCTACAGAGGTCTGCTATTACTTAGTGATTGCTATATATGTTTAATAATAACAGGAAAAGCATATTAATATGAGGAATCTTTCCTAAAATGAATTCACTTATAGTCTTGCTTAACAAGGGGGAACCTGTCGCAGAATTATATAATAATCTGAAGCAGGTCTTCTCAGGAAGATCACCTACTAGTTATTAGCTTGTCCCACTATGATTCTTGACAACTCTCAAAGTGCTTTAGTCTAGCAATCACCTATGCATTTATCTATGATGAAGAATTCATATACTTGAAACCTCACAAATTCTTGGAGGTATGTTTCTGTTCATTTCTTCTGATCATTTCCATCTTTCTTATCAATCAATACTGCCTTAATATTTCTTTAAAGACTTCATATTATTTTCTTTTAAAAATTTCTTTATTGGTTATTCTATTTATTTTTATTTAAAATGTTATCTCCTATCTCAGTTACCCCTCCAGAAATCCTCTATTCCACCCTCATACCCTTTGCTTCTATGAGGGTGTTCCCACACCCACCCACCCACTCCTGCTTCACTGTTCTAGCATTCCCCTATGCTGGGTCATCAAGCCTTCACAGGACCAAGGGCCTCCCCTCCCATTGATGCTAGATAAGGCCATCCTCTGCTACATATGCAGCTGGAGCCATGGGTCCCTCCATGTGTGTTCTTTGGTTGGTGGTTTAGTCCCTGGGACCTTTGTGTGTGGGGGTCTGGTTGGTTGATATTGTTGTTTATCCTTAGGGGTTGCAAACCCTTCAGCGCCTTCATTTCTTCCCCTAACTCCTCCATTGGGGTCCCTGTGCTCAGTATGATGGTTGGCTACAAGCATCTGCATCTGTATTGGTCAGGCTCTGGCAGAGCCTCTCAGGTGACAGTTATATCAGGCTACTGTCAGCAAGCACTTCTTGGCATCAGCAATAGTGATTTGGCTTGGTGACTGCATATGGGATGAATCACCAGGTAGGGCAGTCTCTGGATAGCCTTTCCTTCGGTCTCTGCTCCACTCTTTGTCTCTGTATTTCCTTTAGACAGGGACAATTTTGGGTTACAATTTTTGAGAAGGTTGGGTGGCCCCGTCTCTTAACCAGAGGTCGTGTCTAACCTCTGGATATGGTCTCTACAGTTTCTTTATCCTCTTTGTTGGGTATTTCAGCTAATTCCATTACTCTTGTGTGCTGAGAGCCTCTTGGTTTCCTAGCATCTGAGATTTCTGTTGGCTACCCCTCTTCCCCATCCCCCATTGCTACATAGCTCCATTAAATTTCCTGACCTTCTGTACATCTACCTTGTCTCCTCCCACACTTGATCTTGCCCCCTCTTTTCCTCCCAAGTTCCTCCCACCTTCTACCTCCTGTGATTATTTTGTTCTCCCTTCTAAGAAGGTCTGAAGCATCCACACTTTGGTCTTCCTTGAGCTTCATATTGTCTGTGAATTGTATCTTGGCTATTCTGAGCTTTTCTCTCTAATATCCACTTATCAGTGAGTACATACCATGTGTGTTCTTTTGTGACTGGGTTACCTCACTCAGGATGACATTTTCTAGTTCCATCCATTTGTCTGTGAATTTCATGAATTCATTGTTTTTAATAGCTGAGTAATGCCCCCCATTTTGTAAATGTACCACATTTTCTGTATCAATTTCTCTGTTTAGGGACATCTGGGTTGTTTCTAGTTTCTGGCTATTATAAATAAGGCTGCTATGAACATAGTAGAGCATGTGTTTTTGTTTTATGTTGGAGCATCTTTTGGATATATGCCCAGGAGTGGTATTGCTGGGTCCTCTGGTAATACTATGTCCAATATTCTGATTGCAAGCTAGTATAACCATTCTGGAAATCAGTCTGGTGGTTCCTCAGAAAATTGGCCTTCATTATTATTTTCATTTCACTTATGTGGGTTGGTTTTGGGGTGGATTTCTCTAGATATTACTTTATTATGAAGCGACAGTCATGTAGGGATAGAAAGAAACACATTTAGGCAGTGAATTCTGAGACTGTGTGAGAAGACAATCCATTTCCTACATGATGATGATGATGATGATGATGAAGTGTTGGTAGATGAGGGCTGGAATTATGACAGCCATTACTGATTATAAAGATCTCTCTCTCTCTCTCTCTCTCTCTCTTTCTCTATCTCTCTCTTCATGTATGTTTGTGCATGTGAATGGGCTGAGCATTTCTGAAGGTTCTCCTGATAGAGTGTTAGAGAAAATGTATGACTTGAGGATCAAAGACAATAGTGAATATGGAGTACAAAGTCTGGTGTTAGTGGTGTTGGTTTACCCACCGGATTTCAATTTGGTGTAATCCACACCTGCTACTCATAGCTTATTTATATGGATTAAAATTTGTCTTCATTATCTAGGCCAGCTTGATTTGAGTTTGGTTAACTACAAAATTCTATGTTATAAACTCTTCTGCTGTATTGCTGAATTTATATTCTCTCTTTGAGGTAGAGGAAAGGTTATCTAAGACATCTGCTATTGATTGAGTGTTGACAAAAGACCATATATTACCCTTTCTGCAGTTTTTCTATATAGTTGCAGATTGAAGGTGAAGCCCTGTGATTTAAGGGCTCTTTGAATTAAACAGAAATTGAAAAGACAAATATAGAATTTTCTGGCAAATATGCAGAGCGATACCTGCAGAGATTCAACAACTGTAAAACAGTTACTAATATAGCCTTGGTAAGGGTCCCCCCTCCTGGCATCAGGAGATCCTGGCTAACCAATCATTACTTATTTTGATATTTATTAATTTTTAACAAATACGCATTCTTCCTCTTGTTTTTTGTTAAGTAGTCTGATCTGGAGACAAAAGTAGATACCTCAAACCCTTTTAGAGCATTAAATTGACAATCATGCTATATTTCATTGAATGGGAGGGGGTTCTTTTAAACTTTTAATTTTATCTTTTATTAAACATATAACATTTCCTCACACAATATATCCTGATTAGTTTCCCCCTCCTCTACCCCTCCCAGTTACTCCCTATCTCCTCTCTACTTTCTGTCTCTCATTAGAAAAGAACCTGTTTTCAAGAGTTAAAAACCAAACCCAACAAACTAAAATAAAATAAGAAAAGCAGAACTATCATATTGAAGGTGGACATGGCAATCCAACAGGAGAAAGCATAAGGGTCCAGACCCACTTGTTCTCACAGTCAGGAGTCCCATGAAATTACTACACTAAAAGCTATAACATATACACAGAAGACATGGTGCTGACCCACATAGGCCCTGTGCTTGCTGCTTTAACCTCAGTGAACTCATATGCACCCTGCTTAGTTGATTCAGAGAGCCTTGTTGTTTTCTACCCTCTTTGGCTCTTACAATCTTTCTGCCGTGCGCTCTGAGGGGAGGCATATGATGAAGAACTTTCATTTAGACCATTTCTACATATAATATCTGGTTGTGGGTCTCCGCATCTATTCCCACCTGGTTAAGGAAGAAGCCTCTGATAATGACAGGATAAGGCATTGATCTATAAATACAGCACAATAGCATCAGGAATCATTTTATCGATACGTTTTTTATAGACCAGTAGTGTTTGGTTTTACCCTTTGTCCCTAGGATAGTCTTGGTTCTTGGTTATCCAAGCAGTGTCAAGTATGCGTTCCTTCTTGTAGGCCTTAAGTCCAATCAGACATTGGTTGGCTAATTCCACAAGTTTTGTGCCACCACGGATTGCTATTGCATATTTGGTGAGCAGGATAAATCATAGATCAAAGGTTTTGTGATTGGGTTGGTGTCTATGTTTCCCTTTTGGTAGCCTTCAAAGTACTTTCCCTCACCAAAGTGTCTATAATGTAGAGCAGAAAGTTCCAGATCTGTTGGACACTTCTATGTTCAATGAGTTGTGTAGATGAGGACCCAATGTCAGTTTGTGGATGGCAATTTTTTGTTTTAGTGACAGCCAGTGTTATTTGGGGATTTCAGTGGGACCTACTTGGTCATCAGCTCAGTAGAATGGAACCAAGTTCTACCTCTGGAAGCCTTGCTTGGTGTCAAGAGATAGCTAATTGGGACTCCATATCCCTCATTATTAGGAGACCTAATTATGATCACCTTTATATATTTTAGGAAGTTTCCACTGCACTAGGAATTCACACCCCTCTCAAAATTCTCTCCCAATTCTAGCTGTCTCTCTCCATGCCACTTCCTTCCACACCATTTCCCTTGACAACTGATCCTCTGTTCCTATCCCACCTGACCTTAGTCTGCCCATAAAATCTATTATATTTCTTCCAGGGAGATCTATGCATCTGCCCAGACCCTTCCTCTTTTCCTAACCTTTCTGGATCTACAGACTCTAGCTTGGTTATCATTTATTTAACAGCTCATATCCACATATCACTGAATACACACCATATTTATCTTTATGGGTCACCTCGCTTAGAATGATTTTTTTCTAGTTCCAACCATTTCCCTGCAAATTTCATTATGTCAAATGTACCTCATTTAAGAATGTCCATTTTTCTGTTGAGAGATTTCTTGGTTGTTTCTAGTTTCTGGATATTACAAATAAACCTGCAGTAACCATAACTAATCCAGTGTCTTTATGGTGAGATGGAGTGTCTTTTGGGTATACTGCCAAAGGGGTATAGCTGGATCTTGAGGCAAATTGATTCCAAATTTTCTGAGATCTGCTATATTGATTTTCAAAGTGGTATACAAATTTGTACTCCCACCAGCAATGGCAGATTATTACCCTTTCTCCACAAAAATCTCCATCAAAATTCCAACACTATTCTCAACTTTATATAGATAAACAAAAATCCCAGAGTAGCCAAAAGAATCATGAACAGTAAAAACCAAACCAACCAACCAACCAACCAACCAACCATCCATCCAACAACTAACCAACCAAAGTAGCTGCTGGAGGTATCACCATTCTTTTTTTTTTTTTTTTTTTTTTTTTTTTTTTTTTTTTTTTTTTTTTTTTTTTTTTTTTTTTTTTTTTTTTTTTTTTTT
>LR750718.1:245492-270212 GCA_902729485.2 Mus minutoides | reverse complement strand
TTTTTTTTTTTTTTTTTTTTTTTTTTTTTTTTTTTTTTTTTTTTTTTTTTTTTTTTTTTTTTTTTTTTTTTTTGGTTTTTCGAGACAGGGTTTCTCTGTATAGCCCTGGCTGTCCTGGAACTCACTCTGTAGACCAGGCTGGCCTCGAACTCAGAAATCCGCCTGCCTCTGCCTCCCAAGTGCTGGGATTAAAGGCATGAATTTGAAGTTGTTCTATAGACATATAAAAACCACATGGTATTGGCATAAAAACATACACACTGATCAATGTAACATAACTGAAGACCTAGACATGTATCTATACACACTGAGTAATTTTAAAAATGGGAAGAGGGCTAAGAATTTGAGACATTAAATAAAGACACATATCCTAGGACTTTGCTATGAAAGAAAAGAGTGGGAATTGAACTTTCAATAAAGAAAGAAAGAAAGAAAGAAACAAAGAAAGAAAGAAAGAAAGAAACAAACAAACAAACAAAAATCAAATGAAATCAAGTGAAACCAAGACAGTGCTTAGATTTTAAAGGATATATGCCCTGCCAGAAGAGAGCTTGCTTCCAGGAAGTGTCCGACCCCAGGACTCAGGTGAGATGGCCATTTTTTCTCTGGTGACTCTCTAAGGTAGGTCCACTTAGAAGTGCACAAGCTGCAGAAGCAGCAGAGCATCTGGGAGAGGGTCCTACAGGACTACATCTGCAGCCAGGAGGTGGGGCTGTTCCACAGCCCTTTGTGCACTGGCCTTGCCAGAAGAGAGCTGGTCTCCCAAGAGAGCTGACACAGCCTTATTGACTCACAGGAGGAACAAGCTCCAGCCAGAGACAGCAAGACCATCTAACAGCAGAAATTACCAGATGGCAAAAGGCAAACACAAGAATCATACCAATAGAAACCAAGACTACTTGGCATCATCAGAACCCAGGACTTCCACCACAGCGAGTCCTGGATACCCCAACACACCTGAAGAACAAGATTCAGATTTAAAACTATATCTCTAGAGGATTTTAAGATGGACATTAATAAGTTATTAAAGAAATACAGGAGAAGACAACTAAACAGGTAGAAGCCCTTAAAGAGGAAACACAAAAATCCCTTAAAGAATTACAGGAGAGCACAGGTAAACAGGTAGAAGCCCTTAAAGAAGAAACACAAAAACCTCTTAAAGAATTACAACACGAGCAAACGGGTGAAGGAATTAAACAAAACCATCCAGGATCTAAAAATGGAAGTAGAAATAATAAAGAAATCACAAAGGGAGACAACTCTGGAGATAGAAATCCTAGGAAAGAAACAGGAGCCATAGTTACAAGCATCACCAACAGAATAGAAGAGATTGAAGAGAGCATCTCAGGTGGAGAAGACTCCATAGAAAACATGGACACAACAATCAATGAAAATGCAAAACATAGTAAGAATGAAGACTTTCAACTTAAAGGACCAGTAAATGTCTTCAACAAAATTATAGAGGAAAACTTCCCTAATCAATGGAAAGAGATGCCCATACAAGAACATACAAGAAGCCTACAGAACTCCAAATAGACTGGACCAGAAAAGAAATTTCTCCTGACACATAATAAAACACCAAATGCACTAAACAAAGATAGAATATTAAAAGCAGTAAGGGAAAAAGGTCAAGTAACATATAAAGGCAGACCTATCAGAATCACACCAGATTTCTCACTGGAGACTATGAAAGCCAGAATATCCTGGACAGATGTTATACAGACCCTAAAAGAACACAAATGCCAGCCCAGGCTACTAAACCCTGCAAAACTCTCAATTACCACAGATGGAGAAACCAAAGTATTCTATGACAAAACCAAATTTATACAATATCTTTCTATAAATCCAGCCCTACAACTTGTAATATAAGGATACATGCTCCACTATTTTCATAGCAGCCTTATTTATAATAGCCAGAAGCTGGGAAGAACCTAGATATTCCTCAACAGAGGAATGGATACAGAGGTAACCCAATCATATAAGAACACACATGCTATGAACTCACTGATAAGTAGATTTTAGCCCAGAATCTCAGAATACCCAAGATACAATTTGCAAAACACATGAAACTCAAGAAGAAAGACCAAAGTGTAGATACTTTGATCCTTCTTAGAAAGGGGAACAAAATACCCATGGAAGGAGTTACAGAGACTAAGTTCAGAGCAGAGTCTGAAGGAATGACCGTCCAGAGACTGCCCCACCTGGGGATCCCTCCCATAAACAACCACCAAACCCAGACAGTAGTGCGGATGCCAACAAGAGCTTGCTGACAGGAACCATTTAGTGCTGTCTCCTGAGAGGCTCAATAAATACAGAAGTGGATGCTCACAGCCATCCATTGGATAGAGTATAAGGTCCCCAATGAAGGAGCTAGAGAAAGTACCCAAGGAGCTGAAGAGGTTTGCAGCCCCACAGGAGGAACAACAATATGAACTAACCAGTACCCTCAGAGTTCCCTGGGACTAAACTATCAACCAAAGAGTACACATGATGGGACCCATGGCTCTAGCTGCATATGTAGCAAAGGATGGCCTAGTTAGTCATCAATGGGAAGAGAGGCCCATGGTCCTATGAAGGTACTATTCCCCAGTATAAGTGAATGCCAGGGTCAGGAAGCAGGAGTGGGCGGGTTGGGGAGCAGGGGAAGGAGGGAGGAGATAGGGAATTTTCAGAGAAGAAACTAGGAAAGGGAATAATATTTGAAATGTAAATAAAGATTATATCTAACAAAAAATAAAACAAAATAATTATTTTCTTAAGTACATTTCAATATTTGTTTTATTGAATATACTGTAAGTATTATTTTCTTTTGGAGGTATTGTACTGGCTTATTTTTCCATATTTCTTACCTTCCTATGTTTAGATTTAGACATCTGATAGATTATGTATCTCTAATATTTTTATGACATGGATTTCCTAGCAAGTAGATTGTTCCTAAATATTTGTTTTTATGTGCTCAGTATGTGATAGTGACTTTTGTTACATTTTGACATGATAGTGTAGTTTTTATATAGATTCTTTGTCTATAATTATTGATTCTTTCTCTCTTTTGTCTATTCAAATTTGAAGATGTTCAGTCAACATACACAGGTATATTATGGGCAACAGCTGATGTATGGGGCTGACTGTGGCAACCTTCCTGCAATGACATATTGGGCTTCAGTCAAGCAACAGAGAGTTTCTGTGGCACTGACATGATGGGTACAATTTGCTGCTGACAATGGTTTTTAGCAGTGGCAGCCACAGCAGTGGTTGAATACCTAAAGCCTTATCCTCAATCCAGACATCGTCATTGGCTTAGTCTAACTATGCACAGAAGGAAGAACTTTAGTATCATCTCCTTGGTTTGCTACATCTCTATCTCACCTCATGTATGCCCTGACAGCATTGCACAGAACATAGTGGCACAGTGGCTGACCGAAGGTCGTAGGAAGTATACTTTATTCTCCTGCCACTGCAACAGTGACTTCCTAGGGGCCCAGCCGTATTCATTCTAATGGTAACAAATCTCAATTCTCATGTTCAAAGACGGTACTGTTCTTTCCTATTAAAAGTCACATTCTAGTTAATTATGTAGCCAATAAACTAATTTTTGTTGATCTATAAAAAATAAACAAATAAAAAATAAAAGATATACACTATTTAGCTACCCTCCATGGCCTGGACATGAGCTCTTTGCAGTATTTTATATTGACAAGAAACATGTCAGTGGAGAATCTTACATACATATATTTTTGCACTGTATCATTGCTATCTTGAAGATAACAAAAATTTGTTGAATTAACTTTCAATAGGCCATCTATTATCTATCATCTATCTATCTATCTATCTATCTATCTATCTATCTATCTATCTATCTATCTAATCATCTATCTCATTCCATTTATATCTATATTTATTAGTATCTATTATCTATCTCTACTCTGCACACTAGAATCTTGCCTTAAATCACTTACACTACAATTTTGTCTTAGATCAGGGTTTGATGATGGGTCTGACCAAACTATAAATTATTAGAAAAAATTCTCATTTGATAACTATTATACCATAGGGTACAAAATGAAAATCCAGTTGTATCCTTCTCTTCCATAAATTTTCATAGGAATTAGAGTATTATGGGCACTGTTTTTATTTTGAGAGGACCCAGTCTTCCAATGCTTTATTATTTTCATAAATTGTCCAGGTGTTAGTGATTTATATTAGACTTTAGTTCTTCTCTATAAACTTCTAAAGCAACAGTGAAGTGTGCTGGGGAAAGTTCCATACCTTAAGTGAACATCTGTGCCAAAAGTAATAGTTCACAGATACTCAGAAAAGTCTTCCAGGTAACATGAAACAGAGAGATTGAGCTATATAATTATCTTCTCATGTACTTTATATTCTGAGTGTTGGATTACCAGTAAGTGTTCATAAGAGATTTTTTTTTGTAATTATAAATGTACCTATACTTTTTGACAAATTCTTCAAGGTTTAATAACAGTTGGTTATGAGCTGGAGACATCAATCTGTCAACTTGAGATAGTGAAAAATGTTTCAACTAGGTCTCAAATAAAAATGATCAGGGACAAAGGAAATTCACACATTTTCCACAAATATAACATAAGAAAATAAATCTCATTCAAGAATGCAGAAGACGGACTCTAGAACCATCAGAAATCTATTAGAACTGTTTTACTGCATATAAAATACTCTCAAAGCTTAATACGCAACAATTTTATAATTTCTTGTAATGAAATTTTAACTAGACTAAGGTCCATAGTCCTGACATCATTTAAAGGCTTTACTGGGCCTTAACATCAAGGTAGCTTAAATAATGCTGCTTTCTTTCACACTGTGTGTTACTAGTTTTGGTGCATCAGTGCCAGCCTTGCTTCATAATTGATCCTCTTTTCTTGACCAATGGTTTACTCAAGGTCAGGTTAGCTAGTTCATGGATTTCCCACCAGTCCTGAGAGAGTGGAAGAGAGGTTAATAAAGTGGCTTTGGGTTCTTTCATTTGATAAGCAATATTTACATTTCCTTGAGGAGACCTTGTTTGCTATCATAAGCACCCTACATTAATGAGGGCAGCTAGCCTAAGGAGAGAACTAAAAGGAGAGAAGAGGGGAGCTGCAGGGGTGGTAAAAAAAAAAAAAAAAAAAAGAGCTGGAGCCCAGCATAAATGGTACCTTAATTTTCTCCTCCCATACTCCATGGACTGAGCTACAACATCCATTTAATTAACTTCACAGGGGTTAATTAAACGATCTTGCTGATACTTGCTAGAGGAAGTGTTCTAACTGATAGACAGTGTAAGTACATGGCCCCAAAAGGAGATAAACATGGTGCTTGTTGATTAAAGGAGAAACTGGAGAAAAACTTTAGCAATTTAAATTAACATATCAAAAAACTTGAGAAAAGGGATATGATAAATGCAGAAGCATTTGATTCTTAGGAAATGGTGATGAAAATATTAGGAATAATACTAATAAAAACCACGATTATGAGTCTTACTGTACTCCAAATGTCTTTGAACTCTTTTGGACTTCCTTAAAACATTATGAAGTAGCACTTCTCTAATGTTGGTTAACATTTTGCTGAGGGACAATGACAGTTTTAGTTACAGAGGTCACATTGTACTGTGTGATTTCATGATTTGAAATTCTTCAGTGGAAAAGGTCTTCAGATTGATTTTTTTTTTGTCGAAAATGATTCCATAACTATGGGAAATGCATGATCAGACTGATGGTGTGAAAGCAATTTAAAACTGCTCAAGCTCTACTTCAAAAGGGGCCAAGGAACAAGATAATTTGAAAGATGATTTATAGGAAACAGATACATCTATTCGAAAGCTATTAAATTTTTGTTATGTTTCTATTCTATTGTCAAAGCTGATACCATAAGATAGGCTATTTCTTCAATGTTATCACAAACAGCTGGAATGCAATAATTTCAAGTTACACCACACTTGGATTTTTATGCAGTATTTGTTAGCATAAAAGTTCAAACATTTTTGTCTTCTAGCTGGGTATCAATAAAAATCTAACAATTACTTTGTGCAAAAATAACTTTCCTGTTTTAAGATCCTCTGCATATATTTCTGAAATATAGTCCGCCTTGAGGTTGAATGATGAGCCCCGTGCAGAATCTCTCTTAACCATAAAGGCACAACACTTGAAGATATAACACAATAGAGCATGTGACTACAAAAGGCAATGTTCTCTCCTACCTTGCAGTTCCATAACTCCCCACAGACCCAGGAGCAAGCCTCTCATCTTGAATTCCAGTGGTTAGCAAAATTCCCATAGAGATGCATTGGGTAAAGGGAAAACCCAGGCGTTCTATGAGTATCATTATACCCTGTGTGATTTCTTTAGAAACAGGAAGTTAAAAACTTTTTCATTATTCCAAAAGTGAACATTTAAATCCAATTTCTTCCCTTAGGTACACTGCTTTTCACATGACTGACATTTATGAAAGTACCATCATTTTAATTTTGTATTTATTAACAAAAGAGTTTCCTAAGGAAAATAGCTAGACTACTCCTTATGTATATATTACTTGGAAGTAATCTTCACACAATGAGTGATCATTAACGGTGACTCTTCTGAGATTGTGGTCCAGACCATTTTTTAAAATCCTAATCCTTTTATCTATGCTGTGAGACTAGCAGACAAAAGCGTGAGGTAGCCAAGATATATCACCTCATTTGTTTCTCCACATTTATAAACCTGTCACTGGATAAAAGGAAATTTAATTGGACTGATATGATTTCATGTGCACCAAGAGTTGTCAGTTTCTAACCCGTGTTCTGTTCTTTCTAGGGCTTTGCAAATTACCAGCTGGGAATTTGTTCCAATACCAGGATATCTATTGTTGTTAAAACAATTGAATCTCTGACTTTAAAATCATGTCATGTTCGGCCTCACTTTTAACTACGCACCTTCCAAAACCTTCTGTGTCTTAGAGAAGAGGTGCATTCAACTTGTCACAGTTTCAAATCGCAGTTCAAATTGTCACAGTTGTGTGGCTGTGATGATTCAGATCACATACTGGTCATAGCTTATAAAGTCCCTAGTTAAGTTGTACATCACTAATTTACTCTTTAATGTATGTGGCTTTAGAAGTAACATTAGGCTATCTACATTTTGGAAGATATAGAGCTTCTGGAGTATCCTATTGTACACACTTAGTACAAATTTCAGATACTTTGGTAGGTGTGATAGATCTTTGGCAGGATTATTGAAAAGCAGTTGAAATCATTCTAAAAAGTTAGTCTGTATAAAAAGAAATATCCTCTGTGGCTATCTTTACCTACTTCATGTACTCAAAGAATTAAACAGAGATAAATGTAAATCACTAAGAGCAGTGATAGTTTTAAATGCTAGGGAATCATGGATTTCTGATCTTTATTACAGATTTCAGTTCTTCAAATTTGTCTCCTTAGATGAATTATTTCCCTGGCCTGTTCCTCTTACTTCTTATTCTTGCCTTCCCTATATGCCCCATTTTATTTTCCCTTTTTTCTGCTACAGTAATTACTAGCATTTTGTCATTTCTAATAACACTTTGATTGGTGTTCTTAATTGTGCTGCCATGTTTACTCAGTTTGCCATTATTTTACACAGTTTACATTTATGAACTATTACACAGCTTATGGCATGACTATAGTTTTCTTTATTTAATTGTGTCAGAATGACTCTTATTAAGTCCATATGAAAATGCATATCCACATATATCTCTTGTTATGTTTTATCTGCAGTATTGAAGAGTGAATGTAGGACTTCACACATGCTAGGCAAGCTAATATTGAGACACTGTGAGCCAGTCTAGCCCTTTATTAAGAGCACAGGAACATCATTACTTTTGATTACATACTAAACTTTGACAATGTAATTTCTTAAAGGTCAGTTGTGATGTGGAATACAGAACCATATTAATGACTATCTTTTACTTTGTTTCATTAAAACTACTGTTCTCTCTCACATTTAAACAGATCTTTTACTCATGTATGATTCTGTTTTATAATTTATTTACTTTTATCTTTATACCTGCTATATTTTGCTTTTCATTGGTGTGAAACTTATTTCAATCTACGATAAGGGAAAGGGATCGATTGTTATTTTCCTTCATTTTTTAAGGTAAAATTTCTAAAACATGTCAATATACACTCCAATGACTTCTACTTAGAGAATAGTCATGCTTTTCTATACTAGAACACACACAGATGCACAAACACATGCACCATTTCCTTGTTTAGATCTACTTAGAAATACAAACACTATTGTATTATAGTTTTTACAGTATTCACTATAACATGATATTTAATGCTTTGTGGTATAAGAGCACTAGGCTCTAGTAGATAACATAGGAGCCTGACAAGGAGCTGCTTTCATGATGCTTCTTACTCAGTGATGACTAATGATGCATGTTCCAGAACGCATCCTTCAATGTAAGTACCATGTTTTTCTGCACAGACCTGTTTGAGTTTTTTTTGTATTTAATGCATACATACATACATACATACATACATACATACATACATACATTTAATACATACATACACGCATACATACATACACACATTGATACATACATACATTTTATTTTTTGTTTGTTTGTTGGTTTTTCGAGACAAGGTTTCTCTGTGTAGCCCTGGCTATCCTGGAACTCACTTTGTAGACCAGGCTGGCCTAGAACTCATAAATCCGCCTGCCTCTGCCTCCGAGTGCTGGGATTAAAGGTGTGAGCCACCACGCCCGGCTTTACATACATACATAATGATTTCAGTATTTTTATTGAAAATAGTCTTCTCTCATACAATACACCCTGATGAATGTTTTTTCTTCCTCTACTCTTCCCAGCTCCTCCAACACCTTCCCTCTTGTCAAGATCCACTCACACCGAGATTGGACAAGGTGACCCCAATGTGAGGAAACAATTCCAAGAGCAGTCAAAAGAGTCAGAGGCACACCTGGCCCCACTGTTAGGAGTAGCATAAAAACACCAAGCTAGCAGCCAGATCATATATGCAGAGGATCCCATACTTGCTGCTTCATTCTCTGTGAGCCCATATGAGTTCTGCTTAGTTGATTTGGTGGGCCGTGTGCTCCTGGTTTCTTTCATGCCTTCTGACTCCTACAATATTTCCTCCTCCTCTTCCATGGGGCTTCCTGATCTCCAAGAGCAGAGACCTGATGGAGAGCTCCCATTTAGACTCTCTTTCTGCATGTGTGCCTATGGGTCCCTGCACCGGTTTCCATCTCCTGCCAGACGAAGCCTCTCTGATGACAACTGGATAAGGCAGTGTTCTATAAGTATAATCATTTCATGTAAATACACACACACACACACACACACACACACACACACACACACACCACACACACCACACACACACACCACACACACACCACACACACACACACCNCACACACACACACACACACACACACACACACACACACATTACCTTCCTGACATCCAGGCACTATAGGGCATAGCCTTCCTCTCACAGTGTGCCTCAAGTTGAATCAGACATTGGTTGGTCACTCTAATAAGCTCTGTGGCATCATTTTTTCCAGCACATCTTACAGGCAGGACAGATTGTAGGTTGAGGGTTTTGTGGTTGGGTTGATTGTCAAGATTTCCTTTCATAGCTTGCAGAGTACCTTCCTGTGCCAAAATGACTGGAACGTAGGGGTGAAGACTCCATATGGGCACATACTTGACAATGCTATGTTTAATGAGACATGTAGATATTGTCCTCAGCAAAGCTACTCTCCCTGTCAGTTTTCAGAAACTGACCCTTTGTCCTAGCATCAGCCTGAGTTGTTTAGAGATCTCCATAGAATCTCATTGGCCAAAAAATGAACTAAATGGTACCATCCTCATATCTGGAAGCCTTGCCTGGCTATAATAGATTGTCAGTTCAGACTCCTAATCTTCATTGCTAAGAATATTCACTAGGGTCACCTTCTTAGATCTTATGGAGTTTCCATTGCACTAGGTTACCACAGCGTTTCCCAAATGCCCCCCAATCCTAGCTTTCTCTCCTAGAACATTCTATTTACCCCCAACCTGATCCCTCTTGCTCTGTCTACACCTGCCCTGTCCAACTGCAAAATCTATTCTATTTCTCATTCCTTAGAAGATCCCCATGTTCCCGAGAGCCTTCTTCTTTATCTAACTTTTACTTATGACATTGTGTGTGTGTGTGTTTGAATAAATAGAAATTAATGAAAGACTTTTATCTGTATGTTTTATATTTTATGATTGTATAATTAAATTTTCTTAACTTTTTCTACTCTGTGTACTCAAGTAATGGAATACTTGTTTTATGTATATTGCAGTTTTATTACTTTGCTCAATATACTCCCATATATATTTGTAAAGAAGTTACAAGGCTTTTAGACAGTTAACCTAAAATGTGAAAGGAAATCTAGATTTATTGCCACCCACTTTACTCTTCTATGACATATTATTTCTTCCTTAAAAACAAATAACAGATTACTTTTTAGGAAAATGCTCATTTATATTCAGTTTCAAATCTTAGTATTATTTTATTCACTGACTTTGACCCTTCTGTATTTCCACTTATCACTATTCTTCATAAACAGTGTATTCCTATGTTTATAGCAGCAATAAAATCCTATAGCAGTCAAAAGAATAATCCACAAAATACACTAAGGATAATGAAGTACATTTAAAATCCATTGAATGATGTAAAAGGAAACTTGGATAAAAAGACATTAAAAATATGAATATTGAATTTCCCCAAGTTAACCTATAAAAAATAAACAATTCTTATATGTTTATCAGAAGAACTGATGGAGGGAATTAATGGCTTTATTTTAAATTTTATTCAGAAGAAAAATGATCCATTAAAATGATGGTAATTTTGATAAAGAAATATCATGCTCTACCAAGTTTTCAATTTTGTGTATGAGGCTTGATGAAATCAAGCCGTGCATGCACATGAACGCATGCACACAGACACAGACACAGACACAGACACAGACACAGACACAGACACAGACACAGACACAGACACAGACACAGACACAGACACAGACACAGACACAGACACAGACATAGACATAGACACAGAAACACACACAAACATACAAACACACACACACACACACATACAACACACACACCACACACACACACACACACACACACACACACACACACACACACCAGGTAGACTGCTCATGGACCTTCTTTTCTTTGTGTTTTCTAATTTCCAATACCTAACCCTCAGGGTAATTTTATTGATACTGGTTTTTTTTTTGACCAGTAATATTTGATTTTATGTTATGTCTGTGTTATCTAGCCTCTGGCCCTTAGCTACCCAAGTAGTATCAGGCTTGGATCTACCTTATGGAGAGTGCCTTAAGTCAAATGAAACATCAGTTTGTTACTCCAGAAGATTTATGGCACATTGTCAAGGAATATTTTTTAGGCAAAACAGATTCTAGATCAAAAGTTTGTGGCTAGGTTGGTGTTCATGTTTCTCTATTGGTAGCCTGCAGAGTATCTTCACATTCTGAAGTCACTAGAACTTTATTGAGACCCCAGCTCTACCTCTCCATGTACAATGAGTTGTGTGGGTATTGCCTTACTGTTAGTTTATGAAGAGCAACTTATTGTCTTGCCAAAATCCTGAGTTGTTTGGGGATTTCCAAGGGACCCTTTAGTAACAACTCTACTTGCAATAACCCAGTCCAGGTACTGGTAGCTTTGTAGTGACAGTAAACGGACAGTTGGGGCTCTCTCTCCCTTATTATTTGGTTATTTCATTTGGGTATCTTTATATATTTTAGGAGGTTTCCACTGCAGTTGGTTTCCCTACTGACCTTTAAATGCTCCTCAGTTTCAGCTCTTTCTTTCCTCCTTCAACCCACCTCCTTCCCCTCTACCTGATCCTCACATTTCCATCCTATCCTCTGGTCCCAGTTTACCTATAAAATCTATTCTATTTCTACTTCTCAAGGAGATCTATGTGTTTCTTTCTAGTTCCTCCCTCTTTGCCTAATCACTCTGAGTCTATATATTGTAGATTGGTTATCATTTATTAAATGGATAACATCCACATATAAGGGAATACTATTTATCTTTTTGGGTCTGAGTTATCTCACTCAGGATGATTTTTTTTTCTAGTTCCAACCATTCCCCTGAAAATTTCACAATGTCATTTTAAAACAGGGTTGTAAATGACCCACATTTTCTTTATCTATTCTTCTGTTGAACTACACCTTCATTGTTTCTAATTTCTGGCTATTATGAACAGAGTAGCAGTAAACATGATTGAACAAGTGTCCTTGTAGTTGGATGAAGCATGCTTTGGATATTTGCCCAAGAGTGATATAGCTGGATATTTAGGTAGATCTATTCCCAACTTTCTGAGGAACTGCCAAGTTGATTTCAATAGTGGCAGCAATGGAAGGGTGTTTCCTTTATTTCAAACCCTTGCCAGCATGAGCTGTCACTTCTGTTATTAATCTTAGCCAATCTGAGAGGAGTAAGATGGAATCTTAGTTTTGATTCCCAATTACCTGATAGCTAAGAATGTTAGACATCTCTTTAAATGTTTTTCAGCCATTAGAGTTTCCTCTATTGAGAATGAAAGTGGAGTGTTTTGTTTTTGATATCAAGTTTCTTTAGTTCTTTATATAATTCAGACATTAGTCCTCTATAGAATATGGAGTTGGTAAAAATATTTTCCTTTCTGTAGGTTACCACTTTGTCCAAATGACAATTACCTTTGCTTTACCAAAGCTTTTCAGTTTCATGAGATCACATTTATTATTTGTTGATCTTAGTACCTCTGTTAAGATTGTTCCATTCAAAAGAAAAACAAAAGAGTGTCTTTGTCTGTGCTAATGAGTTCAAGGTTATTTTCTATTTTCTCTTCTATCAAGTTAAGTGTATGTAATTATTTTCTTCTTATTAAATTTATTTACTTATTCAGTTTACATTCCAATATCAACTCCTACTCTCCTCATGCAGATCCTTCCCTCATTTCTCCCTATGCTTCTTTGAAAAGTGGGAGCCCAATTTAAGTATTTATCCCTCCTCCAACCCCACATCAGGTCACTGCAGCACTAGGCAGATCCACTTCTACTGAGGCCAGACAAGGTACCCCACTAGGGGAACAGGATCTATAGGCAGGCAGTTAGGCAACAGATTCAGGGAAAGGTCCACTCCTTTTGTTGGGGGACCCATATGAAGAACAAGCTCCTCATCTGCTACATATTTGCTACATTTTGGCCTAGGTCCAGTCTGGGCTCTTTTTTTTTTTTTTTGATTCATAGTTCAGTCTCTCAGAGGCCCCAAGTGCCAGGAGCCATCAAGGAGAAGCTAAAAATTAGCAGGTAATCTCCTGAGATGGATTAATACAGTTAATGATGGATTTGCTTCTGCAGGCAAAGTCCAGGAGAATTTCATTTTAGGAAAGTTTCTGTAGTTCTTTATATAATTCAGACATTAGTCCTCTATAGGATATGGAGTTACTAATATGTTTACCCCATTATTATTAAATATATATTAAAAAAATCTCGTTATTACCTCCCCCTTTTGATCAGACTTCTGCAGAACAAAGTTGTGCTGTTTTGTAGTGATACTAGATAAAAAAATAGATTTCTTAAATTTTAATGATGATACTAATGATGATACTATAAGAATTCCTAAAATTATATTAGTAATTATTAAGCACTTTTATAATAGTACTTCTATTAATAATAATAATCTCTCTAATAATCAAAACTGCATTGAGATATCTGCAAGCCTTCAAGTGCCATGAGGTTAATGCTTCTGTGATAGTAAGCAGGCATCTAAAACTTAGAGCACATTCCAAGAGGTTGTAAAACTATTAACCAAAGATCATAAACAGGAAAACAACTATAGGTGCAAGGAAAGAAGATAAAATATTGACTGGGTTTATCTATACAAATCTTCCCTAATAACTTAGATAAAAAAGTTATGATTTTCAACTCTCCATGAACCTGTAGAGCTAGTGCCAGATGATGAGTGGTTAGCCAGATAATTACCCCTAATGGATATGCATGGAAACATTCTCTGTTATAAACGTTTTTGATTTATGATTTGAATTTATGTGTAAACTTGTGATGAACCTTTTACCATGTGATCATGGATTCTGAAAGATATGTAAGTGCTGAGGACTAAAAACAGAAAGACAGGTAGCCTTTAATCTTTTTTCCTCTTAAAATTTTTTTTAATTAGATATTTTCTTCATTTATATTTCAAATGCTATCCCAAAAGTCCCCTATAACCTCCCCCCACCCTGTTCACCCACCCACCCACTCCCACTTCTTGGCCCTGGTGTTCCCCTGTACTGGGGCATATAAAGTTTGCTAGACCAAGGGGACTCTCTTCCCAATGATGGTCAACTAGGCCATCTTCTGCTACATATGCAGCTAGAGACACAAGCTCTGGGGGGGGGGGACTGGTTAGTTCATATTGTTGTTCCACCTATAGGGTTGCAGACACCTTCAGGTCCTTGGGTACTTTCTCTAGATCCTCCATTGGGGACCCTGTGTTCCATCCAATAGATGACTTTGAGCCTCCACTTCTGTATTTGCCAGGTACTGGCAAAGCCTCACAGGAGACAGCTATATCAGAGTCCCTTCAGCAAAATCTTGATGGCATATGCAATAGTGTCTGGATTTGGTGGCTGATTATGGGATGGATCCCTGGGTGGGCAGTCTCCGGATGGTCCATTCTTTCATCTTAGCTCCAAACTAGTCTCTGAAACTCCTTCCATGGATATTTTATTCCCTATTCTAGGGAGGAATGAAGTATCTACGCATTGGTCTTCCTTCTTGATTTTCTAGTGTTTTGGGAGTTGTATCTTGGGTATTCTAGGTTTCTGGGCTAATATCCACTTATCAGTGAGTGCATATCAAGTAACTTCTTTTGTGATTGGGTTACCTCACTCAGGATAATATCCTCCAGATACATCCATTTGCCCAAGAATTTCATAAATTCATTGTTTGTAATAGCTGAGTATTACTCCATTGTGTAAATGTACCACATTTTCTGTATCCATTCCTCTGTTGAGGGAAATTTGGGTTCTTTCCAGCTTCTGGCTATTATAAATAAGGCTGCTATGAACATAGTTGAGCATCAGTTGTAACATCTTCTGGGTATATGCCCAGGAGAAGTTCAATCCTTTTTTCTTAGAGAACTTTCATAGGAAACATTTTAGAGAACTTAGAAATAAAGTTTAAAATCATTTTTCAAAGTATTTCTTTTTCTTCTTGTGACTTCAACTAGCAGGGTGGAAGTTAGAACCTCACAGTTCCTTTTGTGATAGAACAAAGGCTACATTACTTAATCCCCTGTTCTTTTATGATGAGGTGCTAAACAATTTATCACCCCAGAGGAACTCAGAAGGCAGGTTACCTACTGCAGCAAAGTAAGTTAGACTTAAGATAGGTAAACATTTTATTTTAAACAGCAATCCTAAATATCTCACCCTTGCTGCTGATGCTCTTCCCTGTTGGATTACCTTCAAGAAAGAACCAAGACAGAAGGAAGAACCACTGGGGCAAGGGTCCAGGTTAGTTGACTCTATTGGTTTTCCTAAGATGTCCCTGTCCTCTTCTAGAACCTCAATATATCTCCCAATGCTTCCATAAGTCTCTTGGAGCTCCATCTAATGTTCGGCTGTGGGTCTCTGCATCTCTTTCTATTGGCTACTGGGTGGAGCCTCACAGAGGACATTTATGCTAGGCTCCTGTCTACAAGCATAACAGAGCATTATTAATAATGTCAGGGGTTGGTTCTTGCCCATGGAATGGATCTCAATTTGGGGCAGTGATTGGTTAGCCCTTCCCATTATCTTTGCTCTATCTTTGTCCCTGCACATCCTGTAGGCAGGACATATTTTGAATTAAAGGTTTTGTGGGCGTGCTGCTGTTCTTATCCCTCCACTAAGAGTCCTGCCTGGCTATAGGAAGTGGAGAATTTAGGATCCATATCCCTCACTATAATAGTCTCAGCTAGAATCACCCCTATAGATCCCCGGGCCTCCCTCTGTCCAGTGTCTCTGGTATATCTTAGAAATCCCCTCCCCAACCCTTACCCCACTGCATTCCCTATCACCTATCCCACCTAGATCCCTCACTCTGTCCACCATTTTACCCACGAAAATTCATCAACCCTTAAAGACTAACAATGTAGAGCCCACTGAATGGCTTTGGTCAGTTTATGGTAGACTCATGATTTTTGGAGTTTTCACTTTATTTTGTATTGCTAAATAAAATTCTACTTAAACTGACAGTGTCTCATACCTGAATTCTTTCCTTTGCAAAGAAAGGAACCCAGGGAAACTATCACTTGGTATCAGCATTAAAAGGCTAGTCTAGTAACACATTCTACTCATTAAAGATGATGCACCTTTTCTTTTGTCATCTTTTTTACTATGTCATTCATGTTTCTCTATATTCTATTCACAAAATGCCCTTCTTTCCATTCATCAAATATAGCAGCCATATAGACTGCTGACATATAGAAGGTTTACACCTACTTCTTTGATGGACTATGCTTGTATCACTTCAAGCAGAAGTGCAGATAGCTATTTATTATGGTTATGTTTTGAAGGATATTTATATTCTGTTTACATCACAGGCAAAAAAAGAATTTTGAGAAGGTATGGAGTTCAAGATATAGGGGTAGTTAAGGACTTTCTATATAGGACCCCAGTTACTCAGTTAATAAGACCACCAGTTGACAAATGAAATACCATAAAGAGCTAGCCTATCAACTGTGAGAAAATCCTTCCTTCTGTCTGTATATCTGACAGAGAATTAATATATCAAAATATGTGAAGAGTAAAAAGTAAAACATCAAGAAAACAACTCAATAATAATAGACTATAAATTTGAGCAGAGAATTATCAATTGAAATGCAAATGATTAATAAACATTTAAAAGTGTTCATCATTATTAATCACCAGGGAAATGAAAATTAAAAGTACTTTAATATCAACTGAAATTTACTATAGCCAAGAAAAATAACAAAAATTGCTACTGACAATATGGGGAAAGAGGAAACCTTTTTCACTGTTGCAATATGTGGGAATATGAATTTATACAAACCCATATGGAAATCAGTATTATGATTCCTCAAAGGACTAAAAATAGAACTGCCATACGACTCAGAATATCACTCTTACAGTAGATCCAGAGGATTTTATACTATTTTACAGAGATACTTGGTCATCTGTGTTCATTGCTGCTCGATTCACATAGTCAGGGAATGAAATCAGAATAGATGCTTATCAGCAGATAAATAGATAATGAAAACATGGCAATAAAGCTTTTAAAGAAAATAACATATGAAGGTAATTGAGTAAAACTGAAAAAAATTATTGAGATGACACAGGCACAGAAAAAAAACCCACCATATGTGTTTTTTTTTCATACATGGATTTTAGCTTTGCATCTTTATATGAGTGTATTTAATTTCGAGTATTTGTAGAAGCCAAGAAGTTAGAAAGAGTGGGGTTGCCTTGAGGGAGAGAGTAGTGAAACATATGTGATGTGGAAGTAGAGACTATTTGGCTAAAATGATTTCAGCAGGCAGGGATACAGAGGAAGATGGGAGAGATGAAGAACAGGAGGGTTACACACTTACACACATATGTGCACCCCCCAAAATTTGTATGAAAATCTATATGAAGACTTTGTATTTTGTACAGTTAAAAGTTAAAAAACAATTAGTTAGAAAAGTACAGTTAAAAGTTTAAAAAATGTACAGTATGAGTTAAAAAAAGAATTAGTTTGGTGATTTCCTCCAGGTCTGCATAATTCTTGTCTTAATAGTCACAGCTTAATAAGCAGCCATTATGGGGTCAGGTAGGAGATGCATCCTCATGAATTGTTGGTCAATCAAGTCCTAGAAACTCTGTATATAATACAGGATCTTATATTTTTCTTGGTTCCTCACCAGACTAGATGATAATCACTATTGCTAAAAATATCACATATATTGATTTTAAGATATAGAGACACCAAGGTCAAACTAGGTTGAAAATTTCTTCTCTGCTGGCTAGTTTTCATAGTTCTAGAAGTGCCATTTAGGCTGCCAAGGAAAAATAGACATAACATTTAATTTTAAATTAATTAATTATTGTCTTTAATTAATTAAAAGACATAAATTACCAAATGGTAATGTATTAACTACAGTGTCAACTTCTAGGGCTAGATGTGTCAACTAGTGCAATAGTGACATCACTGTTTTGGGGACAATCTACTCTCTGTACAGTAGCAACATCACTGTTATGGGACCAATCAACTACTCTCTGTGCAATAGTGGTATCATTGTTATGGGGCCAATCAATTACTCTCTGTGTAGTAGTGACATCACAGTTATGTGGGCAATCAACTCCTCTCTGATTGTATTAGGACCATCTCCATAGAAAACTATTCTTGGTACTGTTAAACTTTGCCAAAAAATTCATAGCTCAGGGGATTGTAGGTCCTATGGAAAACTCTTAAGTAGTGTATAACTAAATAGAAACTGTCTTCTATTTGTTCATAACCACAGATAAACATAACTCTTATTCTTATTCAGAAATGCTTCTCTTTGCAATGAACAGAAGTGAGTTCAGGGACTCACCACTGCTTTATGTATAGAAAATAAGTAATGAATAAGTACTGAGCACTAAATAAGGCATTTATTCTACCTTCTCTAAGGTTTGGGGAACACTGAAGAAGTGAAAGAGGAAAACAATAAGCAAATAAACAACAATGACAAAAATTATAAGAACCAAAATCTGGGAGAAGGGCTAGAAAGTGCTATCTTCTGGGTATGACATAGCCATAAAAATCATGATCTTATCAAAGCTATGGTTACCACCTTCGGACTGTACAAGACTGGGCCTCTCTTCAGTCAAATATAGATTGGGGGAGCTTATGGAGGCCCTACTACGTTCTTAAAATTATTAGCTAGTTGTGGGTTTATGGGAGAAACATTTATTGACATAAACGTGGTAAAGGGATTTATAGGGAAGAAGGTATTGACAGGAGTGGGAGGTGGGGAGATAGGATAAACCAGAGGATAAAAATAACTAAAAGGAATTATACACATGTAGAGCCATAAAAGAAGACATTAAAGATTTAAATGTATACATATGCATGCAATGAGTTTGAAATTATTTCTAAGTCATCAAATTTTATCAAGTACATATTTATATTGTACAATTAAATTTTCCTCAAGAAAATTTTGTTAAGCACAATTCATTTATATACACATTGTAATACATAGAATTTTATCTATACCTTCAGAGTTATATATTAGTGACAACTGAAGATATAGTCTATAGTTCAATGAATTTATGTCATGTTTCTTTAGATTTAATTTACACATGAGAACAAAAAATAGGTCATGATTCTATATCACAAAAGTATTTTTACAAAAAATGTGTGATTTTAGTAAATTAGATTCACTGGCAATGGCTTTTTCGTCACACCTCGAAATTGTTTTCAGGTGGCATTGTGTCACTAATGGTCGCATGTTCTTGGTCAGTATTTGAAAAGAATAACGTCTGTAGATCCTTTCCAGACTGTTCGTTGCCTTAAAAAGTATTCAAGGCTTTACACACTCTTGTTGAAAAGAAACTGAGAATTGATTTTTCCCAGTGCTTTTGTTCAAATCACAAATATTTCTAAAGCATTAATTTGCTCGTCCATTCAACAGTATCAGAGATGCCCTATCTTGTGTTAAGCAATATATTAGGCACCAACAATAACAAATACCAAGATTTATAAAATTAAAGGACTCTTTCCTTAAACAACAGATTTTATGTAAATCACCACAAGGATTATGCACACATAATGGTGTGAAAAGATTACAGGCAATACAGAGAAGATGAATACCTATTGTGACTAGAGGGTCATAAAAGACTTAGAGAGAAAACTGGTGTTTTTCATCAGAAACAGTTTTATCTACTATTGGAAAGCATTGGTTAATACTAATTTAGTTCTATATGCAAATCTATGACAGTTTTAAATTGTACTCATTGGTCAGAGCTCTGTGGGCTCCCACAAAAGCATCTGTTTTTTTTCTTCTCCATCCCAACAATTTCCTTTTCCATGCTATACGTTCTAAGTAGTAACCAGCCATTCCTTTTATATTTGATTTCCTCTCCTTTATGTAAAAATTCAGATCTTTTAAATATATATTTTGTTTTCTTCCTGTTCTCCAAAACACTCAAATCTTTGCTCAAAGCAAACATTACTGCTATGATTTGTCTTACTTTTATGTAATTTGGATTGAGCCTCTAGTAAATACATTTTTATGTGCTCCCCCCCTCCCAGCCACAGTTTTAAAATACTTCAAATACTGCATGCAGTGAAGACTGGTGCACCTTAGAAGGGATGTAAACCAAATCAAATGGCTATAAGGTAACAACCAGCGTGCAACAGATGGAGAATGGGTCCTTCTCTTGAGAAACAAGAGAGGAGGTGAGGAAACTGGAGTTATTTAGCTACGAGTAGCAAGACTGAAAGGACTCATGGAGGGGGACTGCCATGTAGACAAAACTTACAAGATGTGTTCTTTTGGGTGTTATGAGCACCCCATCACTATCTTACATTGTAAATCAGAGCTAATGCAATAGGGAAATGAAGATGCTCATTATTTCATGTGTGTATGTTTTTGTTTGTGTACATGCAGGTGAGTGTGCAAGTTTGTGCACACAAATGTGAAAACCAAAAGTTGAATGTCTACCTTGGTCACTTTCCACCTCATTTTTTGAGACAGGGTTTCTCACTAGCCTTGACTAATTAGACTAAATTTTCTGGCAGCAAGCTCCAGGGATCCCCTATTTCTGATTCTCTCCCACCAAGATTATAGACACATGATAGCAACATATATATATTTTTAATTTACATGCTGGGAATTAAACTTGAGTCTTTATGTTTATGTAGCAGATACTTTGCCATTTCCCATGGAGCTATCTCCCTAGACCTGAAGACTATTTATTTATTTAATGTCAGAAATCCATGTACTTATTTTGATTACTTTCATTGGATGCTATTATCTCAGCTGTAATCCTAGTGCTGGACCTTCACAAGTATAGGATACAAAATCTTTGTTTTTGTGTCTCTTACAAGATGTATGATAAAGGTTACTTAAAGGTCTGTTAATATTACTCTTACACGTAATTGTGAGCCTTTTTTTTTATGGTAACTTGTTCATTTGGGGAAGAATAGATGTTGTGGAATTTATTTAATCCCAGTCTGGAATTTCTACCTTGCCTTGATGATCACTCAGTTCCATAAAAGACACACAACTTTAATTATTTACAATAAGTCTTATACAGCATAAGATCTGGGCAGATGTCTACACTGTATGCTAATTGAATATACTTTCCTATTGATAACCCCAAGTTATTACTTATTATGTTTCATCTGGGCTGTTCTTAAGGGCCATGTTTTTCATGTCACACCTAACCCATGGTGACTTCTCCTCCATACTTTCTTCTCTCTATGTGGGTCTCCTCTGACCTCCATACTGGGAACACTAATCCTTGCCTATGTCTCTTCTGCCTAGCTATTGGTTGTTGGCATCTTTACCCACCAATCAGAAATAACTTGGGGCAAGATTACATAGCTTCACCTGGGTCTGCTTCGGGATTCTCTTGTCTCTGGGTTAACAAGGTCTTGAGGAACCAATATTAACATTAGAATACAAGCACTATCAGGCCAAACCACTGCACATATATATAACTCTGGCCATTCATTTGAGTTAATAGATTGTTTTTGTTTTTGTTTTTACAAAATTATTTTACTTTGAATTATGTGTATATAATTGTGTTTGCATGTGGATGTGTGCTTGTAGGTGCATGTGGCAATGTATTTTGGGAGAGCATCAGATCCCCTGGAGCTGGAAACACAGCAGTTATAAGCCACCTGACATAGGCACTGGGAATGGATGTATGGTATTTTCTGTAGCAGTGAGTTTAGGCTACACTGCATTGTGCTCCCAGCAGATTGCACATGCATATCCACTCAAGAGCTATCTTTGGATCCAAGAGTAAAAAGACATACACACATTAGCTTATTTTTAGAATGCCTTGGCTATGTCACAAGCTGGGCACTGCTTAACTTTCCCCTGTTATCTCCTGTTACTCCTGTGTCTCATTTTTCTTCCCTGAGTCATAGCGAGTCTCCTTTCTCCCCTACATCTTAGCCAGAGCAACTCTAATGGTCCTCCACTCCCCACCCCCCACGCAATGTCTCCTGTTACCTAACAATTAGCCGCTGGCATCTTTATTAATCAATCAAAAAACCAATTGGGGACAAGGACCTATAGCATTTGGACATGCAGATTCCTGATCGAATCAAAGAATTAGAACCGATCTCCAAAAACTTTTCATTCAACTTTAGTTTTAAATTTTATTTTATTTTATTTTATTTTATTTTATTTTATTTTATTTTATTTTATTTTATTTTTTTACTGCTTAAAAATATTATCAGTGTCAAAAATTCTTCAAGCACAAAGGAAGATTTAAAGTATAGCCATATTTGTTCTTGTACAATCTCCTTGACAGCATCACTTTATTATTTTTATTGTTTTAAAATAAATTTTAAACATTTTAGCTATATCAATTCCTCGTCTTAAAGCAGGTGGAAGACGCACGGTATCTTAGTCAGGGTTTCTATTCCTGTACAAACATCATGACCAAGAAGCAAGTTAGGGAGGAAAGGGTTTATTCGGCTTACACTTCCATACAGCTGTTCATCACCAAGGAAGTCAGGACTGGAACTCAAGCAGGTCAGGAAGCAGGAGCTGATGCAGAGACCATGGAGGGATGTTCCTTACTGGCTTGCTTCCCCTGGCTTGCTCAGCCTACTTTCTTATAGAACCCAAGTCTGCCAGCCCAGAAATGGTCCCACCCATAGGGGGCCTTTTCCCCTTGATCACTAATTGAGAAAATACCCCACAGCTAGATCTCATGGAGGCACTTCCCCAACATAAAGTTCCTTTTTCTGTGATAACCCAGCTGTGTCAAGTTGACACAAAAACTAGCCAGTACACATAGCAATGCTAAACCATTTGGGGAATTGAAGGCTGAACTCTCAGAGACATCCCTTTCTTAGACTAGACAATGTCAGAGTCTAACAGTAGCAAGTCCCCAAAGATAACAGAAGCTAGTTGTGTTCTGAGGGCAGGGTAGGGTATTGCTTGAAGGTAAATTAGACAATGAGTACATTTTAGGTCAAAGGACTGTGATTAAATAAACCCGTTTGATTTGATTTCTTCATTTATAGAATGATTTGCGTATAGAAAGCCTCAGTAACACTGATTGATTTTTTTCAATTTCCACCTCTTTCAGATCTATGGTGCATGGTGCCCCTGGCAAGTGAGTGGGTCTTAGTGACTAATGGTAGGTAGTGGGTTGCAAGAAGTGTCAATCTATATCACAGACAAGAGCAAATACACTGCATTTTATTCATCCATTTATTTATTTATTTTTGGTTTTTTGAGACAGGGTTTCTCTGTATAGCCCTTGCTGTCCTGGAACTCAATTTGTAGACCAGGCTGGCCTCGAACTCAAAAATCCGCCTGCCTCTGCCTCCCAAGTGCTGGGATTAAAGGTGTGCGTCACCACGCCCGGTCCTACACTCCATTTTAAATGAAAATATTGAGATTGTTAGCAACAGATTTTCTAGTCTTTCTCTGACTGGACACAATGTCTAAAGTTCCATTATGTGAGGTTGAAATGTAATCAAAAGTCTGGGGTTGGCTAGGTGAAAAGTATAAACAGCTCAAATAAATGGTACTCATTTCAGAATTCTGGTCATGGTCAGTCACTTGTGGAAAAAGCTGAGGATCAGTATTTAAATATGTCAAAAGGACTTGTAAATACTTCAACAAAAGGTGTACAGCACAAATATCAAAATAAAATTACCAAACTAGTACTATTGAACTAATTAAAATGTTTGTATTTTAAAACTCCTTTGAAACACCTTTTGTAAAGTGGAGCACAAACATGTGATTTAAACTCATTTCACCTTTAAGCAATGATAGCAATTAAATGTGGCTATCTGCTAACTTGAAAATTCAAGTTCTAGACTGAGTCAATAAAAAAAGCCTTGCTTGGAAGGTGAAGCAGCAAAGCTGTCAGTGGTGCTTGTTGCCCTTTCAGAAAACATAGATTCATGTGCTAGCAGCCATGGGAGGTGACTCATGACCACCTGTAACTCCAGTGTTAAGGGATTCAATTACATCTTCTGTCTCTCTTCCTTATATGTGCCAGGCAGCACTATCACCCCCCCTCTCTTTCTCTCTCTCTCTCTCTCTCTCTCTCTCTCTCTCTCTCTCTCACACACACACACACACACACACACACACACACACACACACACACGACACTTAATGTAGTTCAAATTAATATTTTAAAATAGTGTGTACATGAGTGTGTAGGTCAGGGGTCAATACCAAGTGTCTTTCACTATCACTCCCCCTCCCCCCACCTGTGGTTTCTGGTATGGAGTCTGATTTGGTTATAATGGATGGTGTGCAAGCCCTCTGTACCCTTCTACCTCTGCATCACTATTGCTGGCATTTTAGGAACATGGTGCTGAGCATAATTGTTTATGTAGGTGCTAGGTATTTGAACTTAAGTTATTTATGCTTAGGCAATAAAACTCTTTGTCAATCAACCTATCTGCCCAGCTCGTCAATGTGGCATTTTCTTGA
>LR750718.1:119864-245392 GCA_902729485.2 Mus minutoides | reverse complement strand
CCTGACATAGCACACTAGAGCAACACATGTCTGAAACAACCTAGCTTGGATTGAGAATTAGTCAGTAATGAACCATGTTTTTTTTTTAACACATAAAAAGTATTCTACTCTTATAGAAAATAATAACAACTATATTAAAACAAATGTAATATTTTCCCTGTTTTAATTCATTAGCACATATCAAATTAATATTTTTTATTGTAATGTTTTAGAATGCTTGATTTTAAAAATACTATTTGGGTTATTAACTTGAATTTCAAGAAAAAAATCATTAAAATAAGTTTTATCTTGTGATTAGAATAGAGTTTCTATTAATTTCTGAAGTGACTCTAAATATACTTCTGTCATTTTGTGCTGAATATTTACATTTTGCACAATGACTTGCTGTGCACTAATTATAAAACCAAAATATTACTTCACTATAAAAAGTGTTGAAGATGTTTTCAGTATCAAATATTCAGCCAAAATTCAAGTCTTTCTGAGTAGTTGCCAAGGTATCTCATCAATATGCAGTTTAGTTTTCATCTTTAGAAAATGGTAAATTATATGTATTCACTTTTAATAAAAAGTATGTGACATGTCCAGCAAATGTTTGATTTGCATGCCTATTTTATATACCAATATACTTAGGACTAAAAGGATTCAAAAGTGGAAAAATTTAAAGAAGTCCTACTCTAAAGATTGAATATGGGTGCAGTTGCTACCTTAGCTAATTAGCCAGCAGTTGTAGCATATTTCCACTCTAATGTTGGCATAAGGGGATCCTGATGTTGATGGAAAAAAATAGTCTGTGTGTCTGTAAGGAAGAGGAGAATAGGGACATTCGGATGAGGTTTGTGATGATAATGGGGCATGAGCAACTGCTTAGCATTTATCCATAAGACCAGACAAATGGGAAGATTAGGGGAAAGGTGATGGTTTGCAGCCAACTTTTAATACTTCTTCAGTACTTGTACTGTGTTAGTGTATATTGTATTGTAACAAAAGTGGTGGCTCATAATAGGAGAGAGTTATTTACCACTGCCTGGTGGTTAGAGATGTGATCCTAAACAACAGAAAACTAAGCCAGATTGTATAGAGAGAATTCAGAGAGCCAGGCTAAGCAGTGTGCCCACATTTCAGAAATTGGTATGGAAATGAGTTTTGGGGAACAATTGTCACACCATCTATGTGTGTGTGTGTGTGTGTGTGTGTGTGTGTGTGTGTGTGTGCACATAAGTGTGCCTTGTGTGTATGTCTGTGTGTTTGTTGTATGTGTGTGTGTGTATGTGTCTGTATACCTGTGTGTGTGTGTGTGTGTGTGTGTGTGTGTGTGTGTGTGGTGTGTGTGTGTGTGTGTGTGTGTGTGTGTGTGTGTGTGCCTGTGTGTGCATGTGCAATGCATGGGGAGGTCCAAGGACAACTTCTGGTAGTTTGTTCTGATCACACCTAGATTGTCACTTTGGCTCAATGAACCATCTCACTGAACCTCTTTATGTTTTTAAATTTTAACAAAGAAATTAAGCATTTAAAGAAATACTTTATTTTCAGGTCCTTTGAGCTGGGAATCTTTGTTCTTTTCTATTCTCATTATTCTTAGATTTGGTCTTTTCATTATGTCCTGAATTTCCTGGATGCTTTGGGTTAGGAGTTTTTTTTTATGCTGGAAATAGATCTACCTGAAGACCCAGCTATACCACTTTTGGGAATATACCCAAAAGATGGCCCACCATGCCAAAGGGGCACATGTTCCACTATGTTCATAGCAGCCTTATTTGTGATAGCCAGAAACTGGAAACAACCTAGATGTCCCACGACAGAAGAATGGATACAAAAAATGTGGTTCATTTACACAATGGAATACTACTCAGCTATTAAGAGTGCAGACATCCTGATTTTTGCAGGCAAATGGATAGAACTAGAAAATATCATCCTGAGTGAGATAACTCAGATACAAAAGGACATGCATGGTATGTACTCACTTATAAGTGGATATTAGCAAAAACAAAAACAAAAACACCCAAACCATACAGAATACACAAGATATAGTCCAAAGAATCAAAAGACTCAGCAAGCTGAAGTACCCAAGTGAGGATGCCCCAGTCCCACATGTAAGAGAGAAGAAAGCAATCATAAGTGGGGAAGGAGGGATGGACTTGGGATAGGAAGTGGATGAACCTGAATTGGTATTGGGTGAGGGAAAAGGACTGAAGCCCAGAGGGCCTGTAGAAAGTATGTAAATAGGCAACCTCATGAAATAGAAGGTTGGGGGTACCCCCAGACTGCACCAGAGACCTGGGAGGTGAAATACTCCCAGGAGTCAAAGGCAGGGACCTTTGATGAAATGCCAGACAATAGGGAGAGGAAACTTATAGAACCCACCTCCAGAAGGAAGACAGGGCATCAAGTGAGTGATGGGGCTCCCATCCCACAGTCACACCTCTGACCCATAATTATTCCAGTCTGAAAGTATTACAGGGATGGAAATGGAGAGGATCCTGAGGAAAAGAAGGTCCAGTGACAAGTCCAAAGTGGTATCCAGCTCAAGGGGAGGTCCAAAAACCTGACACTATTATTGAGGCTATAAAGTGCACACAAAAAGGTATCTATCATAATGGCCCTCTGAAAGATCCAAAAAGCAGCTGAGAGAGTCAGATGCAGATATTTGCACCCAAAAAATGGAAAGAAGCAGCTGACCCCTGTGTTGTTGAATTAGGGAAGGCTGAAAGAATTTAAGAAGGGTGATCCTGAAGGAAGACCAGCAGTTTTAATTAATCTGGACCCTGAGATCTTTCAAACACTGGACCACCAAACAGACAGCATACACCAGCTGATATGAGGCCCCCAACACACATACAGTAGAGAACTGCTGGGTTTGTGTTCATTCAGAGATGATGCACCTAACCCTCAAGAGACTGGAGTCCCCAGGGAGTTTAGAGGTCAGATGGGGTGAGGGTGGTGGTGTCCATGCAGAGACGGGGTGTGGTGGGGAAGAGGTGTGAGATGTGGAGCAGTTGGAGGGTGGGAGGGGAGGGGAATGGAATATGGGGTGTAAAAAGAGAAATATTCATTAATGAAAATTCTTGGTAGCATAAGATGACCTGTTAAGAGAAGTATATCTTTCAGAATGAGGGCAACAGAAAATATTTTGGGTAACAAATAAACAAGTAAACTCAGTAAATTTTGCTATGACAAAATTCTCACTAGTCCAAATTCTAAAGTGCAGATGTTTATACAACATCAGACCACTTTAGTCATAACTGACAAAAAGTCTGTGCTCCCAGAGAGAGTAAACAGCATGAGGGAAGATAAATATAAAGAAAAGCAAACTGTACAGGCAACCTAATAGCATCTAAGGTTCAAACGGGAAAACTACTATGTGGTATATACATAAAGACAGCTAAAATTAAATTTTAAACATCATGGTTTAACAGAAAAATGTGTGGTAGAATTGAAACTTACTGCACAGAAGAGGAAAATACATGAAAATTCACTAAACTCTGGTCATAATCAGGATTTTTGTAAAGAAGCTACTCCTGTCCCAAAATTGGCTTGACTTTGTCCTCAGTTCCTGGGAGATAATCTTTATATCCTGAGATGTCATGCAAGAGAACTGTGTCTACCTTGTGGGGAACCCTTTATCAAATAGGATGCTCTCTAAAGAGGTGACCATGCCAATTGTTAATATTCAGAATGTGATTGGTTGTGAGTTCTGTGGGCCAAGTCAGATAGTATAAATATGATTCATGATAAGGGCATGTAAGCATGAAGTTCAATTTATGCAGAGCTGGAATATTAGCGGTGTAGAGAGTGAAATACCCCAGTGTCATGGTGCTCTAATAGATAATCTAGTGCCAAGGCTTAGTGGTGGCTCCTTGATTAACAACAATATTCTATGTGGAAACCAATGCTTCACTAGTAACGCTGTCCTGACACTATAAAGAGAAGACAGCAGAGTTGTGTGCGTGGCACCTTGTAGATTCTAGTTTACATATTTCTTCACTCCTCCCATTTTAATCTTTATCTTAGCCTTGAACTGAGTCACACTTATGAGGATATCAACTTTCAGTGAAGTTGGTGAATCCTTCTAAAAATTTTTGAAACAAAAATAAGAGATAACTTTGAAAATCCATCAAACTTATTATCAAAGTCTTCCGTACTCACGGAATCCCTGTCTCAATTCCCTTTTCCATGATGGCTATTGCTCTTAAACAGCAAGCCCTTCACCTGCTGACCCATCTCCCCAGTCCCCTTAAAGCCTTTCTAACCTTTGGCCTTTAGTTTTCCAGATAGGAGTTATTACTGCTTTGGAGAATGCTAGATAGAGGCCCTTGTATCTGCTTTCTGAGGTCTTGTGTAGCTTGGCTTCCCCTTCTTTCTCTAGTTCTCAACTTCCCATAGAGTAAATTGGAGCTCTGATTCAAATCGGATAGCTATGTAGGATGTCAGACATAGTCTTCTGCAGTGTTCTAGGTACCATCTCTCCTATTAGGGGTTTCCTGGTGATGATTAATACCTTCCATTAGACAATGTTTCCAGAAAGTAGATTCTCAAATGCAGTGCTCTGTGCTTTTCCCTTTGGGGTACCTTGTCTCTTTCTCTCCTCACTATATGTGATGTTCAAAAATTCTTCCTTAACAAGTTGGTAGAAGGCATTTCCTTGTTAAAATACCTTCTCCCTAATGGCATTTAGTATTGAATGGGAAAATGAATCTCTTATTATTTCTGCTCTGTGTTCCTGTAAAGAATGTTTTTTCCTCTGTGCTAGCCGAGAAATAAAATATATAACTTGATTTCCTGGTAGCTTTTTCTTTTTTTATTCTGATGAAATACTATCCTGGCTACACTAATATGAAGATTTTTTTTCAGCAATTTAAAGCCATGGTGTTTCTGAACATACGTTTTCTCTTCCACCACTCAAAGGAAACCATGGGAACACAGCATCCAATCTTGTTTGACAGGAACCTGGTTAGCAGATCACATGTGGTGTGTTTGTTTTGTTCTATAGTTCTTTCCCCTGTGCCGTGTAATTTATCACAGGGATTCTGGGAATGGAAAATGTCACAAAGCAAATATACAAAATTAATGCTTAGTTTATTTCATTGCAAAGGGCAGGTAGTGAACAGTGAGGCAGAACACTGGTGACAAGAATCCCTGGGCACACAGCACTTTCACCTAATGAAGCCCAGATTTCCAAGTGCAAGATGAAGTTGCTAAGTCACTGAAAACTATCTTGTTTAATTTTTGAATGAGCTAAACAGTCACAGATGATGTACTTTACACATCTATCAATTAAAGATAAACTCATCTTTAAATTAACTAGAAAAGCAGTAACATGTTCATCGTCATTTTCAAAGCAAATTGGAAAAAATATCTTTGAGAGCATCAGATTCATTTCCCCTTGGTATTTGTGTCTGGGCAACACAGAGAATAAGGGACCCATGTTTGTTCTTAAATGTTTTGTTCCCAATAGTGATAGAATTCATTTATTTTTCCCATAGACTGAGGAGGCTCTGTGGGTATCTCTCACACAGTTCATGTTGTCAAGAGCATTCAATCACAAGGAGAGAAATAGCCTGAGATGCTTGACTCTTAGTTCTACCTTCACTAGTCAGCTTTCCTTTCCCAAGGCAGCAATGGGTATTTCAAAGTCGAGTTACCAATGACTAGGGCATTTCAAAAGAAACATTGGTTTCTTCCAACTTGAAACCCACCAATAAACAATAAAATTTTTTCTCCAAGTGTTTAATAGGTCTCCAAAGCTATCTCTTGAAACTTCTTTCATATTAATAAAAGATATCTCTTGAAGCTTCTTTCATATTAATAATCAGTGGATTATAATAGTGCCTGATTTTTAAAATTCTACATGATTTGTTTGAGGTAATTTTACATCCAGCCACTTTGCTGAAGTTGTTTATCAGGTTTAGGAGTTCTCTGGTGGAAATTTTGGAGTCACTTAAGTATACTATCATATCATCAGAGAAATGCAAATCAAAACAACCCTAAGATTCCACCTCACACCAGTCAGAATGACTAAGATCAAAAACTCAGGTGACAGCAGATGCTGGCAAAAATGTGGAGAAAGAGAACACTCCTCCATTGTTGATGGGCTTGCAAATTGGCACAACCACTCTGGAAATCAGTATGGCCATTCCTTAGAAAATTGAATGTCATATTACCTGAGGAGCCAGATATACCACTCCTGCGCATATACCCAAAATATGCTGCAACATATAACAAGAACCCATGCTCCACTATGTTCATAGCAGCATTATTTATAACAGCCAGAAGCTGGATACCACCTAGATGTCCTTCAATAGATGAATGGATACAGAAAATATGGTACATTTACACAATGGAGTACTACTCATCTATTAAAAACAATGACTTCATGAAATTCCTAGGCAAATGGATATGGATGGAACTAGAAAATATCCTGAGTGAAGTAGCCCAATCACAAAAGAACACACATGGTATGCACTTACTGATAATTGGATATTAGTCCAAAAGCTCAGAATACCAAAGATACAATTCACAGACCACATGAAGCTCAAGAATAGGGAAGACCAAAGTGTGCATGTTTTGGTCCTCCCTGGAAAGGATAACAGAGTACTCACAGGAGCAAATACAGAGACAAAGTATGGAGCAGAGACTGAAGGAAAGGCCATCCAGAGACTGCTCCACCTGGGGATCCATCCCATATACAGTCACCAAACCCAGACACTGTTGTGGATGCCAAGAAGTGCATGCTGGCAGGAGATTGATATAGCTGTCTCCTGAGAGGCTCTGCCATAGACTGCTATATACAGAGGTTGATGCTTGCAGCCAACCATTGAATTGATCATGGGGTCCCCAATGGAGGATTATAGAAACAACAGAAGGAGTTGAAGGGGTTTACAACCCTATAGGAAGAAGAACAATATCAACCAACCAGAGCTCCCAGAGACTAAACCACCAATGAAAAAATACACATGGAATGACCCATAGCTCCAGCTGCATATGTAGCAGAGGATGGCTTTTTGGGCAATCATTGGAAGGAGAGGTCCTTGGTTCTCTGAAGGCTCGATGCCCCAGTGCAGAGGAATGCCAGGGCAGTGAGGGGGGAGTGGGTGGGTTCATGCGAGAGCACCGTCATAGAAGCAGGGGGTTGGGAATGGGATGGGGCTTTCAGGAGGGGAAAGCAGGAAAGGGCATAACATTTGAAATGTAAATAAAGAAAATATCCAATAAAAATAAGAATATAACATAATAAAAAATTTGACATGAAATCTTTTATTTTATTTCAGGGCTCAGCATTGAACCTAGAGCCTTGCACAACCTAGTCAAGAACTTTAACACTTGGGTATATACTCAACTCAAAATGACTTTAAATTTGTTTTAATTTGTTTTTTATTTTTGTTATGTTTTGTGTGTGTGTATGTTCACATGAATATTAGTTTGTGTGGGAGTGAGCATATGGTGGCCGAAGTTTGAGTGATATCAGGAATCTTCCTGTTTGGCTTTTTCACAATATTCATTAAACCATGGTCTTGTCATTAAACTCAGTGCTATTCTTAACTCACAGGCTAGTCTCACTAGGCAGCTTTCAGAATATTTCAGAATACTATTTCCATACCTTCCCTGGCTAGAATTACTGGTGGGTTATAATGCTTATATAATTCCAGTCCTATTGCTTTGACGGTGAGAATTTTAACTGCTAACCCATCTCCCTGTTTGTTGTGTTGACACTGGAATTTGCTATGTAGCAAAGGCAACTTTGAAACTAAAGATTTTTTTTTTTGCCTTGGCCTTCTGAGTGCTGGAATTAGGTGTGGACACCATTTCCCACAATATGTTAATGTTTTAACATAATAAGTTGCCTGAGTTCGGGTTTACTTTGCTTTGAATAGACACCATGACTGAGGCAACTCTCATAAAGGCAAACATTTAATTGGGTCTGGATTTTAATTTCAGAGGTTTAGTCCATTATCATCATAGCAGGTAGGATAACAGCACATAGGCAGACATTGTGCTGGAAATGGGGCTGAGAGTTCTGTATCTTGATTTGAAGACAACCAGGAGAGGCTGGTATCCTTACATGGCTCAAAGGAAGCTCTTGTCTGCAATGGGTGTCATTGAGTACATGAGGAGACCTCCAAAGCCCACCCCTACAGTGACACATTTCCCCAAAGGCCTCACCCCTTAACAGTGCCACTTTCTATTGGCCAAATATATTCAAAGCACCACATTCCACTCCCTGCCCCCAACAGACTTGTTCAAACATATGAGTCTATAGGGGCCTTACCTAACCATAGAATAATGCAAAATATATTTAGTCCAACTTCAAAAATCCCTATAGTCTGTTGCAGTCTCATCAATGTATAAAAGTCCAAAGTTCAAAGTCTTTTCTGAAATTCTTACAACCTCTTAGCTTTAATCTTCTATATGATCAAAATTAAAACTAGATTATATACTTTCAATATATCATGGACCAGAATATACATTACCTTTCCAAAACATCATAGCTAGGAAATACTGGACAAAAGCAAGACTAAAAACCAGCTGATCAAACTCCAAACCTTCAGCTTTCTGTGCTAGATATATCAAGGCTCTGACATCTCTAACATCTTGAGGTATCCAAGGCAACCTCAACTTTATAGCTTCTTGTTCCAATGTTTGGGATCTACACATAATCTTCTGGGCTCCTCCAAAGGGCTTGGGGTCACCTCTCTAGCTCTGCCTTCTGTAACATTGTAGGCTCTGGTTAACTCTACTCCACTATTGCTGCTGATCTTGGCACTGGCAACTCCAATATATATTTGCATGACCTCTTCAGTTCTGGACTGTCAACTGCAACTGAGTTTGCACCTTCACCAATGAACCTTCCTCAGCTCTTACAATGCCAAGCCTCAGCTGCTCTCCATGACCTCTTCAAGTCTTCAAAACCAGTAGCACTTGGCTGATTTGTACACATTATCAAGTCTGACTGTCAGCACAATGTCTATCTTTGGAACACAGCTTCTTTTTGCTTTCAGAAAACACTTTTCATAAAATTTCACCTCAATGGTGCTGTTTTCTTATTAATCACAGCTATTTTCTTAGCTCCAGCTAACCAGCATCAATGGTCTTAGTAACCCCTTCTACTCCTGATTCTAAAGACAGTGCCACATGACCCAAACTACCAAGTTTTCTTGCTTGCTGGGGCTAGAACCTGGTCCCTGCTGAATGACTTACAGTCTGCAGTTCGACTAACCCAACAGCAGTGTGATGGTTTGAATATGCTTGACTTAGGGAGGTGTGGCCTTGTTAGAATTGGTGTGTCACTGTGGAAGTGGGCTTTCCTATCCTCATCTTGGCTGCCTGGAAGCCAGTGTTCTCCTAGCTGCCTTCAGATGAAGATGTAGAACTCTCAGCTCCTCTTACACCATGCTTGTTTGGATACTGCCATGTTCCACCTTGATGATAATGGACTGAACCTCAGATTCTGTAAGCCAGACCTAATTAAATGTTGTCTTTATAAGAACTGCTTTGGTTATGGTGTCTGTTCCCAGAAGAAAAAACCTAACTCTAAGACAGAAGTTGGTACCAGGGACTGGGGTGTTGCTATGATAGGTCTGACCGTGCATTTCTTTGGAAGAATGAAGACTTTGGATTTGGAAAGTGGTGGAATGATTTAAGTGGGGCTTAATAGGGCATCCTAGTAGGAGTATAGAAGACTTTGTTGCTGAGAGTGATTTGAACTGTTCAGACCTGGCCCACAAGGTTTCAGTGGAGAATTTTGGTATGTGGCCTAGAAACTAGTTTTGCGGTATTTTGGTGAAGAATGTGGCTTCTTTTTGCCCTTGTCTGAAGAGTCTACCTGAAACTAAGGTAAAGAGATTTATATTAATTGCATTGACAAAAAGCCCAGCAGAGACTTTGTTCTCTGGTTAAGTCTCATGAAGAGCATTTTGCACAAGCCTAGCAACTTTAGAAAGAAAAATATAAAATACATGGTTTGAGTATTAAAGGGGTACCAGGAAATCAAATAGAGTTGAATCCTGTCTTCAAGGATATTAAACTGAATTAAGGGAGTGGTGCTCTTGGGGTAAGATTCCATCTAGCTAAGTTTAGGTCTAAGCTTGGTGGCACATGCCTTGAATCTCAGGAGACAGAGGCAAGCAGAATTCTTCAGTTCAAGGCAGCCTGGTACAGTGCAAGTTCCAAGTAGAGAAAAGCTTAAATCCAGGCATGGTATTACATGCCTTTAATCCCAGCATTCAGGAGACAAAGTCATGCAAACATGTGAGTTCAATGTCAATTCAAAGAGCAAGTTCCAAGACAGCCAAGCTATGTAGTGTGAAGGAGTTACAAAACAGAAAGCTGTTAATGATGTAGTAGAATAAAGGGGCATGTTCCAGCCCCAGGAAGCAGCAGAACTCAGAGGCTGTGGCCATTTGGATCTGACTTTATAATCAAGAGGAGAAGGAAACTTTTGGGACAAATGATGCTGGTTAGGTAGAGCTAAGAAATTAGTGATGATTAAGAAGAGACCAGCATCACTGAGCTGAAATCTTCTGGGGAGTTTTCTGAGATCATAAAGAAGTTGTCTTCCAGAGATAGCCAAGGTTGTACCTTGTACTGCAGCTGTACTTGGTACTGTGTAAGATTTATGCAGGTGGTACTAGTTTACAAAGTATGAAGGGGTATGGAGAGCAGCTAAGGCTTGGCACTGTGAGAGGCTATGGAAGGCCATTGGCGAAAGTGCAGTCTCAGTGGCAATTGACAGCCCAGTACTGAAGGGGTCATGCGAAGAGGTTGAAGCTTAGCACCATGAAGAGAGCCTATGAGAGTCTATTGGTAAAGCCTAGCTGCATCAGAAGACCCCAGTGTATTGGAGGTGCCAGTACCATTCGATGATCACAATGAACAGCAGCAACAGTGGAGTGGAGTCAAGTAGACCTTAGAGTGCTACAGAGAGCAGAGCTGGAGATGTAACACAAGCTTTTTGAGGAGCCCAGAAGATCACATGGAACAAGAAACTATAAAGTTAAAGTTGCCCCGGAGATCCCAAGATGTTAGAAATCTCTCGTCATTTTAGTTAGTTTTATTCTGCCTCCTACTTTCAGATAGGAATGTAAGCTCTGAGATATTTCTTCAGTGCCATGGCTACCTTCCCACCACCATGCTCCACACCAGGATGGCATAGACTTATCTTCTGATACTGGAATTCCCCATTAAACTCTCTATTCTCATTATGATAGGAGAAAAGTGAGTATGGCATTCTCTTACTAGACCCATTTTCCTTTTATTCTCTGGGGATCTCTATTTTCAACCCAACTTTTATAATTAGTTCCTATTTTTAATAGATTCTCCCAACTTCCCTCATTTTGTGTGCAATTACTAATACTGTTAAGGCTATAACAGAAACACTGTAAATAAGAAAAAATGCATTATTTCACCTGTCAAAGTGTCAGGAATCATAACAGTTTGAAGCAAAAATCTTGGCCAGACATGGTGGTATAATTCTGTAATTCTCGCACTTGAGAAGAGGAAGCAAAGGATCAGGAGTTGAAGGTCATTCTTGGAAACAATTAGAGGTTACCATGTGTGTCGATGCCTACATGCATGCATTAGCACAGACACACAAATCAAACTAAACCAAAATCTAAGTTCTTGTTCTTTTGAGGGATGAAAAAAGTCTAATTTAATCTACACATAACACTTTGTAACAATTAAAACAAGTGAAAATGAGAAAGGCAATGGGTGAAAAAAAATTCCATGTACCTCTACACAGTTCTTTCTCTGACATTTCCTCAAATTCTACATTTGTTCAGAAGTAGATCCAGTGACTGCCCAACCCTGTGTACAAGATCTCTCCAGGACTTCATCTTTCCATCATTTCTCTATCAGCCCACTGCCTTGATATTGTATGGCTTCTTTTGTTTTGTCTTGATTGGGCATGATAATGAGGTGAAAGGTTTCCTAAGACTAGAAAATTGTAGGTGGGAACAGTTTTTTTTCTGAGATACCTGAGTATTGTACATAGGCTTTATGAAAAAGATGCATTTCTATAACAGTTTGGTTCAAAATCTATGAAAGCTTAGATATTTTAAAGGTGTTTTTGAACAGAAGTAGAAGGCTAGTGAGTGGAAGTACTGTGGAGATGAAAAAGAAAACTGGGGTCAGCAGGAATTTCTGCTTTCCTCAATGGCTACAATCCCCATAGGAATAAAGATTCCAGAAAAACAAAAGAAAGTTAGCACAAGCTGCATTGTCACTGTATGGAGATATCCTTCTATATTCTGTCCCCTTTGACACAGAAATGAGAAGTGTGCCACATATTATGTTCCATCTTTATTTTTGTGGATCCTTAAGCAATTTTCTGGGCAAATGTAAAGCCCGCATTCCTACAGGATGCCTAGAGTGGAGCTTGGGAAATTAACTTTTTGAGCTTTTGCAACCTAAAAATGACTTTCTCTTGATTGATACTTTCACTGTTATTAAACTTCGAGTTTCCTTTATATTTTAGAGCTGGTTTCTTTGTTTTTAAAGTATAGTAATTTTTGGAGTGATATTGGACACCAGTCTTATTCCCATTCCTTTGAAGGCATTATTAAAAACACACCTTTCATCCTTAATATTACCTGAAATTTTATGAGAAAGTGTCAGGTTTGTTCTTCTTTTTTTGTAGTAAATTTTCTTCTGAATTTTACTGCTGGGAGATAATTCTTTATTCTAAGAAAATTTGTTGTATCCATTTCTTGCAATGCATTTCCTTTGAGATAAATGCTGAACTCTTTGGATTAGTCCTCCATGAATTTTTCTCATGTTGTCTGTTTCTGTCATTTTGATCTATGTTCTAGGACTTTGCCTTGCTTTTCCTCTTGCCATATTAATTGAAGGTATTATTATTTCCCTTTTGCCCTGTTTTTTTTTTTTTTCATCCAAGTGTTTTCGAGGGAATATCCATACCCACACCTACTTGCAGGCATGCTCTGCTTATTAGATTTCTTGTTAGTGTTATTTGTAAACTATCTATCTCTGAATTGGGTGTGCACAATGTAAGACTCAGAATGGATTAGTTATGCTTTCAGGTTTCCAGATGTGTGCTTGTATACGTAAAAATGAGTGGAACTCTGTTTTACACGAATAACATTTACACTGGCACATTAGAATTTTTTTTTAGATGATTTTCTTTGTTTTTAACAGAACATTGGCCCTCTATGCTTATCTGTCAAAAGGTGATAGCTGCTGAGAATTCTTGGAGGTGGGGGAGACTTTCCTTTCAAGTATTTCCTGTTTTGCCTCTGCCCTGGAATTGGCCAAGGCGATTCCTCATCACGAGGCTTTTTATTGCAGTAATCTGTTAGCGTGTGTCTCTCCTGCCCTAGCCTATGAACTCTTTGGCCATGGCAAGGGCAATCCATTATTAATCTTTCTGTCATCTGTTTTTCACCCTGTACTCTTATGAAAAAATGAAAGCATTTGTTGCTGTTAATGAAGATATTTCACATTGGTAATAGTTAGTAAAATATCTGCAATTATGGTTGTGGTTTGCTCCTTTAAAGATTTTCTTTGCACTGTATTTTGAGGATTTTGCATCTTAGAGTAAAAAAAAAACCCACAAATGTTTCTTGGTATTTATAGCTATCTTTTCTGTGTATGATTTCATTTGTCAAATGCTTCAACTTTGTAAGGCTCATTTGGTTCAATTCATTTGTCAGTTTGGAAAGGAAAATCATATGAAATATTTTCTTTCTATTTCCAGGATGAAAGAAAATAAGGCTCCATTATCTTCACTCTCACAAGATTTCGATATTTGAGGCTAAGAATCCTTTTAGAGATATGACTTCTAGCTGTGGCAGATCTCAGGATAAAGTGGTCAGGTGCTTTGTCAAAATGAAACTTGCTGGTATGGTGTAGTATGTCCAGCCAGGAAATGCCTCTGGCTGTCAGTACACACTTTTTGAACAACTTGTTTTCTTTGACAAAGACAGAGTATCAAAACCCAGCCATTTTCTGCCTGTTAGATGATTCCTTGTCAGCTGTGTGTGCTCTGGAACTGGAGCTAGATTTTTCAAGGCTTTCTGGACCATAGGTTATATTTTAATTTATTCTACCCAGTGTACTGTTGCCTTATCCTTTTATATATGCTGATCCCTAATAAATGGTCTTTGACTCCACATTCCATTTAAGTATCTGCTTTTCTTTTTTCCCATTTATTTATTTATTTAAATTTTTTATTAGGTATTTTCTTCAGTTACATTTCAAATGCTATCCCAAAAGTACCCTATACCCTACCCCGACCTTGCTCCCCTATCCACCCACTCCCACTTCTTGGCCCTGGCAATCCCCTGTACTGGGGCATATAAAGTTTGCAAGACCAAGGGGCCTCTCTTTCCAATGATGGCCGACTAGGCCATCTTCTGCTACATATGCAGTTAGAGACAAGAGCTCTGGGGGTACTGATTAGTTCATATTGTTGTTCCACCTATAGGGTTACAGACCCTTTCAGTTCCTTGGTTACTTTTTCTAGCTCCTATATTGGGGGCCCTGTGTGCCATCCTATACATGACTGTGAGAATCCACTTCTGTATTTGCCAGGCACTGGCATAGCCTCACAAGAGACGGCTATATCAGGGCTGGAGACCCTTTTCTGTAATACCGATTTGTCTGGATTACAAATATTTCCTACTGAGCATGTCACATTTAGGCTTCTTCATTTTCTATGTTACTACATTAACCTAAAGATTTTCATATGGCTTAGAGGAAAATAACCAAGTTATAACATTTTTCATTTGTTGACATCTTTGTTTATTTGGTTCCTTACTTCTTAAAGATTGTAACCATCATATGTAGATTCTAGCTATGTTTAGACCTAGCAGACTAATTCTGTTCATGGCCAATATAATATGGTTTTACTTATTGAACTATATAATTCAACGTTGCCTTTTTTTCCTTAGTAAACATTGACAATGTTCCTCTCCAGCCTTCTTTTCACCAGACATTACTGGATGATCACCAGATCTATTGATATTTATCCTCCCAATTTGAATATTGATCCAAATGTTGTATTATCATTAAGCTATGGTTCTGCAAAAATAATTGAAGCTAAAAGACTTCCTAAATGAATTGATTGTTTTGTTATGATGCCAATTCACACTACAATCTGTCGTTCTTTTAGTGGAAGAATGATTTTTCTTTTAATGCTTTTTGAAACACAAACAGACCCAGGAGCATGTGCACACAGGCACTTGCACAGAAGTGAACTTGCTTTCTTCAAAATGTTATCATAAGAAAACTCATAAGAATCTGACTGAAAGCCAATACATCTCAAAAGAACTCACAAATTGCAAAGTGCCTGGAAAGAACACCCCCCCCCCTCTAATTCCCTGAGCACTGTTGAGATCATCGGGGCTTCTCTTCTCTGTAATCCATCCTGTCCTTATGCTTGAGTTACCAAGACTTATCTAGAATTCAAGAGATCAAGTATAATCTTCTTTGTGTTTTTTCTCTTTTGTAGCTTTGTTTCTGAGTCTTGATTTATCTTGTGGTAAATGTAAAACAAAAACAGAAAAAAACCTCCCCAAATATTTGAATATAATTCAAATCCCAGAAAGAGCATGCATTACTAAATTCAACATTTTATGATGCATAGTATCATAGATAAATAGTAATAGAAAACTTAGGCATTACTGTATGGCTATACAGATAAATGTATTTTCTACTTTATGTATTAAAATAAAAGGACTTAAATGTCCTTTCCTGTTTACTCAGAGTTTATAACTACCTAACATTTAAATATTTCTCCAAAAAGGTAAAGAAGTATCAGATATCTCAGCTTTGTATAAGACAGAGTTGTTCAAAGGATACTATACATGATAAATAAAATATACATGTGAAAATTATTTTTGGTCATATTAGTATTAAGTGAAATAAGTTTCTATCATACACATATGCCATTTTGTATTCCTGATGTGAAAGACCACCCCTTCTCCTAAGTGCCTACTAGTCCCCACTGGCAGAAAAAAATACCAAGGTGTACATTTTAAGCCAAGTATATTCAGCAACACCACTTTTTATTTTGGAATGATATATCTGTATCTCATAAAGAAGTAAAAGAAATTCATCTTGGTAGAAATATATAAATGCATTAAACCATATAATTGAGAGAAGAGACATAAATTTGAAAAGATCTACTTATAAATATATAAGTCTTATAGAAATATGATTTTAAGTTTTTATTTTAAGAAAATTGAATCATCATCTATAGGATGGGAACACAGAGCCCCCAATGGAGGAGCTAGAGAAATTACCCAAGGAGTTGAAGGGGTCTACAACCCTTTAGGTGGAACAATAATATGAACTAAACAGTATCCCCAAAGCTCATGTCTCTAGATGCATATTTAGCAGAAGATGGCCTAGTCGGCCATCACTGGGAAGAAAGGCCCCTTGGTATTACAAACTTTATATGCCCCAGTACAGGGGAATGCCAGCGCTAGGAAGTGGGAGTGGGCAGGTGGGGGATGAGGGCAGGGGGAGGATATAGGGAACTTTCGGGATAGCATTTGAAATGTAAAAAAAAAAAAATCTAAAAAAAAGAAAATTGAATCATGATGTGGTAGTTTGAAGAATGCTGCTGGTCCCACCCTTGTAGCCTCGTATGTTTGTATGCTTGAAATGTAGTTGATAGAGGAATTGTTTGGAAAAGATAGGGAGTTGCAAAGCTTCTGTAAGGCAAAAGATACTGTCCATAAGACAAAAAGGCCACCAACAGATTGGGAAAGGATCTTTACCAATCCTAAATCAGATAAGGGACTAATATCCAATATATATAAAGAACTCAAGAAGGTGGACACTAGAAAATCAAATAACCCCATTAAAAATGGGGCACAGAGCTAAACAAAGAATTCTCAACTGAGGAATACCGAATGGCTGAGAAGCACCTGAAAAAATGTTCAACATCCTTAATCATCAGGGAAATGTAAATCAAAACAACCCTGAGATTCTACCTCACACCAGTTAGAATGGCTAAGATAAAAAATTCAGGTGAGAGCAGATGCTGGCATGGATGAGGAGAAAGAGGAACACTACTCCATTGTTGGTGGGATTTCAAGCTTGTACAACCACTCTGTAAATCTGTCTGGCAGTTCCTCAGAAAATTGGACATAGTACTACCAGAGGATCCTGCAGTACCCCTCCTGGGCATTTATCCAGAAGATATTCCAACTGGTAATAAGGACACATGTTCCACTATGTTCATAGCAGCCTTATTTATAATAGCCAGAAGTTGGAAAGAACCCAGGTGTCCCTCAACAGAGCAATGGATACAGAAAATGTATTTGTAAATGTATTTGTAAATGTAAATGGATACAGAAAATCCATTTACACAATGGAGTACTATTCTGCTACTACACAGCTATTAAAAACAATGAATTTATGAACAATGAATTAATTTTTTCCCTATAGGTGGAAGAACAATATGAAGTAACTAGTACCCCCAGAGCTCGTGTCTCTAGCTGCATATGTAGCAGAAGATGGCCTAGTTTGCCATCACTGGGAAGAGAGGCCCCTTGGTCATGCAAACTTTATATGCCCCAGTACAGGGGAATGCCAGGGCCAAGATATGGGAATGGGTGGGTAGGGAAGCAGGGCGGGCATGGGGGAGCGTATAGGGGACTTTCAGGATAATATTTGAAATGTAAATGAAGAAAATATCTAATAAAAATTTGAAAAAAAGATCGTGAGGTGTGGCTCTTTTGGAAGATGTGTGTCACTGGAGGTGGGCTTGAAGTCCTCAAAAGTCAGCATCATACAAAATTAGTGTTCTCTCTCTCTCTCTCTCTCTCTCTCTCTCTCTCTCTCTCTCTCTCTCTCTCTTTCTCTGTATGTGTGGGTTTGTGGATCAGATGGAAACCCTAAGCTCCTGCTCTAGCACTATGCCTACCTACTTCCTGCCATGCTTCCCACCAAATGGCTATGGCCTCATCTTTTAAAACTGAAAAACCCCCTAAATGCTTTCTTTTATAAGTTGAACACAGTGCTCAAAGTAGTGAAAAAGTAACTAAGATACATGGCATCCCTCAATTTATCTAGATACTGAGAAATGAAATTTATAGTTCTATAAAGTAATGACAGCTATAAAAAGTACACATGTTAATGGACTTTGGCACCCTTAGACACACTTCAATCCAGTTTCATTGGCACACTTAAGAAAACTGGCCAGTTAGTACCAACTGGACAGGAGTGTAGTATTTATAATAGAGAATTATATTTGTAAAATATCTCTCAACTAGAAAAATAAAAGCAATGGGAAGAAATAGTAATGTTCTAGAGGAGTACTTATACCTTTAATTAGGGAAAGGTAAATTAATTTAATAGACATGTATTTCAAAAATGGGTAAATTTGTCTCATTACATTCTTAATATTATTTTTATAATAGTCATGACATTCATAATAATCATGACAAATTATAGGCAGAGGACAGTTTAAAAAATTATTCACTTATTTTTGTTGTATAAAATTATTGTGAATCTTGTCTGTATGGATGTATAACCTTAATAATAGCATAAAACTATTTGTAAGCAAACCTAACAAAGGAGATAAATTATTTCTTAATATCTTGACCTTAAAATCACCAATAAAGGTCAGAAAGCAGACACAGGTAAAATGAAAGATATTTCAAATTCATAGATTAGAAGATTTAATATTATTAAGATGTTCATTCTATTAAGAAGATCTACAAATTCAATACACTCTCTTACAAATGTCAAAGGTATTGACTAAAGAAATAGAAAAGAAAACTAAATTTATTAAAATCATGAAAAACCATGAATAGTCAGGCACTACTGTATGAGAAGAACAAGTGAAGAGAATCATATTTATATAAATATTTCATTTATAAAATATATCATATATAAATATTATAAAATATATAATATATATATTTATAAAATATATCACAGAGCTATCGTAACAACCATAGTATGGTAGTGGCATTAAAACAGACATATGAACCAAAGGACTGTGGAAAGGATATACAAACAAGCAAAACTCCAAGCCAAACCAAACCAAACAAGATGAAGACAAACGTATAGACAAAACCAACTAAAGACAGACATATGGAAAGAAGGACAGAAAATAAAAAGAAGAAAAGGTTTATTTCATCATTTACTTCCAGAACAAGGATCTATAATGGTGGAACAATCAGAGCAGTAGGTGGACAGACCAGGAAGATGATGATCAAGATAGCTGATCACATTTTTTTTCACACCAGAAAACCAAGAAAGTGACTGGAAGTGGGGGTATGCTATACTCTCTCAAAGCCTGTCCCCAGTAACCCATTTCCTCCAGTGAGCCTCCCTGCCCTAAAAGTTTCTCACCTTCTCCCAAATGTATCATCACCCAGGGTACATGAGCCTTTGGCAGACATTTTTTTTTCATTCATTCTGTCTTAGCTAGGATTTTACTGCTATGAGCAGACACTATGACCAAGGCAACTCTTATAAAGCATGACATATAATTGGGGCTGGCTTACAGCTTCAGGGGTTCAGTCTATTATCCTCAAGGTGGAATCATCGCAGCATCCAGGCAGGCATGGTGCTAGAGAAGGAATTGAGAGTTCTACATCTTGATCAGATGGCATCCAGAAGAAACAACTATCTTTCAGGCAGCTAGAAGAGGGTCTGAAAGCCTACCTCACAGTGACATATGTCTTCTAACCAAGGCACACCTACTCCAACAAGGCCACACCTCCTAATTGCCCTGCTCCCTGGGCCAAGCATATTCCAACCACCACACATGCCATCCCATTTGACCCCTTGGTTCTCAAAGACTTGTGGATATCTCACAATGGAAAATGCATATATTTCAAGTTAGAAGTCCTCATATAATCTTCATTCTTTTCAAAACTATGAAGCCTCTTTTGAGACTAAAGGGAATCTCTTAACTGTCATTCATTGTAAGTTAAAAACAGAATGAAACAAAACCCACCCTCCCACCCACCCACCAACCAACCAACCACTACCACCACTACCATCAACAACAAACCCAAATTACATACTTCCTATGTCCAAAGGTAAAGAATACACATTACCAATCCAAAGAGGGGAAAATGAGGCTCCGGTTGCTTAATTTAGCCTAAAATAAATTCTCAAGTACAGACATAAAACAGTCATATTCTTTGCAAAATATCATATGAATGTCATTTAGCCTACATGCAAAACACAGGTGTTTCTTTTGAAACCTAGTGAGCCAGGTCTTCTTGGTCTACATACTCTCAACAACACTATCTTCCATGTTCCTACTAGAATTGTCAGTTAAGCTCTGATTATAGCATTCAATGTCTTTTCTAGTTTAAAGTTCCAAAGTCTTCCACATTCCTCTAAAAGATATAGTCAAGTTCTTTCCATTAATACCTTGATCTTTGGTAATAATTTATGTATTAGTAGCTTTTTCTGTTGCTTTGATACAACACTATGACCAAAAGCATTTTGTAGAAGAAAGCTTGTTTGTTTGTTTGTTTGTTTTATTTGGCTTATAGTTACAGAGAATGCAGAGGCACAGCAACAGGTGGCCAAAGTAAAGTGCTGGTGGAATATACTTCCATTCACACATAGAATCAGAGAGCAAACTAGATGTGAGGTAAGACTATACATTTTTATATTCTGTCCCTATTGATGTACTTCCTTTATCAAATGTTCAGGTTCTAAAGATTCCAAAACCTTTGCAAACAGTACTACCAGCTGAAACCAACTGTTCAAATACATAAGCTTATCATGAACATTTCTCATTCAAAACATCACAGATGTTTTCTGTGATGCAGAAAGGGAAGATGATAGCATTAAATGTCCCAACAAGGTAAGTTGGTTCAGAATGTGAGACTCTCAGGATGAGTTAAATTATAACTGCTGGGAAGAAACTTAAATGCACAAGTGAGACCTAGGGAGGTAATTTTTAAAGAGTAATGCTTTTCAGGGAGAGGCAGGCAAAGATGATTAACATGGCTCACCCAGGCAAGGTGAAAAAAGTCAAGGGAAAAAATTCAAGACCTTATAAGGCACAAAGAAAAGGGGAATTCAAGGAATACACAATCACACACATCTCCAAAAGCCTGGCTAATAAAGAAAAAGCTATCTGCTACATTAATGGAAAAAAGTTTTCTTGAAATGAAAGTCTATCAGCCATTCCGAGAACATTATCAAATGCAGAGACAGAAGTCATCTTTAGAGAGCTTCAAATAAAGGGAGCAAATGGGCATGAGCATGAAAATATTTCAGCTGAAAGAAAGTTCTTCTCCTAAACTATTAGAAAACTGAGGTATCTTCTGACCACAGCAACATCAAGCTGAACTGGACACTCTGAACACATCTAAGGACAATCAGAAGCTAATTCTGAATCAGAAAGACAAAAACAAAAACTACAAACAAAAAGAAGTAGAAGAGAAAGAGTTTTATGTACTGTGGAGAGAGTTAAGTGGAGAGCATTTTTTTCTTCTTTTTTAAAATTGTAATAAAGAATGAACTAGCCATTTTTAAGGGAAAATGATGAAAATAAACTTAAATAATAAATTCAAGAAAAACAAAGCATCTATGGTGAGCATATTAACGCCTGCTTCATAGAATACTCAAGGAAAGACTTAAAACAGGATTAGAAGTGGCCTGGCTAAAGACAGCATTTTCAACAAATGGTGCTGGCACAACTGGCGGTTATTATGTAGAAGACTGGGAATCGATCCATTCTTATCTCCTTGTACTAAACTGAGGTCAAGTCTAAGTGGTTGAAGGATCTCCACATAAAACCAGAGACACTGAAACTTATAGAGGAAGAAGTGGGGAAAAGCCTCGAAGATATGGGCACTGGGGAAAAATTCCTGAATAGAACAGCAAAGGCTTCTGCTGTAAGATCAAGAATTGACAAATGGGACCTCATAAAGTTGCAAAGCTTCTGTAAGGCAAAAGATACTGTCAACAAGACAAAAGGGCCACTAACAGATTGGGAAAGTCTCTTTCCCAATCCTAAATCAGATAGGGGGCTGATATCCAATATATATAAAAAACTCAAGAAGGTGGACACCAGAAAATCAAATATCCCCATTAAAAAGTGGGGCACAGAGTTAAACAAAGAATTCTCAACTGAGGAATACTGAATGGCTGAGAAGCACATGAAAAAATGTTCAACATCCTTAATCATCAGGGAAATGCAAATCAAAACAACCCTGAGATTCCACCTCACACCAGTAAGAATGGCTAAGATAAAAAATTCAGGTGACAGCAGATGCTGGCGTGGATGTGGAGAAAGGGGAACACTCCTCCATTGTTGGTGGGAATGCAAGCTTGTTCAACCACTCTGGAAATCAGTCTGGCAGTTCCTCAGAAAATTGGACATAGTACTACGGGAAGATCCTGCAATACCTCTCCTGGGCATATATCCAGATGTTCCATCTGGTAATAATGACACATGTTCCACTATGTTTATAGCAGCCTTATTCATAATAGCCAGAAGCTGGAAAGAACCCAGATGTCCCTCAACAAAGGAACGGATACAGAAAATGTAGTACATTTACACAATGGAGTACTACTCAGCTATTAAAAACAATGAATTCATGAAATTCCTAGGCAAATGGATGGATCTGGAGGGTATCATCCTGAGTGAGGTAACCCAATCACAAAAGAACTCACTTAACATGTACTCACTGATAAGTGGATTTTAGCCCAGAAACCTAGACTACCCAAGATACAATTTACTAAACGCATGAAACTCAAGAAGAATGAAGATCAAAATGTGGACACTTCCCCCCTTCCTAGAATTAAGAACAAAGCACACATTGAAGGAGTTACAGAGATCAAGTGTGGAGCTGAATCAAAAGGATGGACCAACCAGTGACTGCTGCAGCCGGGGATGCATCCCATAATCAGCCACCAAACATAGACACTATTGCATATGCCAGCAAGATAGTGCTGAAAGGGCCCTGATATAGCTGTCTCGTGGGAGGCTATACCAGTGCCTGGCAAACGCAGAAGTGGATGCTCACAGTCAGCTATTAGATGGAGCATAGGGTTCCCAAGAAAGGAGCTAGAGAAAGTATCCATGGAGCTGAAGGGGTCTTCAACCCTATAGGTGGAAGAATAACATGAACTAACCAGTACTCCCAGAGCTCATGTCTCTAGCTGCATATATAGCAGAAGATGGCCTAGTTGGCCATCATTGGGAAGAGAGGCCCCTTGGTCATGCAAACTTCATATGTCCCAGTACAGGGGAAAGCCAGGACCAATATGGGGGAGTGGGTGGGGTGGGTAGGGGAGCAGGGTGGGGGATGGGGGAGGGTTTAGGGGATTTTCTGGAGAACATGTGAAATGTAAATGAAGAAAATATGTAATAAAAAATGGAAAGAAAAAAAAAAAGAAGTGGCTTAGCTACCAGCTCTCACTTACTTCTGCTGCTGTCTACACTGAAATATTTGCATCAGATTCTTGCTCAGCTCTGCACACAGACATGCTAATCAGCAGAGTAGACTCTGTCTAAAAATGGGTGATAGAAGTTTAGTCAGTACTGATTACCTGACCATTTTCATCTGCCTTCGAGGCTGGATACACACGATAAGAGCAACTATAGTAGATATTGCCAAGATCCCAGGAGCAGTGAGCCACCCAGAAATTTGAATGGAGGCTGCCTACCCAATAGGAACCAGGGCTCCACAGTGAGGATACAGGATGACTTCCCAAATGTGAACAGCTCTTTGCTAGTAGGGAGTGAACTGAACTTACTGGAACAACAATTCCCCAGAGCCAGCAGGACCACCAAAACACAGCAGAAGTCCTGATCTGCAAGTTTATAGTTTGCCCAAGACAGCTTGATGATGCATACTTGCTCCTCCTCCCCCAAATAGCCAAGCTTTCATTCTTTTTATTCTCACAGGTCTTAGAAGTGACTCAAAGACAGGACTGAGCTTTCCGAGCTTCCCAGGGTAGCTTTATTAAATAAATTCCTTATGTTGCCTTCCCACAATTCATTTTTACTTCTATGGACACTCAAGGCCATTCAGGATTGAATCTGGTCTGCTGAGACCCCTAGCATCAAGTTTCTGGCCTAGGACTCTGAGTCTGATGGTTCTGTGAGCAAATGAAGGAAGGAGGGTAAGGATAACAGAAAAATCCCAGGATGCTCTAAATTCAGTGTTAGGGGTTAAAGAATGGAGTGTGAAAAGGAGCAAGGTGATTCAACCAGCAGGTGGTGTGAAACTGAAGGATGGGTCCACATTCCTTAAATGGAACTTTGATCTAGGTTCTAATGTTTGCAGTTGTGTCGAATCTATACACTGTTAACAACAATCCAGAATTATCAAGTACTTCTTGTCTGTGGGTTTTTTTTGTACCTTTGAGTATTCGCAGTTTGATATTTCCTCTTAATATATATAGCCAATAACAATATCTTAGGATATCTTTCTTAAACTCAAAACAGCTCTTAGCTCTTGGCCTTGTAAACATTTTTTTGCTGTTAGGAAGATTGGCAAAAGTCATGGAAACTCATCATGGGACCTGGGCCTTCCTCTACTAGTTAGTATTTGTAATAATTCTCTCGACTAAAGCAATCCCTAGGCCTCAGAAACTTTGGTGGAACTATCACAATGCATTATCGAGGCCCACATTCACTGCAAGATATAATATATTTGATAAGTGGGAAGACTCTCTTATGTGAAATAAGTCAATCACAGAAAGACAAATTCTATATCATTTAATGTATATGAGATACTTACATGGTCATTTATAGAAACAAATACACTGGTGCTTTCAAGAGTGGAATGGAATCTGATTAGTAGATGCTCAGTAAATACAAAGTTCTACAGATCCTTTTATTTTATCCTACCTATAAATAGCATAAATACTCAAAATAGTGTTGTATGATTATAGTATATTAGGAGTAAATTTTATATTACACACTCAATATAATAATTTTTAATGTATCTATTAATAGAAAGGGAATATGTTACTAAAATTATGCAAAAAAGTGCTTTTCTCGATTCTGCCTTCAACCTAGTCACAAACAAGACCAAACCTTGAAAGGCCCCTCCTTGCTTTCAATTTCATGACCCTTTTCATCAATTGTTTTATACACTCCTGTGTATCTGCCTGGGGGATGGGGCCATACACTCATTTTTAAATTTTCAACCCAGAATGACTCCTGTCTAAAGGAAATATGGAGACAAAGTATGAAGCAGAGACTGAAGGAAAGGCCACCTGGGGATCTATCCCATATACAGTCACCAAACACAGACACTATTGTGAATGCCAAGAAGTGCATGCTGACAGGAGCCTGATATAGCTGTCTCCTGAGAGGCTCTTTCAGAGCCTGAAAAATACACAGGCAAATGTTTACAGCCAACCATTGAATGGAGCACAGGGACCCTAATGGAGGATTTAGAGAAAAGACAGAAGGAGCTGAAGTAGTTTGCAACCCCATAGGAAGAACAACAATATCAACCAAGCTGACTCTCTAGAGCTCCTAGAGTCTAAATCACCAACCGAAGAGTACACATGGAGTAACCCATAGCTCCAGCCGCATATGTAGCAGAGGATGGCATTGTTTGGCATCAATAGGAGGAGAGGCCCTTTGTCCTGTGAAGCCTTGATTCCCCAGTATAGCAGAATGCCAGGGCATTGAGGGGACAGTGGGTGGGTGGGAGGGGTAGCACCTTCATAGAAGCAGGGGGAGGGTGGATGGGATAGATGGTCTTGGAGGGAAAACCTGGGAAGGGGCTAACATTTAAAATGTAAATACATAAAATATAAAATAAAAATTTAAAAAATAAAAAATATAAAAGAAGTAGTTATTTGGGAGCCATTCTAATCTCCACTGTCAGAATATCAACAGTCCAGTTCAGTAGTGTCAAGATACCAACAGTCCATTTCACCAAGCACAAATCAGTAGCTGTGGCACAATTCAGCAGACACAGTCAGGCCTCTGCCAAATGAGCATGGGTCACCAGAGCAACCAGAACCAGACAAAATTCAAGTAGAAGTTCCCTGTGTGCTTCTCTCAATGAAGTGAAGATACATAAAGATGTGAGATCAATGTGAGACAGCTAGTTATGCAAGTACTCTGTCACTGTCCTATTTATATTTTCTCCAAACTTCATGTGTCTGCTCACAGGTCTTGTTTCAGCAAAATGTCACATGAGTCTGCATCATATATCACAACCAGAAAATTCCATTTCATCCTTCCCTTTCTCCCTTACTTTATTTCTCTTCTTTTTATTTGAATATAAAACCACAGTACCTTCCCATCTTTGTCATCTGTGAAGAAGTAGATAAATACTACAATGCTTTTGTGATTATAAAAAGTCTACAGTGAATGTGGATGTCAACAACAGTATCAATGCTATAGAGCTACAATGTGGATGGGCTTATTATTATTATTATTATTATTATTATTATTATTTATTATTATTAGTGAACATATAGGATCTTTTATTTGAAGCATACCAAATACATAAAGATGCAAAAACAAAATGTAATTCATCTGGCTAGCTTATTATACAGCTCTAAACAGTGAATGATAATAATCCAAAACAATTCAAGTCACAATGGGAGAATAATAATGCTTAATTATGCATGTCTGAAAGTTTCTTGATTTGTTTTCTGGGGGAGAGTAGAAATTGCAGTTATAAACACAGAATCTTATCTTTATCTCTGACTGGGTCACATCTGCAGAGGATTTTGACTATTAGAGTCTGGGATTTAAAGGAGTTCTAATGACAACTGTTCCTTTTTTCCAGTCACTAAATAAATTCTGTTCACGTACTGCTCACAGTTTCTATTTCGCTGTGCAAATGGCATGGTCATCTGCTTTAAACTTAAAAAAAAAATCTAAAAGAACATTGGTCCTACGTGGCTCTCTGAATTTTGGTCAAGGTCCATCTGGCATGAATTGCAAATGGATACATTTCCACATATTGGCTATAATACTCACAAAAGCCAACCTGTAGGTGATTTTACTATCTGCAGATGGGAAATTTAACTATTGCCACCTGTTCTTATCTACAGGACAATTCTTACGAAATGCTTTTCTGAGTAATGAAGAACTGGAAGATTTACTGTTTTTTTTTCTTTAATCTACCAATACTTTTATTACAATAAAATGCAGAATATGCACTAAGTATTTTTAATTTATGCCATTAATTAAACACAATTTAAATATTTGTCTTAAAATAGAGGAAAATAACAACAGTAAGGTGGTGATATGGGAGTTCTTTAGCTTCTTTCAGTCCCACAGAAAATTAGCTAACAAATTTCCAAGGAAAGAATAACATTCCAAAAACCCAGAAATTAGGGAGGGGGTCGAGTTATTCCCTTAATCTTCAGATTTGAGAAAACTCACCACCTATGAGCAGATTAGTTCTGGTCCCCTAATTTTGTAAGGCTGCCATTAGTCAGTACAGATTTTGAGACTTGGAGTTTCTACAATATGAAGCTTAGGTAGAAGTATGGCTTCATGTTTCCTAACATTTTTGGGGTTTCTTGCAAAATATTTATGTCTCATCCCATAGGAATTACAACATACTCAAACATATGAGACACAATGAAGGCAGTGCTAAGAGGAAAACTCATAGCTCGAGGGCCTCCAAAAAGAAACTGGAGAGAGCATACACTAGCAGCTTGATAGCATACCTGAAAGCTCTAGAACAAAAAAAAGCAAAGACAACCAAGAGGAGTAGAAAACAAGAAATAATCAAACTTAGGGCTAAAATCAACCAAGTAGAAATAAAAAGAACTATACGAAGAATCAACAAAACCAAGAGCTGGTTCTTTGAGAAAATCAACAAGATAGATAAACCCTTAACTAGTCTCACTAGAGGGCACAGGGACAGCATCCTAATTAACAACATCAGAAATGAAAAGGAAGACATAATAACAGAAACCAAGGAAATTAAAAAAAAAACCATCAGATCCTACGACAAAAACCTATACTCAAAACAAAACAAAACAAAACAAAAACCTAGAAAATCTGGATGAAATAAACAATTTTCTAGACAGATACTAGGTACCAGAGTTAAATGAGGATCAGATAAAAGATCTAAACAGTCCCATAACCCCTAAAGAAACAGAAGCAGTCACTAAAAGTCAAAACAAACAAACACACAAAACAAAACAAACAAACAATACAACAAAAACAAAAATAAAAAAACAGTACCATATGGGTTTAGTGCAGAACTCTATCAAACCTTTAAAGAATGCCTAATACCAATACTCTTCAAACTATTCCACAAAATAGAAACAGAAAGATGGAACACTACCCTACTCAATTTGTTCTATGAAGGTATAGTTATGCTTATACATAAGCACACAAAGACCCAACAAAGAAAGAACTTCAGACCTTATGAATATTGATGCAAAAATACTCAATAAAATTCTCATGAACTGAATCCAAGAACACATCAAAACAATCATCAATGATGATCAAGTAAGCTTCATCCCAGGGGTGCAGGTATGGTTCAACATACAGAAATCCATCAATGTAATCCACTATATAAACACACTAAAAAGGAAAAAAAAAAAACCCACATGATCATCTCATGAGATCATCATACTGAGAAAGCATTTGACAAAAATTCAATTCCCCTTCAGGGTAAAAGTTTTGGAAAGATCAGGAACCCAAGACCCATACTTAAACATAGTAAAAACAATGTACAGCAAACCAGTAGCTAACACCAAACTCAATGGAGAGAATCTTGAAGCAATCCTACTAAAATCAGGGATTAGACAAGGCTGTCCACTCTTTCTCTCTACCGATTCAATCTAGTACTCAAAGTCCTAGCCAGAGCAATTAAACAACAAAAGGGGGTCAAAGGGATACAAATTGGAAAGGAAGAAGTCAAAATATCACTATTTGCAGATGATATGCTAGTATATATAAGTGACTCCAAAAATTCCACCAGAGAACTCCTAAAACAGATAAACAACTTCAGCAAAGTGGCTGGATATAAAATTAACTCAAACAAATCAGTGGCCTTCACCTACTCAAAGGATAAACAGCCTGAGAAAGAAAGTAGGGAAACAACACCCTTCACAATAGTCACAAATAATATAAAGTACCTTGGTGTGACTCCAACCAAGCAAATGAAAGATCTCTCTGACAAGAACTTCAAGTCTCTAAAGAAAGTAATCATAGAAGATCTCAGAAGATGTAAAGATCTCCCATGCTCATGGATTGGCAGGATTAATATAGTAAAAATGGCCATCTTGCCAAAAGCAATCTACAGATTCAATGCAATCCCTATCAGATTTCCAACTCAATTCTTCATAGAGTTAGAAAGATCAATTTGCAAATTTATTTGGAATAATAAAAACCCCAGAATAGTCAAAACTATTCTCAAAAATAAAAGAACTTCTGGGGGAATCACCACCCCTGACCTCAATCTGAATTACAGAGCACTAGTGGTAAAAACTGTATGGTATTGATACAGAAAGAGGCAGATAGATCAATGGAATAGAATTGAAGACCCAGAAGTGAACCCACACACCTATGGTCACTTGATCTTTGACAAAGGAGCTAAAACCATCCAGTGGGAAAAAAGACAGCATTTTCAACAAGTGGTGCTGGTTCAACTGTCAGCATGTAGAGGAATGCAAATTGAACCATTCTTTTCTCCTTTTACAAAGCTGAAATTCAAGTGGATCAAGGATCTTTACATAAAACCAGATACACTGAATCTAATAGAAGAGAGGGTGGAAAGAGCCTGGAACACATGGGTACAGGGGAAATTTTTCTGAACAAAATGCCAGTGGCTTATGCTCTAAAATCAAGAATTGACAAATGGGACCTGACACTCCTGTCAATAGGACAAAAAGAAAACAACAGATTGGGAAAAGATCTTTACCAATCCTACATCTGATAGAAGGCTAATATCTAATATATATAAAGAACTCAAGAAGTTAGATTCCAGAGAACCAAATAACCCTTTAAAAATGGGGTACAAAGCTAAAGAAAGTATTCTCAACTGAGCAGACTGGAATGGAAGAGAAACACCTAAAGACATGTTCAGCATCCTTAGTCATCAGGGAAATGTAAATCAAAACCACCCTGAAATTCCACCTCACACCAGTCAGAATGGTTAAGATCAAAAACTCAGATAACAGCAGATGCTGGCGAGGATGTGGAACAAGAAGAACACTCATCTATTGCTGGTGGGATTGCAAGCTGGCACAACCACTCTAGAAATCAGTCTGGAGGTTCCTCAGAAAATTTGACCTAGTACTACCTGAGGACCCAACTATACCACTTCTGGGCATATACCCAAAATATGCTGCAGCATATAACAAGAGTCCATGCTCCACTATGTTCATAGCAGCCTTATTTATAATATCCAGAAGCTGGATACCACCCAGATGTCCCTCAGTAGAGGAATGGATACAGAAAATGTGGTACATTTACACAATGGCGTACTACTCAGCTTTTAAAAACAATGACTTCATGAAATTCCTAGGCAAATGGGTGGAATTAGAAAATAACATCTTGTGTGAGGTAACCCAGTCACAAAAGAACACACATGGCATGTAATCACTTACAAGTGGATATTAGCCCCCAAATCTCCGAATACCCAAGATACAATTCACAGACCATATGAAGCCTCAAGAAGAAGGAAAATCAAAGTGTGGGTGCTTTGGTCCTACTGAGAAAGGGGAACAAAACACAGGAGGAAATACGGAGACAATTTGTGGATCAGAGACTGAAGGAAACCATCCAGGAACTGCCCCTTCTGTGGATCCATCCCATATACAGTCATCAAACCCAGACACTATTGTGGATGCCAAGAAGTGCTTGTTGATGGGAGCCTAATATAGCTGTCTCATGTGAGGGTCTGCCAGTGCCTCACAAATACAGAGGTGGATGCTTGCAGCCAACCATTGGACTGAGCAAGGGGTCCCCAATGGAGGAGTTAGAGAAAGGACTGAAGGAGCTACAGGGATTTGCAATTCCATAGGAAGAATAAAAATATCAACCAAGCTCACCCTCCAGAGCTCTCAAGGACTAAACCACCAACCAGAGAGTATACATGGAGAGACCCATGGGTCCTGCTGCATATGTAGCAAAGGATGGCCTTTTTGTCATCAATGGAAGGAGAGGCCCATGATCCTATGAAGGGTTGATTTCCCAGTGCAGGGGAATGCCAGGGTGGTGAGGGCGAGTGGGTCGGTGGGGGAGCATCCTCACAGAAGCAGCTGGTAGGGAGGGGATAGGGGGTTTCTGGAGGATTAACCAAGAAAGTAGATTTTAGTTATTTAATATATAACTAAAGAAAATATCAAATAATAGCAAAAAAAAAAGAGAAATTCTAGATTGCCATCTGTAGTCAGCAATGAAGAATGAGAGGAGGAATCACATTAAATAGCATGTCAATTTTGGTACTTGCTTTGCCTTCATGTTAATAGAGGTAATTCATCATAAAGATTCAATAGTAAAATTTTAGTGGAGGAAACAGAATCCATGAATGTTCTGGGTTCTTATGTCTAGCTTTGATTACAAAATTGCCCACTGTTCTTGAAAGACCTTCTGGGAAAAGCTATTGATTTCCAATGATTACCCAGAAGCCCAGTGGAAACTCACAAATCATAGTCCTTTGTATGTGAAGAACCTCTTCCATATACGTACCAAGAGGCAAGTCCAATCCTACACATATCTGTAGATTTCCTCTAGTCTTGTCTGTCCTACATGATGAAAGAACAATCCCAGAGATCATTCATAACCTTGAAGTCCACTACCCTGACTTACTTAACTAGATCTTATAAGCAACACTATACTTTATCCAGAAAAAGGCAACTTTAGCCTACTAATCAGAGATGATTTCATAACTTAATGAGAAGATCCATCTGATAAAAGAGTGAACCCAAGGGTCCAATTCAAACTCACAGTACAGTGCACATTAGGACACACAATGGCCAATAAAAACTAGAAATTCTGATATCAGAGTCTTTCCTTACATGTTAACTGTGAGTCAGCCTTTTCATAAGACCAGGCTATGCAAATTAGAAAAGTTGCTTATCATCAAAGAGCACTTTCAAAATCTAGAAGTTTCCATCTCCTCAAGTAGTCTGAATGCCAAGATAAAAGATGTCTTAGTTGCATTTCAATTGCTGTGACAAAATATCACGATACAGGCAATGTATAAAAAAAAGTGTTTAATTGGACTGACAATTTCAGAGGGTTAGAATCTATGATGGCAGAGAAAGGTTTCAGGAACAGCTGAGATCTTATATGTTGATCTACAAGCATGAGGGAGGGAGGAAGGGAGGGAGGGAGGGAGGGAGGAAGGGAGGGAACGAGAGAGAGAGAGAGAGAGAGAGAGAGAGAGAGAGAGAGAGAGAGAGAGAGAGATCAAAATCCACCCTCAGTGACACACCTTATTCAATAAGGCCACACCTTTCAATCTTTTCCAGACAGTACATCAACTGGGGATCTTGTATTCAAAGATAGGAGCCTAAGGGGCTATTCTCATTCAGTCTAGCACAGCCATTAATATAACTTTCTCAGCATTCACAGCATCTGCTTATTATTTTATTTTAATTTTTTCAGGGCCAGGGATTGAATATAGATCCCTAAATGTTCTAGGCAAGTACTATATAGTCCTAGATAATACTGTGCTAGGCAATCACTGTTAACCCACATAGTTGATGTCAATTTTCTTGAATTTTCAATCCTATTGTGGCCAGGGTTATGCTTACATTTAGATTATGATTTACCACAAACAAGTGAACAGTATAAGACAGCTGATGTAGTTTAAAAATGTAAATTTCTTGTTTATTTCATTGGGAACTCTTCTGAGGGTTTGTGGATTCCTTCATCCTTAGCCTGGGAATGCCTGCTTCCTTTCCATTTCTGTCACTGGAAAGCAAGGTGACATAAACTAATAACTCTGGGAGAGCTTCACATATTCTTGCACATGGCCTCTCATAGCACCCTCTGCCTATTCTTGGCAGGCACGGGAGGCAAACAGGATTAGGAAGGAGTAGATTATTTAGTCCTGATTCTCTTCAAACAGTTTCAGCCTTGTGGCATGGGGGTGCAACTTATAGAAGTTACATTACTCCATCATGAATTTTGGCAGCTGAAATTGCCTTTTGGTAGAGTTTAATAAACACTCTGTTAAGTCATCTGCAGTTCCAGTAAATAAACTTTCTAGAATCTTTCTGTATAACATTTTCTACTGTGTATCAGACATTATACCATAACCAAGTTATATGGTACAATTTCTGAACTGAATAGTCATGAAGGGAAACTATACTTCTTGTTATAAATCCTGAAAATGGTTTCTTGCCCAGAGACAGCTTCCCTTATGAAGTAAGGAATACCGAAGTAATTACTGTTACATAATACTGAAACTGCAAGGTGGCTTATGATGGAAAGGTTTGCTATGTGCTACTTCCATGCAGAATTTGTTATTCTTTACTTGTGAGGATTATAAGCCAAACATTGATTTGAATATGTAAGAGATTAGTCACATGACCACTGTAATATTTAAGAAAAGTACATCATTAATTTATTTTATCATAGCAATATCTAAAATGATTTTTCTTATTTTTGACCATCTAAAATATGTCAGGGGTGGATTTAGAAAAAACAGCAGATATTGCTATTTATAATTAAATACAAGAAATGCCCAGGGTTAATAGACATTAAATTACCAGTCATTCTTTTTTTCCATATCTATTCAGTATATCTTTGTTGTCTATGATAGTTTAGCATTACAAATTGTAACAGAGATTTGGATTAAGATCACAGTGAATTTGGAAAGGGGTCAAGAGTGAAATGTATGTCAGTCAACATGATTTCTTCTCAAAGAGAGATAACACTGTTGGTTCTGTTTTATGGCAGGATGTAATGTAGCCCAACACTTTTTGCTAGTAGTTAAGCTTCATCAGATCTTGTTCTACATGTTATAAAATGGCTACCACTTTCTTCATAAATGAAAAGGCTCCTTTTTGTAGTAATGGATTACTTTAAAATAGGCAGATTTCCTTGGAGGCTTTCTGGTTTACTTTACCTTGTCAGAGCAAAAATTACAGTGGATGATATTAAATAAATCAAGGAAGATTTCCTTCAGAGGTGATGATGAGGCCTTTGTCAACAGAATTAACTTTACAGCAACACAGGATGGGAACTGCTGTATCTGCTCTTTGGTATCATGCAGTATCCACATTACTAAAGGAATTGAACATATGGTGTTGAAGTGGAAATTTCTGGTTTCTTTGGAGACTCAGTTGTATCATGTAATGGTTTTCTGGAAGCTGTCTTATGAGAGAACATTTTTTTTTTCTGAAGCAGACATTTGGGAGGATGTTTTGCTAAGAATAGTCACATGGTATTTTTGTGGAAGCTGCCTGAAAAAAGGACATGTAATGTTTTGCCAGAGCAGATGCTTGAGAGAACATGTGATATTTGGAAAGGGTATAAAAATAAACCAATAGATGTTGTGTGACATTGGTTTGTCTTGATACTCTTTGCTGGTCTTCATTGGACTTTGCTGACACTGGTCTTAGCTGATGACACTGTGGCAATGGTTTTTCTTCACTTATCTTTATTTGTCATGACTTCTTAGAGAGAAATGCACCAAAGAACTTCTGGTGGTGTTCTGTCAGCTCCTTGCCACTTCTGTGCACTTGGGCTGATTAGCAGAGCATTGAAGTTTCCTCTGGATTGAACTACTGTTGATGATTCATGAATGGTGTTTGTCAGTGGGTCAAGCTACTGATGCTAATTCATGTGAACTGAACTGCTGCTATCCTGCCAAAGAAGATTGGAATAGCCCCCAATGAACTATTTCTAAAAAGGTCTATATCCTCCTTTGCCCTATTAATCTGTCTGGTGGGCTAAAAGGGAGGGTTAAAGTAGGTTTTGAGAAATATAAACCTACACAGTGTGTTCAATGCAAGATGGTTGAAATAATGTACAAATATTTACAATGTAAATAATATAAACCTTAAAAAACAACAAGCTAATGTAAAAGCTCTCCTTAAAGACATATGAGGACTCAAATGATTTCAAATATACTAACGTAAAATTAATAAAAATTTAAAAATGAGAAAAATAGAATTATTTGGCAGAATCATGAGCTCAGAACAGAAAAAAATCTCAAAATACTTCAAATTGTAGAATGATCATATCTGAAAATATGAATTTGAAACCATCTGATTCTTTAGAAATCAGTTCAAGAAAATATTTCAAATATCTATTATAATCTACTTTGCTAGTTGTAAACATCCAACCCCATTAAAAAAATCTTAACCAAATTATTTTGTGTTGGGATTGAAATTATGTTTTCATTTCTAACAAAAACTATGTTGTATGTTGTATAATTTAAAATCTTTAGATTTGAAACAAGTCACTGAAGCAACTGGAAAGATATTACATTGGACTTTTGTAAAATTCTTCATAGATTATGAAATGAAAGATGGTGGAGTATAGGCATCCTGTTTCATTAATGTTTCACTATTTCAGTTCCTTTCCTGGCAGGAGGAGCAGGTGAAGCAAGGTCAAACTCTCACAGGCCTGAGTGAATGTATTCTCGGATAGTCTTTAACTACAAGAAGGAAACAAAAATCCAATTACCATGTAGACCCAAACTGTCTAGCATACACTCTATGTCAATTCCCTGAGCTGCTCCTTGCTTCAGTTAACAGGGATATTTATGAAAAGCTGTCTTTGGTGCCCTAGTGGATACTTAAATGTGTCACCATTTGCTGTTTGCTGAACAACTAGTATACATATTTCTAACTATACATGAACACTCCCATGAAAGGTATAACTATCAAAGTATACAAGCACTATAATAAAGTCCTTAAGTTACATATCATAAGGTAAGATGCATTGTCTTAAATAACAAAATTTTAAATAATTCTTGAGTGTTTGTCTCTAGTAATTCTTAGTTTTATAATAATACTTTCAAGACATAACTTTGAAGGTGATTTACATGAAAATTTATCAGATTTACATGCTCTGTTATGCTATGCGGTACAGGTTACTGAACTATGATAATAATAGAAAATAACCAATTTGAAATAATTCGATAAGTCTTGAATAATATCAACCATGTTCCACAAATGAGCAAGTGACAATTAGACACAGAATGTTCATTTTCTTTGATTGTGTTCTCAGTAAATCGTAAACAAAGGTGACTACCAAGCTGTAATTCCTTCAGCTGCTGTTGTTTTTCTTTGAAAAGAAAATTAGAACAACAAGAAATTTTTCTTTTAGCTCACTCTCTACAGAAGCTTGAAAAGATGGCCTCTAATGAAGGAGCTAGAGAAAGTACCCAAGGAGCTAAGGGGGTTTGCAACCCTACAGGAGGATCAACAATATGAACTAATCAGTATCCCCCAGAGCTGTGTCTCTAGTTGCATATGTAGCAGAGGATGGCTTAGTCGGCCATCAATAGGAGGAGAGGCCCTTGGTCTTGAGAAGATCATATGCCCCAGTACAGGGGAATGCCAGGGCCAGGAAGCAGGAGTGGGTGGGTTGGGGAGCAGGGCAGGGAGAGGGTATAGGGGGCTTTGCGGATAGCATTTGAAATGTAAATGAAGAAAATATCTAATAAAAATGCCTTAAAAAAAGAAAGAAAAGATGTCAAAAACCTGATAAGGGTTGCTGGAGAAATGATCTGGTCTGTATAATGTTTGCAAAAACTTGGGGATCAGAGTTCTATGTTTAAAATCTCTATAGAAAGGCCTGGCATGGTGGTAGCAATTTCAAAGCCTGGCATGGGACAGAAGGTCCCAGTACTGAGGAGGGGTGTTGGGGTTAACGATTGGAATAGACTAGACAGCCAGTCTAGCCCAAAAGGCCAGATCCAGAAAAGTTCAGTAAGAAACCTTATGCCTAAACGTAAGAGAGAGGGCTACTATTGATTTTTCACACAGGCATATTCTTCTTTGATCCCTCCCTCCCTCCCTCCCTCCCTCCCTCCCTCCTTTCCTTCCTTCCTTCTTTCCTTCCTTTCTCTTCCCTCCCTCCTCTCTCCCTCCTTCCTTCTTGCTTTTTTACAGACAAGGCTTCATCATGTATTTCTGGTTGGCCTTGAACTAGAGGATCCTCTTCCTCAGCTCCCTAAGTTCTGAAATTACAGGATCACACCATTCTTGCCTAACTTTACTTAATAAATTGTCATACACAACCCTCCCACACATAAACACACACACACACATGCACATGCATATACCCCAGGGAAAGGGCACATACCATTTAGTCCATTTGTTCAACAGAGGTCAATACTGTGACACGGAACATGATTATTTATACTATTTGCAATAGTGCTAGCCAAACATTCTACCTACTTATACAAGAATTTGATGTTTTACATCATTCTGTCCAATCTATTAATTAAATTACTCTTTCTGTTAAATATCACATTTTTCAATAAGTTGTTGCAAATATTGAGCTGCATTTGATTCACAGCTGAACTCAAGGGTAAGCACAATAAAAGTCTATATCCTGGGTTATGACTTAAAGGAAAATTAATGTACACATGTGTAGTTAGTAAACGTAGAAGGTTTCATGCTGGTTTACTAGCTCTAACTGTGTTTTTTCTCTTCTGTACAGAGTATGAACAAGCTTTTCATCTTAGGATCTCTTCCACACATGGGCTCAGAAAAAGTAGTTTTCAAACATTTAATTTCTAGTAATGTTAAATGCAGCCAGCCCTATCAATGAGTATGATGATTATCTTTTGGAATAAATTGTAAGTCATTTTGTATGGGATTCTTTATTGGCAAGTATCAATTAGTTTCAGCTGTCAAATTGAGATTCACTTGCAGAAGGAAAGTTAACCCAATTGAGTCTATCAGATTGGCCCATGGCCATGTCTCTGGGGGCACTTTTCAAATTGTTAATTGGTATAGAAAACACCAGCGCACTGTGGACAGTGCCGCCCTTAGGCAGGTACGCCTGTGCTGTATAAGAAAAGCAGCTGAGCAAGGCAGTGAAAGACAGTCAGTAAGAGGACATTCTTCTGTGGTGTCAGCCTTCAGTTCTTGTTTTGAGTTGCTGTCTTGGCTTTCCCCTATCTTCATTGTAACTTACAAGATGAAATAAACTTTCACCACAAGTTGCTTTTGGTTATGGTGTTTGTCATAACAACTGAGAAGCAAGCCATAATATCAGGTAATGTATTTAAGAAGACCATTTGTGAATAATTTATGTTCTTCCTCCATACCTAGTTCCAAAAATAACTTACTGCATGGTCAGCGTGAATAGTACAAGTCTGAGATCTCTTATTCAATACCCCTGAGGAGAGAGGTGATTGGGAATTCGGAATTTTTATTATGTAGGGAGTTGTGGCTAGAACTTTTCCAATTCTATAGGTATATTCTATATGAATGTGTTATATATACCTGGTTTTGGCTCAAATATCCAGTTTCAGGAGCTGGGAGCTATTGGTAAACACAAGCATTTCTACGAATAGTAAGCAATGGGAAACTGCTTTTTGAGGAATAAATTTGAAGATCGTGTGAACCCATCATGCTGTGAACCCTTGATAAAAAAAAAAAAAGCACAAGTTGCCTTTTTCTGTGTTGCTCCTACATTGGTTTCATTGTGGCTTGTAGCACGATACAAATGCAGCACGAGGCTTTATTCAGCTCTCTCCATAACCCAAGCTGAAAGAGATACACAGCGATATTGCAATAGTAAAAACTCAATGGCATTTTTCTTTTGAAGATTGGTATAGTAGGTAGACCTAAAATACACCACATGGGCCTCATTATTAAACGGAATGATGTCCAAAGTGGATGCTGAGGCTCCCCAGATTCCTGCTGCAATGGCTGCGAGTGCCTCTCTCTTTATTCCTTGCTTCTTCATGCATGCACGCATGCTTTGACAGGCATCCCGGGGGATCACCGAGGTAGCAGATGGTCCGTGCTCAGTTCCCTCAAGCATAAAACAAAAAATTTTTATACTTGTTGTCAGGACCTTAAACTGCACACTGCTCTGAGATTTTCCATCCTTGAGATTTACTGCAGGAACTCAAATGAAAACTACTTGTATAAAAGAATTTAGAAGAAAAAAATAATTAAAAGCGTAAGTTTTCAAGTGAAACTAAATCGTATGTAAGTCATGGTTTCTTTGGTTATCATTGATGTTAGTTTTTGCATGATTAATGATAACATTAGTCAGTGCTTAGGTTGTACATTTTTATTCAAACTTCAAAATAAATATAGTTTTTAAAAACTAAATAAAATATTACAGCTTGTGCATAAACTTGTCATAATCTAGGAAGACTTAGAAAAAGAGTCTCAATGAGGAATCTGGGTTGCCCTCTGAGTATATTTGTGAATTATTGTCTTAATTAAGTTAATTGATGAGAGTAGACTTAGCCCAGTGTGAGCAGCACCATTCCCCAGGCAGGGAGTTCTGAATTCCACTAGAGTGGAAAATAAGCAAGTTAGAAAGCAAATGTACTGGGGCATATTCATTTCTCTCTGCTCTTACAAATGTACAGGATGGACCAACTGCTTTGAGCTCCTGCTAGTCTCCCTTTCTTGCAGTGTTAGATTGTGACCTAGAAGTCTAAGCCAAGTAAACCCTTTCTCCTTAAGTTGCTTTATGCTACGGTGTTTTACTATGGTAACAGAAATGAAACTAGGACAATATCAAATTAGAAATATTTACATTTTAATGGGAAATCTTACAAGATATCTAGTGTAACATCTATGGGAATTTAAACTGAGCTAAATCCACAGTATGTCAAGGAACCAGTCCATCCCCTTTCACAATAACAAGGTTACTAGTGTTACACAGATTCGTTACGGGAGTTTCTTCTACCCGGATATGGAATATGGAATGTGGGATGCAGAATATGAAAGTTGCATATGCTTGAGAAGTTTTACATTCAAAGGCAGCAACCCACAAAGCTTCAAAAGAGAGATAAATAAGCCTATATAGATGAAATGAATTCCCTAATTTGAATTTTTTGCTTTGTTTTTTAGTTTTAGCTTTTTACACCTTCAAGTGGAAGTTTTAAAATTGTGTCAAGGAGTTATGAATTTAACTCCAGCAGGGAAGTTGTTCCTAGTGGAAAATGGAGCAGCGAAGAAGTGTTTGCTGGGAGTGAGGAAGTGTGTGCTGTACAGAGGGAGAGTGAACACAACTTTCCCATTGCTTTCTGCATCTGAATTCTGTCCTTGAGCAGTGCTATCTAAGACAGAGTGTAATTCCAGCAAACAGTTTGCTTTTCTAAGTCACCATGTGGATATGGTTTGCATTTTTACACATGCAAATTACCACAATGGAGTCCATAGTGTCGTCATTCTTCTCTAGGGACTTTGTATTATCAGGGACAATTTCAACCTTTTAGACTTTCAAAGTGATATGAGAAAAAAATTATTTTGGTTTAAATAAATCTTTAAACCTCACAGACACAGATTTGACTATTAATAAAGATAGTTCATACAAAATTTGGGGAATGGTCATTAGGCCATTGTAGGGTCAAGTATATACGGAAGTATAATTGTATTCCTAATACTTAGGGGTTAAATTCTAAAGACTACGTTTCCTATTTTTCTCTTTGTTCATTTCTGATTAGATGTAGTGAGCAATGAATTGAATATTATTTAGTTGTGTACTGTACAAAATACGAAGCATAGATATAAATAAAATTATAATTATTCAAAATTACATTTTATCTTTTCAGTGATACTAGACATATTTCAGGTGTGTTTTAATCACAGGTACCAATGAGTGGTAGTCTAACATCAGCCTTTCCTCTAGCAGAGAAGGTTGTAAAGGAGATTTGGGTCCGGATGATGCTGCCTGCTGAGAATGAATTCTCTTCTTTAATGGCAGAGCAAGCACCTACTTGCAGTAAATGCTCTATCACTGATGAATATATATCCCCAGCCCTTGCTCTACTCTGCATTTTGAGTAGTCGTTTTGTTTTGTTTTGTTTTGTTTTGTTGTGTTGTATTTTGTTTTTCAAGATAGGGGTTATCTGCATAGCTCTGGCTGTCCTGGAACTCACTCTATAGACCAGGCTGGCCTCGATCTCAGAAATCTGCCTGCCTCTGCCTAACCAAGTGCTGGGATTAAAGGTGTCCACCACCACTGCCCAGCTTGAGATATAGTCTTAACTGAATTGCTCAAACAGCCTCAACTCACTTTGTATCCCACGCAGACCTTTTGTCTCTGCCTCTCGAGGGGCTGGGATTTTGTTTCACTAGGCTCAACTCTAACACCCATATTAAAGAATCTATTTTCCAAGACTGCATCTAGGGACTTCAATTTTTGCAGCCTTGGTCCTGTTTCAATACCTGCCCCAGTGCCTTCCTTTTGACTCTTCTCGCAATGTCTTCTGGGAAGAAGCTGACACTTAGGAACCCTGACTTGCTTTCTCTATCTACTTGTCTTTGATTCTTTTGTTTCTATGATGGAGAAAGAAAGACCTAAAGCATGAAACCACCATTAGTGACTGTCTCTCATTTCCTTTTTCACTTTTATTTTTAAAATTTGACTGACAAACCTTGAGTCCTAGATGTCAACCTAGCTCCCTTCTGTGCTGAAACCTTGTTTTCCAGTACTTCTGAACACGAAGATGCCTGGGTGCCATCCATGTGCTGTATCTATGTAACCCAGTGACACAGGGAGGGTCAGCTGTCTTTGGTTTGACAAAGACCCTTTCTTTCCCCCAGGTGAGTTTTTAATTTTATTTTATTTATTAGATATTTTCTTAATTTACATTTCAAATGCTATCCCAAAAGTTCCCTATACCACCCCCTGCCCCCCGCCCTGCCCCAGCTCCATTCTCCTACCCACCCACTCCCACATTGCTGGTGGGATTGCAAGCTGGTACAACCACTCTGGAAGTCAGTCTGACGTTATCTCAGAAAATTGGACATAGTACTACCCACTCTCACTTCTTGGCCCTGGCATTCCCCTGTACTGGGGCATATAAAGTTTGCAAGACCAAGGGGCCTCTCTTCCCAATGCTGGCCAATTAGGCTATCTTTCGCTACATATGCAGCTAGAGACATGAGCTCTGGGGGTACTGTTTAGTTCAAATTGTTGTTCCACCTATCGGTTTGCAGACCCCTTCAGCTCCGTATAATAAGGAAAGCAGCATTCATGGACATTGCGAGAAGAGTCAAAAGGAAGGCACTGGGGCAGGTATTGAAACAGGACCAAGGCTGCAAAAATTGAAGTCCCTAGATGCAGTCTTGGAAAATAGATTCTTTAATATGGGTGTTAGAGTTGAGCCTAGTGAAACAAAATCCCAGCCCCTCGGGAGGCAGAGACAAAAGGTCTGCGTGGGATACAGAGTGAGTTGAGGCTGTTTGAGCAATTCAGTTAAGTGATATTCACACTATTTCTAAGCTTTCTTTGACATTAAATGCTTCTAGACTATGGCAAAATATGTAAAATCCTTTACATATTTCTTTTATTTTTTCCTTCTTAAAATTAATTTTTAAAATTATTTTTATTTATTTACTTCCCAAGTGTTCCCCCCCATCCAGGTCCCACCTCCCAGAGTTCTTCACCCCAAATCCCTTTGCCTCTGAGAAGGTACTCCCCTTCCCCCCCAGCCCAGGCATCCCCTTTCCCTGGGTATCAAGTCTCTAAGGGATTAGGCAAATCCTCTCCTACTGAGGCCAGACAAGGCAGTACTCAGCTAAATGTGTGCTCGAAGTGGGGTTGCACTGAGGGACTCAGACCAGCCCTTATCTGCTCTTTGGTTGGTGGTTCAGTGTCTGAGAGTTCCCAGGGGTCCAGATTAGTTGGCACTGTTGTTCTTACTATGGGGTTGCATTCCCTTTCAGCTCCTTCAATCATTCCCTTAACTCTCCCTTAGAGCTCTCCAACCTCAGTTCAATGCTTGACTGTAACTGTCTGCATCTGTCTTTGCTGGTAGAGTCTCTTAGAGGAGAGCTGTGCTAGGTTCCTGTCTTCAAGCACAATTGTTTATGTTTGAGAATTTTATTCTTACATATTGTATTTACATAATTTCTTCTCCTTTATTTCTTCTGTGCAACTTCTTCCATGTTCCCATACTCACTATCAAATTCATGACATCTTTATTTTTAATTATTATCTTTATTTCATACACACACACACACACACACACACACACACACAGAGAGAGAGAGAGAGAGAGAGAGAGAGAGAGAGAGAGAGAGAGAGAATGAATCCATTTAGTGTTGCTCCTATTTACATGCATTTAGGCCTTTGAATTGTATAACCTATCATAGGCCTGGTTCCCAAAGAAAACTGTCTCCTCTCCTCTCCTCTCCTCTCCTCTCCTCTCCTCTCCTCTCCTCTCCCCCCCCCCCCCCCCCCCCCCCCCCCCCCCCCCCCCCCCCCCCCCCCCCCCCCCCCCCCCCCCCCCCCCCCCCCCCGCCTTACACACACACACACACACACACACACACACACACACAGTCTCTTTCTAACCTACAATTGCTTGTAGCTCATCACCTAGAAGTGTGGTCTTGTGAGATTTCCAGATTTTCCCTATCCACATTGGTGTGTGGCCTGGTATTTTCATTATACAGGTACTATTTAGGAAAGCAAATTGTTGAGATTTCCTTGGTAGAGCTTCTTGCTTGTGTTGTCTAGAAGGGACTGTCCCACAGCAGTCCTCTGGATCTTTTAACCCCTTTGCCTTCTCTTTTCTGATGCTTCCTGAGCTTTGGTTGTAGGGGCTTCATTGTAGATGTACCATTGTGGTTGGACATATCAAGAAGACTTGTTCTCAGCATTTTTATCGTTATAGTTTTGATAGTTTCTATAGTAGTCTCTACAATGATCTCCTTTCAACAGGTGAAAAAATAAAATAAAAATAAATTGTATCTTACTCTGAATTTTTGTGAATGGCTAGCTGCAGCGTCTCCATGCATTTGCTGGTCTGATTTCAATAACCATATGCATAGGGGCCAGAAAACCAGAAGTTGCAGATCAAATTTTTTGTACTAGTAGTCTTTAAAATAATAGTTCAAAATATTTCTACATAGTCAGAATAATCTACTTATGGACTGTGTGTGGCTGCTTTTGAGTTTCACTGTACAGCAGCAGAGGATGGTAGCGTTGACACAGAATATAGCTGGCAGTGCCCATACTGTCTACTATCTCTCATTTTTGCTCACCTATAGTGAGAACAGTTACTTAAATCTATTAATACATGGCAAACAGTGTTCACAGCACAAAAATACGTTATTTTGGAATTAAAAAAAAAATGAGTATTTTTTAGTTAGGGTTTTACTGCTATGAATAGACACCATGACCAAGGAAACTCCTGTAAAGACAACTTTTAATTGGGGATGGCTTACAGGTTCAGAGGTTCAGTCCATTATCATCAAGGTGGGAATATGGCAGCATCCAGGCAGGCACGGTGCAGGCAGAGCTGAGAGTTCTACATCTTCATCTGAAGGCTTCTAGCAGAATACTGGCTTCTAGGCAGCTAGGACTAGGATATTAAAGCATATGCCCACAGTGACACACCTACACCAACAAGGCCACATCTACTCCAACAAAACCTCATAGACCTCCAAATAGTGTCACTCCCTGGGCCAAGCATATACAAACCATTACAGTATTTTACTGGAGATTTATGTGATGATAGGCTGAACATAGACTATTGGGCAGCACTTTTGGTCTTGACAAGGGAGGTATTCTGGAATGATCCAAAGCAGTAGAGGAAATAATGACATTTATTTGGAAATGATGCATGTAACCTACCAAGAAAAATCATGAATAATTAAACGTTGTAAAACAGACTTATTGGGTCATTGGCTAAGTGAGAAACAAATATTAACTAAAGGTCATGGACAAATGTGGTAAGCGGGCATAACCACTGAGCTAGGATGGCGCCCAGCTTAGTGCCAAGCCTCGTAACCCCATCCTGTTTACTAAAACTCCTGAAAACAGCAAGCTGTGTCATCCGCGCCTACCGCATGATCTGAAACGTCATATAGCCTTACCATAGTGTTAGCCAATGATCTTTTGTCCTGCCTGTGCATGCAACTCGTGCTAGGGCGGGATGATGGTGATTGGAGAACAATGAGTGGAGTGAGATGATGTAAGAGGGCTGGGTATATATGGAAGGGCCTGAGTAAAGGGAGAAGTTCACTGCGGGAGATTGCTGAGAGTGAGTGCTGTTACTGCCTTAAAAGATCAAGATTGCTGTTGAAGAACCTACCTTGGCGTGAGTGTCGTTATTCCCAGTCTCTGCTGATCAGAGATTGGGGCCTCAGCAGACAAAGACAATGTTAACTGCTTCATGATCTAGAGATAAGCAGTGGTGACTTTGATTTTGATTTTGATAATGAATCAGAAGCATATTTTTTTAATTTGAACAGAGAAATACTTTACCAAAGGATACATACCAATTGAATTATAAGATAATTACAAGGAAACTGGTTTAAAACTAATCTGACAGTGGTTCACTAAGAAACTATTCATTTTCAAGAATAAAAAAAAGTCTTTATAATAACCTTAAAATATATTTGATGCCTAGTCTTTTCTTAAGTAGTGCATGTGTACCTAACCACCAGAAGAATCTGTGCTAATCTTACATTTTAATAGATAGGGTTTGTATTAAATGATTTAATATTCTTCCTTCCCCTCCCTAGAGTAATAGGGAAGTTGAGGGTATAATATAAACTCTACCATTTTATCTTATGCTGAGGGAACTTAACTCCAAATTAATTAAAATGGCACATCAAATCAAAAAGTAATTATATGGCATGTCATAGCTATGTTCTTCATAGTTCTCCAGCAAAGCAAAATTAAATAAAGATATTGAAATTCTAATTACTTAGACCTCTAAAAGAAAGGGCAGAATTTCAAAACCATAAAGTGACATAAATATCTCATTCTAACAATGCTTATTCTTCTTCCTTAGCATATTCTCAGTGAATTAAAAATGAGTTTTTAGTCCTGTTTTTTTCCCCACATTTATTCATGCCTTCATTCTTTTATATAAAAGATCCAAGAAAGACATAAAGTTTGTAAAACATGCATTATTTTTATGGTTTAAGTGTTTCCATATTAACTAGCTGGTATTTCCTCAAAAGATGTGCTATTTATTCTGTTTCAAATGACTAAATTTATTTAGCTAATAATGGGTATCAGAATAATTTTTTAAGACAGGGAATATTGTTGATTAGCTGGAGGTAAAACTCAAGGTATTCTAAAAAGCAAAGAAAGGAAAAAGGTTTTAGAGCAATTTTGTTGTTGAATTAGTCTTTAGAGAAAAAGCTGCAATAGATTTTTAAAATGAGTTTTCTGGGTATTATTCTTGGTAATGCTTTGGGGTCAGACTTTTCATTTAGTTCTATCACCATACAGTGATATACCTTGAAGCATAAAAACAATGCATTGGATTACAATTTTCATTGATAAATCAAAAAAAGACTTAGTGTATGGTATTGGGGTAGCATAACTACACAAGTTATGAAGGAGTCTTTGAGAAGACATATTTTGTGACTGCATGAAAACTGAGTAGAAGTTATTTAGGTGAAGGATTTACTGGAAGTAGAACATAATTGATAATTTCTTAATATTGGAGTTTTGATATAGGAGCCAGATGAAGAGTACATACCCAGTATGGGCTGATAAGATAACATGTGAGAAGTTCTCAAAAATTGCCTTGAAAAGTATGAGAAAATACTATAGCTATGTTTAGGAATATATTAAAGGAGATTAAAGGAGAAATTTGCTTTTCCGTAATATGAAAATGTCCAATATTTTGAATAGTCAAAGGAATGACTATAAAAAGCAGCTACAATCAGTGTCCTTAAGACTGTAAGGAGAGTGACAATACTGTATAATATTCTATGGCCATGTTGCCTTCTAGAAGAAAAAGAATCCCAATGGTAACATCCATGAAGAGAGAGCTAAGGCAGATTAATGACAAATTCTATTTGATGAAGAGATATGATGAACTCCCATCTAATGGCTCAAGATCCATCATACAGTCAAATGGTAGCTGAAGTGATCAGCTGACAAGAAAGACATCAGAGAGGAGATATTTGGTTACAGAAGTGAATGCATTGACAAAGACATTGCTATCAGTACTTTGTTAACTGTGTTGACAACTGATTAACATTCATGGTTCTTCTGACTACTGTGTTAATACTGATGATGTATGAAATTTTTATCTAGAGACTTTTCAATTACTAGGATGAAAGACCAAAAAGAACTCATTGGGATTCCAGATTACGATGTAAGAAAGATGGTGAGAATATAATAGAAATGGAAGATTTGTAGAATGAAGTGATTTTATAGTTGCCTCTAGAGTTTAGGAATATGAAAAAGAAAAGTGAAGGTACATTGTGGCTCATGATAGAGAAATCAGAGAAGAGGAGTTCTCAACAGTAGGAAAGGCAATTGGAGACTTTGGTCTAGTTGGCTGGAAAAATAAAAAAAAATACATCAGTCATGTTAGGAAGTGATGAATCAATGGCTTGATATTATACATATGTGGGACCCTTATAAAGTGCAAATTAAGGAAATAGAAAGCTACACATTAAATTGCAGTTATTGCCACTAAGAACCAAAAATTAAAGAGGAGCATTAGTGGTCATTACTCTTGGCTGTAAGGATGTGTAGGCTCCTGATTCATGCTCTCTGACTTTTCAAATACACAACTCAGCTTGTTGCTATGCAGGAGTGATTATTACAAAGTTATACATGTCAAACACATGATAATATACAACCACAGAAAGATATTGTATAACAGTCAGACATTGTAGATGGTGGCTAGTCCTCACTAGAACATGAAAAGAGCCTCTACACTTACAGTAGACACCCATTCTTCTTTTACTTTGAGCTTATTTTCTTTAAAAAATGCATTTTTTGCCATCTTTTAGCACTTCCAGTTTCTATGTTGTTGAAAACTATAATTAGTATCTGAGCTCTGGCTCAAGGGAAGCAAGTGTTATCTGTGATAGAAACTCGGAAACTGAAATGCGTTCTGTGCTTTGTAGAGAATTGCTGTTTTGATGATACTTATTATTGTAAGTTCTATATTAGGAAATGAGCAAGATGAGGACAGTATAAAATCATAATGTATGTGCATGTCCTGTGTTCTGTCTTACAGACAAGGGAAAAGTAATAAAAACTTAGCATTTATGAATTATTACTAAAATTAATAAAACAGACTCCAACTGCTGCAATGACTCGACTTACTATTCTTCTGTTAATCAACATTGCACAACTTCTTTACATTTTTCATTCTTTTAAAAAATTATTATTCTTTAATCTTTTTTTTTTACAGTCCAGTCTTTATTCCCTTCCCAGTCCACCCTCTGACTGTTCCTCACACCATAACTCTGCCCCTGTCTCCAAGAGGATAAATGTCCTCACCCACTTACCCCCACCCCAACAGGCATCCCCATTCCCTGAGGTCTCAAGTCTCTTGAGGGTTAGGTGCATCTTTCTCACTGAGGCCAGACCAGGCAGTCCTCTGCTGTATATGCTGTCTGGTTGGTGGCTCAGTGTCTGAGAGATCTCGGGGGTCCAGGATAGTTGAGATTGTTGGTCTTCATATGGAGTTGCCCTCTGCCTCAGCTTCTTCCAGCCTTTACCTAATTCAACCTCAGGAGTCTCCAGCTTCTGTCCATTGGTTGGGTGTAAGTATCTGCATCTGACTCTTTCAGCTGCTTGTTTGGCCTCTCAGAGGACAGCTATGCTAGGTTCCTGTCTGTAAGCACACCATAGCATCAGTAATAGTGCCAGGCCTTTGAGCTTTCCCTTGAACTAGATCCAAAATTTGGGCCTGTCCCTGGACCTCCTTTCCCTCAGGCTCTTCTCTATTTTTGTCCCTGCAGTTCTTTTGACAGGAAAAATTCTGGGTCAGAGTTTTTGACTGTGAAATAGCAACCCCATCCCTCCATTTGATGTCCTATCTTTTTACTGGAGGTGGACTGTACAAGTTCCCTCCCCCCACTGTTGGGAATTTCATCTAAGGTCCCTCCCTTTGAGTCCTGAACATCTCTCACCTCCCAGGTCTCTGGTACATTCTAGAGGGTCCTCCCATCTCCTATCTGGAGGTTGCCTGTTTCCATTCCCTTTGCTGTTCCCCCGGGCTTCAGGTTGCATGTATCAGGAACCCTTGGTAATTCTAAGACCTTGATTTAAGGAAGACCCTTTCTTTCTGGTTTTTAGAGCTACTTAAATATTAGAGAATATTTTTTCCTTACCATAGATTTCTCCTATACTAAAGATCCCTGATACACTAAATGGGTGAAATTTGCCATACTCAGATGACTACAAATACCAGAAAAGAAAAAAAAAATCAGAGCATTATTATTCTCCAGACACTTTACAATATTTTAAGTTATTCCAAACATACTTATTTCAATTTTATTAAATAATTTCTATGACATTTTCTTTTGCAGTATTATGGAGACATAGTGTCAATTATTCAAGTGCACCAAACTCATAAATACCAAGAATTAAATTTTGAGCACATGTTTTGAGATTATAAATCAAAGGTACTTTATACAATTTCATATGTTCAAGTTAAATTTCTGTCGCTGTGATAAAATCCACTAAGCAAAAGCAACACGGAGAATAATTTAGGATTTATTTGGTTTAGAATTTCATGCTCTATCCAAGTTCATCATTTTAATGAAGCCAAAACAGAAACTTGAACACCTAGTCACACACTACAGCTACATTCATGAGCATAGAAAGACAAATATCAATATGATTCCTGCTTGATTTTTCTGTGCTAGTATACTTCACTCTTTCACAGTCAAAGGCCCATCCCATCATATGGTGCTGTCTAAAACTGGGCTGCGTCTTCCCACATCATTTAACAATCACAGCAATTACCCATCAACATTCAAATGAACTAGTTCAATCATGGTAATTCCTCATTAAGAAAAGTCTTACCCATGACTCCCTGTGTAGGGATAAGGATATCAACCCACTCACAAAATCTTGGACCCAAAATTTATCCTGTCTATAAGAAGTAGGGAAAAAGATGGAACAGAGACTGAGAGAATAGCTAACCAATCACTGGGATAACTTGAGATCCAGTCCATGGGCAAAACTAACCCCTGACAGTATTAATGATACTCTTTTATGCTTGCAGACAGGAGCCTAGCCTTCTGAGGTGCTCCACTCAGTAGCTGACTGAAACAGATGCAGGGAACCACGGCCAATCATTAGATGGAGCACAGGGAGTCTTGAGGATGAGTTAAGGGAAGTATTGAGGGACCTGAAAGACATAGGAACTCCATAGGAAGATCAACAGAATAAACTAACCTGGACTCTCAGGGGTTTAGAGACTGAACTAATCACAAAAGAGCATACAAAACTGGACCTAGGCCTGCCTCCCAAATGTAACACATGTGCAGCTTGGACTTCATGAAGGCTCCTTAACAACTAACAGTAGGGGCTGTCCCTGAATCTTTTGCCTGCCTGTGAATCCTTGCCTGGCCTCAGTGGGAGAGGATGCGCCTAGTTCTGCAATGACTCAATGTGCCAGGATGGGTGGGGGCTCCCCCTTCTCAGAGGAAAAGGGAAGGGGGATTAAGAGGTGGTGCTGTGTGAGGAGGACTAGGAGAAGGAGGAGTAAGAGGAGGAGGAGGAGGAGGAGGAGGAGGAGGAGGAGGAGGAGGAGGAGGAGAGGGTGTGATGTGATTGGGATGTAAAGTGAAAAAAGTCCTATCCATGATGCCTATAAACCATAAGAATGACCACCATGCAATGTATGTCTAAGGTACAATAGTGGCACTTATATTCTAGTCATAACCAAACCTGTTTAATTGGATTCAAAGCCTGATTAACAGGAAGAACATCATGCCTGGTACTTTAATCCAAGCCAACTACATATAGCTACTGAGATCCTGTATCTTAGAGGAGAAATTATTACCTCTACTTTCCTAAACCCATATAACTCCTCTAACTGCTTTCTACATACTTATGCTATAGCCACAGTTTAGTCTATATATCATTCCTGATAATAAAAAAAAAAAAAACAAAAACAAAAAAAAAAAAACCAAACTTCTTTGGCAGTAGCAGGAGACAGCTATCATAGAAATCTACAACTAGTCAAAATACACAGAACTTATGGTGGGTTCCATGCCTTGACTGATATATTTACAATACACTCCCTTTGCCCAAGCTCAGGGAATATTACATAATATGAGGTAAAAATATTCTAAGAGCCAGAGGATCAGAAAAGTTGCTGTGCAACTCTACTTTTTATCTACAATAGCAAGGTTACATCCATGAATTATCAACAACATGATTGTTAAACAGGATCTAAATAATGCCAATAGCAGTTGATATGAAGAAGTGAAAAATCACATGGACCTCTACCCTAGAAGAACTACAGGAAATTATGTACTGAGAGAGGAAAAATGAATGTTTTACAGAGATGAGTATCCTGACTGGTTATCTAATAAGAGCTAGAAGATATCTTTTCAGTCAACACTGAATGTGCTTAGCAGAATGTATTTATAAGTTTCTTTTTATTAAAATATTTATTAGATATTTTCTTTGTTTACATTTCAAATGCTATCCCGAAAGTCCGTTATACACTCCCCCTACCCAGCTCCCCAACCCACCCACTCCTGCTTCCTGGCCCTGGCATTAACCTTAACGGGGCATATAATATTCCCAAGACCAAGGGCCTCTCCTCCCAATGATGGCCAACTAGGCCAGCCTCTGCTACATATGCAACTAGAGACACAAGCTCGGGGGGGGGGGTACTGCTTAGTTAATATTGTTGTTTCTCCTACAGGGTTGAGGACCTCTTTAGCTCCTTGGGTACTTTCTCTAGCTCCTCCATTGGGAGCCCTGTGTTCCATCCAATAGATGACTGTGAGCATCCACTTCTGTATTTGCCAGGCATTGGAGTAGCCTCACAAGAGACAGCTATATCAGGGTCCTTTCAGTAAAATCTTGCTGGCATATGCAATAGTGTCTGGATTTGGTGGCTGATTATGGGATGGAGCCCCAGGTAGGGCAGTTTCTGGATAGTCCTTCCTTCAGTCTCAGCTTCAAACTTTGTCCTGTAACTCCTTCCATGGGTATTTTTGTTCCCATTATAAGGAGGAATGAAGTATCCACACCTTGGTTTTCCTTCTTCTTGATTTTCATGTGTTTTGCAAATTGTATCTTGGGTATTCTAAGTTTCTGGGCTAATATCCACTTATCACTGAGTTCATATCATGTGTGTTCTTTTGTGATTGGGTTACACCACGCAGGATGATATCCTCCAGATCCATCCATTTGCCTAAGAATTTCATAAATTCATTTTTTAATAGCAGAATAGTACTCCATTGTGAAAATGTACCACATTTTTGTATCCATTCCTCTGTTGAGGGACATCTGGGTTCTTTCCAGCTTCTGGCTATTATAAATAAAGCTGCTATAAACATAGTGGAGCATGTGTCCTTATTACAAGTTGGAATATCTTCTCGGTATATGCCTAGGAGAGGTATTGCTGGATCTTCCAGTAGTGCTATGTCCAATTTTCTGAGGAACTGCCAGACTGATTTCTGGAGTGGTTGTACCAGCTTGCAATCCCACCAGCAATAGAGGAGTGTTTCTCTTTCTCCACATCATAACCAGCATTTGCTGTCACCTGAATTTTTGATCTTAGCCATTCTGACTGGTGTTAGGTGGAATCTCAGGGTTGTTTTGATTTGCATTTCCCTGATGATTAAGGCTGTTGAACATTTTCTCAGGTGCTTCTCAGCCATTCAGTATTCCCCTGTTCAGAATTCTTTGTTTAGCTCTGTACCACATTTTAAAAATGGGGTTATTTGATTTTCTGGAGTCCAGCTTCTTGAGTTCTTTGTATATATTGGATATTAGTCCCCTATCAGATTTAGGATTGGTAAATATCCTTTCCCAATCTGTTGGTGGCCTTTTTGTCTTATTGACAGTGTCTTTTGCCTTACAGAAGCTTTGCAATTTTATGAGGTCCCATTTGTCGATTCTTGATCTTACAGCACAAGTCATTGCTATTCTGTTCAGGAATTTTTCCCCAGTGCCCATATCTTTGAAGCTTTTCCCCACTTTCTCCTCTATAAGTTTAAGAGTCTCTGGTTTTATGTGGAGTTCCTTGATCCACTCAGACTTGAGCTTTGTACAAGGAGATAATGGATCAATTTGCATTCTTCTACATGATAACTACCAGTTGTGCCAGCAACATTTGTTGAAAATGCTGTCTTTTTTCCACTGGATGGTTTTAACTCCCTTGTCAAAGATCAAGTGTCCATAGGTGTGTGGGTTCATTTCTGGGTCTTCAATTCTATTCCATTGATCTACCTGTCTGTTGCTGTACCAGTACCATGCAGTTTTTATCGCAATTGCTCCGTAGTACAGCTTAATGTCAGGGATGGTGATTCCACCAGAGCTTCTTTTACTGTTGAGAAGAGTTTTTGCACTCCTAGGTTTTTTTATTATTCCAGATGAATTTGCAAATTGCCCTTTCTAACTCAGTGAAGAATTAAGTTGGAATTTTGATGTGGATTTCATTGAATCTGTAGATTGCTTTCAGCATGATAGCCATTTTTATTATAGTTATCCCGCCAATGCATGAGCATGGGAGATCTTTTCATCTTCTGAGCACTTCTTAGATTTTTTTCTTCAGAGACTCGAAGTTCTTATCATACAAATCTTTCACTTCCTTAGTTAGAGTCACACCAAGGTATTTTATATTATTTGTGACTATTGTGAAGGGTGTTATTTCCCTAATTTCTTTCTCAGCCTGTTTATCCTTTGTGTAGAGAAGGCCACTGATTTGTTTGAATTAACGTTATATCCCAGCTACTGCACTGAAATTGTTTATCAGGTTTAGGAGTTCTTTGGTGGAATTTTTAGGGTCACTTATATATACTATCATATCATCTGCAAATAGTGATATTTTGACTTCTTCCTTTCTGATTTTTATCCCCTTGATCTCCTTTTGCTGTCTAATTGCCCTGGCTAGGAATTCAACTACTATATTGAATAGGTAGGGAGAAAGTGGGCAGCCTTTTCTAGTCCCTGATTTTAGTAGGATTGCTTGGAGTTTCTCTCCATTTAGTTTGATGTTGGCTATGGTTTGCTGTATATTGCTTTTATTATGTTTAGGTATGGGCCTTGAATTCCTGATCTTTCCATAACTTTTATCACGAATCGGTGTTGGATTTTGTCAAATGCTTTCTCAGCATCTAATGAGATGTTGATGTGGTTTTTGTCTTTGAATTTTTTTATATAGTGGATTACGTTTATGGATTTGCATCCCTGGGATGAAGCATACTTACTATGATGGATGATCAAATTGATGTGTTCTTAGATTTGGTTTGGGAGAATTTTATTGAGTATTTTTGCATCGATATTCATAAGGGAAATTGGTCTGAAGTTCTCTTTCTTTGTTGTGTCTTTATGTGGTTTATGTATCAGAGTAACTGTGGATTCATAGAATTAATTGGGTAAAGTACCTTCTGTTTCTATTTTGTGAAATATTTTAAGAAGAATTGGAATTAGGTCTTCTTTGAAGATATGATAGAACTCTGCATTAAACAAATTAAAAAAGTCCTGGGCTTTTTTTGTTTGGGAGACTATTACTGACTGCTTCTATTTCTTTGGGGATATGGGACTGTTCATTAATCTGATTCTGATTTAAATTTGGTACCTGGTATCTGTCTAGAAAATTATCCATTTCATCCACGTTTTCCAGTTTTGTTGCGTTTTATAGCCTTTTGTAGTAGGATCTGATGATGTTTTGGATTTTCTCAGGTTCTGTTGTCATGTCTCCCTTTCCACTTCTGATTTTGTTAATTAGGATATTGTCCCTGTGCCCTCTAGTGAGTCTGGCTAAGGGTTTATCTATCCTGTTGATTTTCTCAAAAAACAGATCCTGGTTTAGTCGATTCTTTGCATAGTTCTTTTTGTGTCTACTTGGTTGATTTCAGCGCTGAGTTTGGTTATTTCCTGCTCTCTACTTCTCTTGGGTGAATTTGATTCCTTTTGTTCTAGAGCTTTTAGATGTGCTGTCAAGCTACTAGTGTGTGCTCTCTCTAGTTTCTTTTTTGGAGGCACTCAGAGCTATGAGTTTTCCTCTTAGGACTGCCTTCATTGTGTCCCATAAGTTTGGGTATGTTGTGGCTTCATTTTCATTAAACTCTAAAAAGTCTTTAATTTCTTTCTTTATTTCATCCTTGACCAAGGAATCATTGAGTAGGGTGTTGTTCAACTTCTACGTGAATGTTCGCTTTCTATTATTTATGTTATTATTGAAGATCAGCCTTAGTTTGTGGTGATCTGGGATACTTTCAATATTTTTGTATCTGTTGAGACCTGTTTTGTGACCAATTATACGGCCAATTTTGGAGATGGTACCGTGAGGTGCTGAGAAGAAGATATATCCTTTTGTTTTAGGGTAAAATGTTCTGTAGATATCTGTTAAATCCATTGGTTTAATAATTTTTATTAGTTTCTATGAGTCTCTGTTTAGTTTCTGTTTCTAGGATCTGTCCAGTGGTGAGAGTGGGGTGTTGAAGACTCCCACTATTATTGTGTGAGGTACAATATGTGCTTTGAGCTTTACTATAGTTTCTTTAATGAATGTGAATGCCCTTGCATTTGGATTGTAGATATTCAGAATTGAGAGTTCATTTTTGGAAGATTTTTACTTTTGATGAGTATGAAGTGCCCCTCCTTGTCTTTTTCGATAACTTTGGCTTGGATGCCAATTTTATTCTATATTAGAATGGCTACTCCAGCTTGTTTCTTCGGACTGTTTGCTTGGAAAATTGTTCTCCAGTTTTTTACTCTTAGGTAGTGTCCATCTTTGTCCCTGCGGTGGGTTTCCTGTATACAGCAAAATGTTGGGTCCTATTTACGTAGTCAGTCTGTTAGCCTATGTCTTTTTATTGGGGAATTGATTCCATTGATATTAAAGAGATATTAAGGAAAAGTAATTGTTGCTTCCTGTAATATTTGTTGTTAGAGGTGGGATTCTGTTCTTGCAGCTGTCTTCTTTTAGGCTTGTTGAAGGATTACTTTCTTCCTTTTTCTAGGACATAATTTCCCTCCTTTTGTTGGAGTTTTCCCTTTCTTATCCTTTGAAGGTCTATTTTCATGGAAAGGTTTTGTATATATTTGGTTTTGTTTTGGAATACTTTGGTTTCTCCATCTATGGTAACTGAAAGTTTTGCTGGCTATAGTAGGCTGAGCTGGCATTTGTGTTCTCTTCGGTTCTATATAACCTCTGTCGAGGTTCTTCTGGCTTTCATGGTCTCTGGTGAGAAGTCTGGTGCAATTCTAATAGGTCTGCCTTTATATGTTACTTAACCTTTTACCCTTACTGCTTTTAATAGTCTATCTTTATTTAGTACATTTGATGTTCTATATGTGTCAGGAAGAATTTCTTTTCTTGTCCAGTCTATTTGGAGTTCTGTAGGCTTCTTGTATGTTCACGGTAGTCACTTTTTTTTAGGTTAGGAAAGTTTTCTTCTATAATTTTGTTGAAGACAATTACTTTTTAAGCAAATCTTCATTCTCATCTACTCCTATTATCCTTAGGTTTTGTCTTCTCATTGTGTCCTGGATTTCCAGGATGTTTTGAGTTAGAACCTTTTTGCATTTTGCACTTTCTTTGATTGTTGTGTCCATGTTTTCTATGGAATCATCTGCACCTGAGATTCTCTCTTCCATCTCTTGCATTTTGTTGCTGATCCTTGCATCTATGCTTCCTGAATTCTTTCATAGGATTTCTATCTCCAGAGTTGTCTTCCTTTGGATTTTCTTTATTGTTTCTACTTCCATTTTTAGATCTTGGATGGTTTTGTTCAATTCCATCACCTCTTTGGTTGTCTTTTTCTGTAATTCTTTAAGCGACTTCTACCTCTTTAGTATTGTTTTCCTTTAATTCTTTGAGGGTTTTTGTGCTTCCTATTTAAGGACTTCCACCTGTTTAGCAGTGTTCTCCTGTATTTCTTTAAGTGAGTTATTAATGCCCTTCTTAAAATCCTCTACCAGCATCATGAGATAGATTTTTTTAAATCCTAATCTTGCTTTTTGGGTGCATTGGGGTATCCAGGACTCTCTGTGGTGGTATTAGTGGATTCTGATTATGCTGAGTGGTCTTGGTTTCTGTTAGTAAGATTCTTAGGTTTGCCTTCCTCCATCTGGTAATCTCTGGTGTTAGATCTTTTAGCTGTCTCTGGCTGGAGCTTGTTCCTCCTGTGATTCTGTTATCCTCTGCCAGTATTCCTGGGAGTCCAACTCTTCCCGGAGTACCAGTGGTCAGAGCACTCTCTGCAGGCAAGCTCTCCTCTTGCAAGGAAGGTGTACAGATGTCTGGCACTCAGATCTGCTTCATGGCTAAACATGAACACCCGAAGGGACCCTGTCCAAGAAGCTCTGTTGCTTCTGTGGCCTACATGCTCTTCTGTGTGGAATGGTCTTTGAGAGTCCTGGGATAAAAGACATGCTCTCCCCTGAGTCCTGAGGTCAGAGCCCTCGCTGGAGGCTGACTCTCCTCTGGCGGGGAAGGTGCCCAGAGGTCTAGGTCTCAGCTCTGCCTCCTGGTTGAGTATGTAGCCCAAAGGTACCCTGTCCAAGAAGCTCTTTTTCTTCTGCAGCCTGTGCATTCTCCTCTGTGGACTCTATTTATTTGTTTCTTTGTGGATGTGTAACTATAGTGGATAAAGAGGAATTTGGAATAAATGAGGGGATAGATGGGTGTGGTTGGATGAGGATAGGAAGGGATAATTATATAGTCATATTTTAATGGTATATACATACTCTCTTCCCTAATGACACATCGACACTTATACCTCATTATTATGATTACTCTCTCTCTCTCTTTCTCTCTCTCACACACACATACAAACATACACACATTCATCCAAGACTTTGTATTTGAAATTATATTATATGATAAGTGTTATTTCTAATAAACACACTGTCCTATGAATTCTGTCAAGTCATTGAGAAAATGAACTAATAAGAGAAAACTTCATGAATTTCTCAGAAAGATTGTAACACATATTTTCTTATATACAGATTCTAGTTTATTTATGTATATTTGTATTTGTGCGGGTGACTAAGAGTATGGGCTATAAAAGGTAGAAGAAGCTTTTAGTAAACAGACATGAGGGAAATGGAGTACATGATATAAAATTGGGAAGGGGACATTGCGCGTTAAAGGATATAACTGGGGTCAGGGAGCAACGGGCTAAGCATTGGGAGAAAAGCAGGTAGCAGATATAAATCCAAAGCATGTTTTGATGAAATTGCCATACAAACTTGTTAATTTGCATGCTAGCTAAAAATTTAAAAGCAAAAGTAAAATAAAAGTTCAAAATCCTGTAGAATCCACTTATGTGGCCATTAATCAATGGATAGTTAAAGAAAACATGGTACATATTTACCTAATTGAGTTTAATTCAGATTATAAAAAAGGAACAAATTTATGTTGTTTAGGAAAATGGATGAAACTATATTGCATTATAAGAAAATAAACCAGACTCACAAAGACACATAATTGCTCAAATGAATTTCTCATGGAGGCAGGAATAAATTGACAACAACAGTTTGGTCATAACTTGGTGACATTACTCTTGTGGACACCTGTGTCCCACATTTTCATTCAAATCTGGGGGTAATGTCCCTGATAATGAGGCTTGACAATGTAACCTCTCCATGAGGAGTCAGCATGGTTTTTGAACAGCAGCTGCATGGGCATTCTCATCCAGGCAAATGGGTAATACCAGAGTTCCAGTTTAGAAGCTGAATAGCATAAGGAATAATAGATTTTTTTTCTTTCAGGACTGAATGGAGATTGGGAGGAATCAATGCAGAACGATGCTCATTTCTGAAAACACATCTTCTAGCATCATAAGTAGCTTGCAGGTGTCACAAACTAACATGCATGCACAGATCCAATATCACCACAATGAAGACTAACTCCCAAATCATTATCTCTTCTATAATGCTTTATAATTGACATAATGAAACATATTCTTCTTTTATGGTCTTCCATAATGCTACATCAGATGATAGTTACACACAACACCATTGAACCATCTGTCAACCCAAAGGTGGCATTTAAGTCCACCTTGCATTGAGGGAATAGCCCAATCCCAGGACCTCAATTACAAGACATCTGTTTTCTCACATCACTTGTGATAAACTCATGGATCCTGAACAGGAAGGAAGGTGGCTTGTGCATGAAGAGGGTTTTAGGCTGCTGGTTTGGAGCTAGGTTTGTAATAGGAATTAGTTGTTTGTGGTACTTTGTCTAAGGGTAGGACCCCCTTAAAAATTTCTACCTTTCATGATAAAATTTCCACTGATATTTTCACTGTGCCTGTCTTGTATATGAAGTCATTTCCAGGAGAGACAGTTTCACAGCAGTCTCTGGTAGTCTGGCTCTCATAATCTTTCCCTCCTCTCTTCTATGATGTTCCCTGAGCCATACATATTGAAACTATAATGTAGATGTATCCCTTAGGGCTGAGCTGCCCATAATCTGTTGACCTCTGCATTGCCTTCAGTTGAGGCTTTTTGTGATGGTTTCTACTTGCTGTGAAGAGAGGTTTCTTTAACAAGGGGTGGCACTGATATTTTCCCAAAACAGATGCATACACATATGTCACATACAATATATAATGCATATGAAACAATAATAACCAAAGAGAAGGTAACAACTTGAGAGAGGGGAGTATGGGAAGTATTCAAAAAAGGGTTTCTGGAAGGGACTTAAGAAAAGTGGAAGAAAGTGAAATATTTTACTTGAATTAAGATGTATTTTTTAAAAAGTGAAGACTTCTGGCCTAAAGTCCCGAGGGCAGCAGCACACAGTCCTTCATCTTTTGAGATCGACTACCTTGCTGGATGATCAACTATCTCATTAGCATGTTTTTTTTTTTCTTCTAATGCTTCTGTGTTGGCTTGTCCTGTGTTCTCTTGTCTATAAAGTATCCTCTTCTTATGTCTGCTAGTATCTAAAGATGTATACTCCGATGCATACGGCTTGTTCTCTATGTGTATTTGCCAAGTTAAATGTTAGTGTACCTCATAGCATTAATGTGTACTGCTTCCACAATCCAGATCATTTTCTTCTGTCTGCATTCTGTTTGTGCATTACTTCAAGGATACTGTCTAGTCTGGTAAGACACGGTACATGAAGAATGATATTATTTTCTCTAGGTACTATCTTCACACTGTTGTAGTTAAATTACCATTTTGAATAGGAATCATTCTTATTTATACTTACCTAAACTTATGGTAGTAAATCATGTAGGATTAATTTTCCATTACTCCCGCGTAGAATTTGATATGCAAGTTGTAGCTTTCTGCGAAGGATCAGGTGTTGTCTGGAGCACCTTCCCCTCTCTCAGTTGATGTAGTTTGAAATGCAACAATCTTTCTTAGATTAGCTTTCTAAGTGCATAACAATGTCTTCATACTGCATAACGATATTTGAAACAGATATTAATTTGTGACCTTCAGAACTAAGCATGATTGGCATTTACATGTTCTATGAGTAAACATCTCTTCTCTCTATTGGAAATGAAAATTAAAGCCAGTCATTGCATTTACAACACACTCTTTCTTCAGTGTTTGCATTGCTATTTGTGTGTGTCTGGTTTGTAGAGAAAATAGTACCTTCAACCATCACAACAATATGCACCCATTCTCTTAGGGCTCCCCAGGTGTGGCATGTCAGAGGTGTTAATCTGTCTTGGCCAGTTGGTTTATCACATGTGACTAACTTATAGAACAGATGATCAGGAACAATGTCACTCTACTGTGCTAAGATGTGTGTGTGTGTGTGTGTGTGTGTGTGTGTGTGTGTTAGTGTGTGTGTATGCTAGTGTATGTGTGCCCAGAAGGAGGTAGCCTTCCTGTATTCCTTTGAAGTCTGGAGAGTATGATTTCAGCATTTTTGCTTTCTCTTTGTGTATAGCGTTATAACAGTCTGGACAGGTCACAGAACTGAATGCTGGGTAGTTAAGGACATTATTATGTCATAAACAACAACAACAAGCAGCATGAAAAACACCAATTTCTTCTCCAGTAGGATGAGCATTTCTGTTTTCGAGTAGATGACAGCTATATTTTATGTGATCTGTCTTCAAAATAGATTTTGCTAAAGTTAGGAATAAAATTCCATAATCAAAGTGATATAAATTTGAAAGACATGGGAAAATTTGGTGGCACATGCCTTTAATCCCAGCACTCGGGAGGCAGAGGCAGGCGAATTTCTGAGTTCGAGGCCAGCCTCGAACTACAGAGTGAGTTCCAGGACAGCCAGGGCTATACAGAGAAACCCTGTCTCGAAAAAAAAAAAAAAAGTGATCCCATATGAGGCATTTACAATAAAAGATCGAATCAATCTTTAACATTTATAAAAATTAGAACAAATCATCATTGTCACATAGTTAACAAATGATTTATTTCTTTTTAAAATTATTCTTTTATATATTATATCTCTACTGTAGTTTCTCCTTCCTCCTCTCCACTTCTTCTCTCCCTATCTACTCCTCCTCCCTTTTCTTTCAGAAAAAGGCCAAACTCTCAGGGATATAAACCAAACATGGGATATTAAGATGAACTAAGATTAGAGACCTCCACCTCAGGTTAAGGCTGGATGAGGCAACCCAGTACAAGGAAAAGTGTCCCAAAATCAGGCAAAAGTGTTAGAAACAGCCCCTGCTCCCTCTGTTAGGAATTCTACAGAACACAAATCTACACAACTACAATGTATATGTAAAGGGTCTAGGTTAGACTCATGCACAGTCCCTAACTGTGGATTAATTATATTTGTTCATTCTGTGGGTTTTCATGTGTCCTTTACCCTTCTGACTCCTATGATTCTTACTCTCCTACTTCAGCAGGTTTCCCCAAATTCCACCTAATGTTTGTCTGTGGAGCTCTGTATCTATTTGCATCAATTGCTGGATGAAGCCCCTCTGATGACATTTGTGTTAAGCACAAATCTATGGGTATAGAAGAATATCATTAGGCATCATTTCACTAACTGTTTTTTTCCAGCCATGTTTGTTTCTATCAAGTATACTGAACTTTATAGAAGAAAAAGTGGGGAATAGCCTTGAATGCATTGGCATATGAGACCACTTACTGAACAGAACACCAATGACTCAAGCACTAAGATCAATAATTAATAAATGGGACCTCTTGAAACTATAATGCTTCTATAAAGCAAACATCAACAGGATAAAATGACAACCTACAGAACTGTCAAAGGCTTTCCTAAATTTTACATTGTACAGAGGGCTAATTTCCAAAATATATGAAGAATTAAAGAAAGTAGACCGCACTGAACCAAACAATTCAATTTAACATGAGGTTATTCAGAAAATTGGAAATAGATCCACCTGAAAACCCAGCTACACCACTCTTGGGCATATACTCAAAAGATGTCACACCATGCCACAGGATCACGTGTTCCCTAAGTTCATAGCAGCCTTATTTGTGATAGCTAGAAGCTGGAAACAACCCAGAGGTCCCACAACAAAAGAATGAATACAGGGAATGTGGTTCATTTACACAGTGGAATACTATTCAGCTATTAAGAATGAGGACATCCTGAGTTTTGCAGGCAAATGAATGGAACTAGAAAATATCATCCTGAGTGAGGTGACTCAGACCCAAAAGGACATGCATGGTATGTACTCACTAATAAGTGGATATTAGCCAAAAAAGTACAGAACACCTTGGATTTTATCCACAGAACTCAAGAAGGTTAACAAGCTGAAGGGCCCAAGTGAGGATGCTTCAATCACACTTGGGAGAGAGAAGAAAACAATCATGGGAGGCAGAGGGAAGGAGGGAAATGGGTGAGAGAGGAGAGGGGTGGGGGAAAGGAGAACATGTTCAGGTGTGAGGATGGGAGAGAAGCTCTGAGGGCCTGCAGAATTAATGGAAATATGCAACCTTGGGAGTGGGAGGTGAGAGACTTTCAGGAATCAAAGGGACCTTAGATGAAATGCCTGACAGTGGGGAGAGGGAACTTGTAGATTCCACCTCTTGTAGAAAGACAGGACATCAAGTGGAGGGATGGGGTTGCCATCCCACAGTCAAAGACTGACCAAAATTGTTCCTGTGTAAAAGAACTGCAGGGACAAAAATAGAGACGAGCCTTAGGGAAAGGAGGTCCAGTGACCAGCCCAAATTAGGATCCAGCTCAAGGGGAGGCTCCAAGGCCTGACACTATTACTGATGCTATCTATGGTATGCTTACAGACAGGAGCCTAGCATGGCTGTCCTCTGAGAGGACCAAGAAGCAGCTATCTGAGACAGAAGCAGATACTTACTCCCAATCAATGCACTGAAGTCAGGGCCCCCCTGTGGTTGAATTAGGGAAAGGCTGGAAGAAAGGCTGAGGGGGAGGACAACCCCATGAGAAAACCAGCAGTCTCAACTAAACAGGACCCTTGAGATGTCTCAGACTCTGAGCCACCTACCAGGCAGCATACACTAGCTGGTCAGAGGCTCCTGACACATATACAGCGGAGGACTGCCTGGCCTGGCCTGATTGAGAGAAGATCTGTCTAACCCTTGAAGAACTGAGGCTCCAGGTAGTGGGGAGGCCTGCCCGGGGATTGGGGGTGGGGTAGGGGGGATGAGGACATCTTCTTGGAGATGAGGGGAGGTAGAATGGGATGATGAACTGTGGGAGGGTGGACAGCAAGGTTGGTAACAACTGGACTATAAAAAATAAAAGTAATAAAAACATGAAGTACAGATCTAAACAGAAAATTCTCAACAGAGGAATATCAAATGGCCAAGAAACACTTGAAGAAATGTTCAACATGTTTAGCAAATCAAAAAGATTCTGAGATTCTGTCTTACACCTGTCAGAATGGCTACAATGATAAACACAAGTGACAGTTTATATCGACAATGTGTGGGGCAAGGGAAGCACTCCTCCATGGCTGATGAATATGGAACTTTCTGAGAAATTTGACAATTGATCTACCTGGGACCCAGCTATATACCAGCACATACTCAGAAGATGTTCCATCTTATCACAAGGACAAGTGATCCCCTATGTTCATAGCATTATTTGTAATAGGCAGACACTAGAAACAGCCTATATGTCCCTCAACCAAAGAATGGCAAAGAAAATGTAGACTTACACAAAGCAATATTACTTAGCAGTTAAAAACAATGACGTCATGAAATGTGCAAGCAAATGGATGGAACAAGAAAATTATCCCGAATGAGGTAATCAAGACCCAGAAAGATAAACATGATATGTACCCACTTACAAGTGGATACTAACTGCAAAATAACAGTTAGTCATTCTACAATTCACAGACCCAGAGAGGCTAAGCAACAAAGAGTGATCAATGGGGGGAATCTCCCTGGGAATGGAAAATAGAATATGTATTGTGGTTGGTTTGGAGGCCTGTGAGGGAAGGAAATAGGAAGGAGCAGAATCAGATCAGAAGAGGATGGCAGGAGAGGACTGGGAGGAACACGGGATTTCTTTTCTTCTTTTCCTTTCCTTTCCTTTCCTTTCCTTTCCTTTCCTTTCCTTTCCTTTCCTTTCCTTTCCTTTCCTTTCCTTTCCTTTCCTTTCCTTCCCTTCCCTTCCCTTCCCTTCCCTTCCCTTCCCTTTCCTTTCCTTTCTTTTTTTTTTTTTTTTTTTTTTTTTTTTTTTTTTTTTTGTTTTTTTTTTGTTTGTGTTTGTGTTTTGTTTTGTTTTGTTTTGTTTTTCGAGACAGGGTTTCTCTGTATAGCCCTGGCTCTCCTGGAACTCACTTTGTAGACCAGGCTGGCCTTGAACTCAGAAATCTGCCTGCCTCTGCCTCCCGAGTGCTGGGATTAAAGGCGTGTGCCACCACGGCCGGCATTTTTTTAAAAAAATTATTTATTATATGTAAGTACACTGTAGCTGTCCTCAGATACTCCAGAAGAGGGCATTAGATTTCGTTAAGGATGGTTGTGAGCCACTATGTGGTTGCTGGGATTTAAACTTGGGACCTTCGGAAGAGCAGCCTGTACTCTTAACCACTGAGCCATCTCGCCAGCCCCACGTGATTTCTTAAAAGAGATGCTTCGTGTTTTGATTTGCTTCTATAAGTGGCTAAGACTGAATTTTATACCTCACACAAGCTAGGAAAGTGCTCTTTTGAGCTTTTTCCATGATCTAATAGTTCTAGTTTTCTAACCTATAGTGAAATATTCTAAGCCTAAAACTACAAATATAATCGTATCTGTCATATTACTATATTAATAAACAAAATAAATGTAAGTGAAAACTGTTTTGTAGATTACAATTCTTAATGCTAACATCATTATTTTATTATTACATGGAGAGGAAATTAAAAACAGCATCTAAGTTTTAGTAAAGTATAATTATATTTAAAGTACATTCATATGCTGACATTTATCATGAAGGTATGATACATTTGCTAGTGCAGGACAATTTTGAAGGAGCTGAATGTTCTGGTTAATCACTTTGGTGAGCTGTTCAAATTTGCTCTGTTCTTGACTGGTGTTATATAAGGTTCTAATGAAATGAAAGAGCATACATAAAGAAACCTAAGATTTCCTCAGATTAATTTCCATGTCCTCCTCCATCCTTACCCTTAATGTTAACAGCTAACAGAAGAGCACAAGAGGAAATTAACTCATACAAACCAGTCATCAGCTGTCTTTGAAAAGGTCAATACAATCAGTTCACACAAGAAAATTAAAAGCAATTTCTGACTAGCTTGGATTAAACCAAATTTACCAGGAAAAAATAATTCTCTAATGTGGACATAGATGAGACTCAAGAATTCCTGGTATCAAATATTTAAGCTTTACTTTTACAATATGATTGATAAAACAATATCAGAGAATTGAATATCAGATAAAACAAATCATATTATACCAGAAATTACTATTGTTTTCTCTTCTGTTCCTGTTTTTTAGAAATGAATTTTCATTCTTATTTTTCAAACAATCATTTCATTGATACTCTTTCAGTAGTATTTTTTGTGGTTCTACAGGCTTATAATTTTGACTATTAAAGACTGCATAATTATAAGGTGATAGTTTTATAATTAATGTAACAACTGTCTTACTAATACAATTTATTTGAATCCCATACATGGTTGACATAAATATAAATAATATAATTTTAGCAAATCTTCAAGTAATTGCTTTCAAGTATACTTTCCCTTTGTACTTGGACACTCCCCCCATCTTACAGGACTCTGGACTGCATCCTGTGAATTACTTGACAAGTGGAATTCCAAGACTCTGATAGAACCGGAGGCTTAAAAATGCCTACATGTCAGCTTTGATAATCTTGGTCAGCTGCTAGTTCATGGAGTTGTCCAGACCAGAGTGCTAGAGACATATGGTCTTCCAACAGCCAATGACAATTTCCAGGTACTGTGGGTGACAGTATTTCAGATACCAATGCTCGCATAAGTCAGCAAACAGCATAACCACTGCAGTGACCCCAACCCAGATTACAGAAGGACCAGTGAATCATCAAATTGCTGGCCCACAGTTACAGTCTTACAAATGGTTGTGGCTATCATTTTATTTGGGGATTGGGAATGGTAAGTGATGAAATCAATTGCCTTACCTGCACTTATACACCAAAGTTAGTGGAAGGCTGGAGTCCCAGGAGGATTATTTTATGAACTGCACATGGCAGGTGATCAACTTTTCTTTTTTTCCCCCCTTTTTATTGGATAGTTTCTTTATTTACATCTCAAATGTTATCTCCTTTCCAAGTCCCCTGCAACCCCCCTTCCCCATTTTACCACCCCCCTTCTCCCTGCTTCTATAAGGGTGCTCCCCACGCCCCCCTCTCCTCCTGCCTCCATACCCTCGAATTTGCCTACACTGGGGCATCAAGCCTTTATAGGACCAAGGACCTCTCCTTCTATTGATGTCAGATTAAAGCAATCCTCTGCTACATATGCAGCTGGAGCCATGGATCCCTCCATGTGTACTCCTCAGTTTATGGTTTAGTCCCTCTGTGTTCTGGGGTGTCTGGTTGGTTGATATTGTTGTTCTTCCTATGCGGTTGCAAACCCCTTCAACTCCTTCAGTCCTCTCAGAAGTCAGGGGTGTAAAACTTTTATTTTCAGGGAGAAATCAGAGCTGTCAGAGCTGTCACTTGATGTAAGATGTCATGTAAAACAGTGGCCCTTTCCAGCTATGCTAGGGATCTTAAAGTATTAAATGATTGTGGCTTGTTGCTTTTTATGGCAATAAGATTTAAGGGTCAAAATCTAGAAATATTTAATCTTTGGTAGGAGATATTTAATGTCCTTTTATTTTTATTTTGAATTCGTATTTCAAACATACTCAGCTGAAAAGAGCATCAATAAAGTCATTATGCAAGCATTTTGTTATTTTCGTAAGCGTCACCTTTGTGTTTTCAAATAGTGGATTATGATAGCCATAATAACCCTTTCTAGTGCTTTTTCTGTTTTTTATTGTTCTTGTGAATTACGAGCAAAGGTGAAACTCACGATAAACCAGGACGAGTTTAGTAGGGGTGAGTGAAGGTTTTCTGCTTGCATCATAATGAGTGTGGAGTGCCTAACAGTGTTCAGAGGATCCTGAGCAAGGCACACAGCCACTGTCGTTAATTACAACTGTTGTGAAGGTGACCATGACCTTCCTTGTGTGCTGTTTGAAGAAATTTGAAATATTCTTTCTCAGTCACTTGTTGCTCTTTTTGTTTGTTGAATAGTATCTTTTGTATACTTCAACAATTTGGAAAATATGAACTTTTGTTCCATGACACAGGACAGATCCTTTTTCTTTATGATGAGCCCTTTTGTTATCTTAATTAAGAAGTCTTCTGCTAACCAAATATTTCCATTCAAGATAGATGGTAGTGCTTTGATTGAATTTTTTTCAAATTACTTCTTTTCTTCAAAAATTTTGTTATTCTTTTCCCCTTTCTTGAACAAGGTTTATATGTTTCAAACTGGTCTAAACAGCCTCTCCTGCCAAGGACTCTACTTCTGGCTGAGCCACACCCTAGTCCCTTGGGCTTTCCATTTCTTTTATATTAAAAACTCTGTCTGTCTGTCTGTCTGTCTGTCTGTCTGTCTGTCTGTCTGTCTGTCGTCTGCCTGCCTGCCTGCCTGCCTGCCTGCCTGCCTGCCTCTGTGTGTCTACATGAATGAGTGTTATTGGGTCACAGTGCACTTGTGGAAGTCAGAGGACAACAGGGGGCGGTTTCTTCTTGTCTGGCTTGTTGGAAAAAGTGCTTCCACTCATGGAGTTAGTTCACTGACCTCATAAAGTTATTATCTTTTAAATGTATTATTTGTCTTTATGGCATTAGGTAGGGATTTCATTAATCTCTTTTCATACATGTATGGCGACCCCACCATCTATTAGTGGCATATTGTCTCACGGTGGTTTACTTCCTGTAGCATAGTTTTTCCATTAATTGAAATGAGTCATTTCACATTCTAAGCCATTGTGGAAACTAACTGAAAGGAGTCCATAGCAGTGCCTGACACCGTGGTCTTTCTGTAACTACTACCTAATGGGCTAGTAACTGAACCAGTTGCATACTTGTATCTATTGACCAGACCATGCTTCGACTGCTCAGATAATTTTATCTCGTGAACGGTAGGTGCATAGGACACACGGGCTCACTTCTTAGCTCTGTTTTGTTTCTCAATACATTTGTTTCTTTTGGCACCAATACTCACATTTTGATTCTTGATATTTTTACTGTGAAGCTTAAATATTTTTTTCAAGATTGTTGTGACCTATTCCTTGCATGTATGTTTCAAGTCAAAGTAATTCTCACAAAATCTAATATTTTGATCAGAGGCTCATTGTGTTTATAACTTACTTTTGGTAAAACTCATCTTTATGACATTTATATCTTTAGTAAGAACATTGATTTAGAGTATTTTTATGTATTATTTTAAAACCTTCTGGAAAAGATACATACACCAGAAGATTAGTTTTTAGAATCATTGTATAGGCCTCGTTACAGAAAATTAAAAGAGTTAAGAGATATAATCCATAGAAATTGTTGGCTTTCTTTTCCTAGTTTTAATTCATCCATAATTTCCCCTAAGCCTTGAGAAAAAATTATAAGATTTTTCTGTAACAACATGTTTTGCTATATATATATGTGCGCATGCATATTTGTGTGTGTGTGTGTGTGTGTGTGTGTGTGTGTGTGTGTTGGGGAGTAGTGTATATATGTATGTGTGTAGGAAGTATGTACGATTTTATGGTCATTGAGGATGCAGTGGTGATGGTGGAAGGGTAATATTTTCTAAGTCTCTATAATATACGTTAGCAAGCTAGAGCTGAGAAATAATTAAAACTACTTTTATTTTAAAATATTTTTATGGGGAGGTAGTTAATAAATCATAATTTAGACTATTTTAGACTGATTTTAATGTATACAAACATAGTATATTTTTCCATATGCTTAGAATTGAAATACAGCTTTCCCCCCTGACATCTGCATTATGGCAGTGTTTGTAGTCAGTTAAAGAATTGGCACCATTCATCAAGAATCTTTCATGCGAGTTCCTGGAAGGACTGTGGGACCCAAAGAGGGCAGGGACTCCCCAGGAAGACCGACAGCTTCAACTCCTCTGGTGCCTTGGGGGCTCCTACCAACAAAAGAGCGTACCTAGGTTCCCTTTGTATATGTAGGAGATGTGCAGCTTGATCTTCATATGGGTCTCCCAACAACGGCAGCAGGGGCTGTCTGTGAATCTCTTGCCTGCCTGTGGATCTCATTTCCCTAACTGGGTTGTGTTGTCTGGCCTCAGTGAGAGAGGCTGCACCTAGTCCTGCAGTGATATGATGCCAGGGAATGGGAGAAGAGTGGGTAGGAGGGTGGGGAGAGAAGGTACAGAGGGTGGGGTCAATTATACAATGTATTTTTAATTAATGTAAAGAGGTCGTCTTGTTACATGGAATACATGGAATTAATTGACAATTAATTATAATTAATTACAATTAATTATACAGGGTCACCCACTTCTCAGAGGAGAAAAGGAGGGAGGAATTGGGGGAGGATTCACGTGAGGGGGTCCTGGGAAGTGACAGGGGCCGATATTGGGATGTCAAGTGAGTAAATAAATAACAACTTTAACAGACGAACTCTATATAATCAAAATATGCATCTTAAACACATATGGAAATATAAAGGGAATCTTTATTGGTACTACTAATAAATAAGGACAAAAAATTCTTCCATGCAAAATCTGACACTTGTTTCATTTTTGTATCATAAATCTAGTTCTGATACTCTTTAACAGAGCTTTGAAAGGACTAAAGTTTTTCTAACTTTTTATTGTTTGTTTAGAAATTTTTTCTACTTCTATTGATTTTGATACTGTCTTCATTCATTTTCATTCCTAAAAGATACAGATATGCTAACAAGACATTGGCAAAATACTAAATGCTTAATTATTTTATTGTTGACCTGAGTAAGGTTTGGGTCCTCTTGATTGATAGAAAAACAACAATGACAAAATAAATAAATGAATAAATAAACGAAAGACCCCAAGTAAGCCAAAAAGAATATATGTTAATGAATAATCTTTTAGTCTAGTCTAAGAATTGCAAAACTACTATAGTTAGATGCATGCATTATCAAGTCTATTGATCAGTCTTATGCCATTCACATAGGGGAAAGTACATGAAAAATTACAATCTCCAAAATACATTGAATTAATTGAATTCCTATTTGACCTTGCTATTGAACCATTGGCTACTTATTTCTTGGAGAAGAGAAAATATTGACTGTAGTTTTGTATGTATTGCTGAGTCAACCCGGCTCCATGTTCAAGCCCATGCTCATACTGATGGCTCTGGTTAAACTCAGTGTTACAAAATAACACGAATAACCATGGATGTAAAGAAGAGTGTTTTAGGAAGAGACGGAGTAGAGAGGGATAGTAGGGAGATGGGTGAGGGTGGGGGTGCAAGTGTTATGAACATATGTAAAATCATTAAAAGCAAATTTAATCAATTTTCATTAAGGTATTGTGTTAACAAGACAATGTATTTATACTATTTATACCTATTTATACCCTTCCTTCTTGACTTTTCTAATCATCTTTCCTGGGAAATCTGGTGAAAGGATTAAAAAAATGTGTATGAAAGAATGAAAATAACTAGAAAGGAGGCAGATGACAAGTTGCTTGAAAAAATTAAAAGAGATGGCCATTATGTGACTTAAAGAATTTTTGCATTTATCCATCTGGGAAAACCTAGAGAACCAAAAATATATAGGTTCCTAAGGTCAAATGCTTGCTAAGAACTTTACTCAAAGTCTGAGGAATATGATTGATTCATACTCTATTTTAACATAAATTAGTGCACATTCTTCCAAATGATTGCTATAGATTCATTGTCAGTCCTGGTACTGAGGTGGTTCTGGGATTTCTTTTTGTTATTATTTGCTTTCTTGCATAATTACTGCATTTTTATATTGGCCATTCAAAGGTTCTGCATCATGCATGGCTTTCAGAGAGTTCATATTTTAAAAATGAAACTAGGTCCCATTACTATCCAAAGTATATTTTTTAAAACATTCTTTTCTTTATACCTCCTCAGCTTTATATTTCTTTCTTATGTTTCCCCAAGGGCCTAATTACGAATTCCTCCTAGACCTCTTCTGAGTGCTTATTAAGGTTTAAATTCTTGAGAGTTCTTGGTTAATATTTCTCCAAGATTGCTGGAAAGAAGCTGTTTATTTTCTCTCTGTGTTCTACTTTACTTATGTGGAATAAAACATGTTTGTGTTGTATTTTCTTTTTTCTAATGAAGAGTATAACAAAACTGCTTCTCTGGCTGATAAAAAACATGTGTGTGTGTTTGTGTATGTGTGTGTGTTTGTGTATGTGTGTGTGTGACATTTGTGTGCTTGTGTGTTTGTGTGATGGTTGTGTGCATGTGTGTGTGTGAGGTTTGTGTGTATGGGTCTGTGTAATCTCTGTGTGTGTATGTGTGTCATGTTTGTGTGTCAGTATGCGCTACGGCATCTGTGTGGAGGCCACAGGATAACTTTGTAGACGCCATTCTTTTCTTCAAACTTTACTTGTGTTCGGGGGGTTGTTTAAGGCCATTAGGTCTAATTAACAAGAGCCTTAGCCTGATGCACCACCATGTCAGGCCTTAATCAAGTTTTCATGGTTTGTATTTAACATGTATTCTTTATGTTTTCTGTTTCTGTCCATGTAAAATCTGTAAGGACAGATCTAGAGATGTATTTTTAATAGATACTTACCAGTGAGAAGCTAAGATATGTGTTGCAAAGATAAAGCCTTCCAATAACGGTAACTGAAATGCTGCGTCTCCTCCTCTATTTCTGTTGTGTCAGCATCATTGTGCTCTAGCAAAACAAAAGGACTAAAACACCCAGAATCCCCACTGTGGTTTGGTGTTTGATAAACAAGAGGAATTTTGGAGATGGAACAGTTATGAAATACCAGAATTCTATACAGTGTTGGTTGGTGCGCTGGTGTTTTCTTGTGGGAATGTGCACAGGAGAAGAAAGAAATAATTCTCTACAATAGAGCAGTTCTGCTGAGCTCAGGCTTCATGCCGAGGGGATTCTAAGAATAGCAACAAGAAGTCAGGAAAGCTTCCTCTGTCCCACACAGCTCTTCCCACAGAGAGCCCCTTTTGTCTGACCCCTTTCCACAAAGGCCCCCACTCTAGCTGCTACACAGTGCATAGCTTGCTCAGAAGTGTAGTAACTGTATTATCCTATTATCGTTTTCACTTATTTGACCTGCTTGTCAGACTGCTGTGGGCAGCATGAGAACTATATTGTGCACACCAACCTCTCTTCACAGGCACAGGGTGAGGGGCCTCATTCTGAGGAAATCATGGCTAATATGGGCGATCTTAGAGATAACAGACCAAGATCTCCCCTTGCTGCTGAACTTCTGCCGTGCTCAGAGCCAACTGAAGAAATAATGGAACCTCCTATTTTAAAATTTAATACCTTTTACTGCCTGCTGTCTAAAGCAGGCCCTCTATGAATTTGCTGACATTTTAAATTCTACTGTGAAAACTGCCTCTCTATTTCAAATATCCACTCAACTCAGAATTGTATATAAAGTTATACCCTCCACACACTATCAATATGAAAGTTCTTCTTTCTTTCCCCCGGCATTCTAAGTCACTTCTGTAACCAGCTCCCTTAAGAGAAAACCACTAAATCTTGCTGCTTACACAGCAGCTCCAAATCTTACCACAGTGCCTGTCAAAGAAAGAAATATTTTCAGAGTAAGCCTCTGCAAGGTTCACAGGCTCAGTAGATTGTGCTTGCTAGCTAATAGGAGAGAAAGGCAAACTGCAGAAACCCCAAGAGAGCCTTCTGGCAGAAAGCAGATAACACAAAATAAAATCACTGCTTTATTTTATTAAGGACCTTTGTGAAGGTTCATTTGAAACAATTTAGTTTGTCTAACATAATTAAGTCACTAAGCAGCAGCAGACAGTAGCCAGTCGAAGCTTTGGATTAACAATGTTTAATTCATCTGTAACCACTGTAATGCATGTTGAAAAAGCATACACAGGATGATATAAAGTACAAAATGAGGAGTAAGGATAGTTGATGGATGAATCATAAAAGAGATGATGATGAGCTAGTACTTGAATTTTATGACTATCAGATGACAACCAGAGGATTTCTTTTTTAAAAAAATATGATTTAAATAAGTTCAATTCAGACAAGAAATTGCAGCTAGAACATGAGAAGTATTTCTCCGTGACTCCCACTAGAAATGAGTTTCCCAAGATGGGTTCAGGCCAGAGTGTTTAGGCAGCGTCACCATAGAAGCAGCACTGTATCTGGGCAGATGCAATCTAGTGAGTGTGCTCCCACCAGCTCTTAAAAATTGATATGCTTCAGTTGGACCTAGGCAAATTTGATCAATTGGAGTAAGAGAAAAGGAGACAGGGGTCAGGTTTTGACAGAAGATTTTTGATGCAGTACAGATAAAAAGCGATTAGGGTTTGAAATGGGGTTGTTAAAGGTACTTAAAAGCACTAGAGATGTATATGTGGAATGCATCTTAAACATAGCCCTCTGACTATACTGACAGTTGAAATTAAAAAAAAAAGTTTTCCTCTAGAATTTGAGTAGGAGAGTTCTGATGGAATAGAGCACAGCCTTACAGAGTATGGAAGCAAGGGAAAGTGATTAAACCGCTGTGGCTTTAATTAACTGGGTTCAGAGCTTAATCTCAAGGTAATTCCAGCATCTGGAAATTTGTAATCCTGAAATTTAAGAGGCTGCATATGCATACATGGGGCAAAAGGAGTTGTATTTAAACAAGACTCACATAGTTGTTAGATTTCATATGTTTGTTGATGCATGCAGTTTATTCCTTTAAAATCATCAAAGTTCTTTACAAACTATTTAAAATATTGTAATAGATTCTACTCATGCTTTTCAGATAACATAGATTTAAATTTGATTTGTTAACTCTCATTTTTCCCATGAAGCTAAAAATTCTAAAAAAAAAAAAAAAAAAAAAAAAAAAAACCAAAATACCTACTATCCTAACATGTTGAAGCTTCAGTATTACAGAGCAGACCAAAATACTGGCAATAATTTTCTCATTGCGAGCAATAGAATTTAAAGAGTCCTGTGATCTGTTTCTGGTTATGAGAATATTGGAAAGATTAAAGAATATCTGGGAGAAACTAGTCTTCAGATTTATGTAGATTTAGATGCAGGTAACACATAGATATTGGTTTGTATAAGGATGTGGGATGGCATTGAGGCCATCAATGTATGAAGCCTGGTCTTCTCATTGCATATTCCATGGCTAAAAGGAAGGCATAAATAACATATTTCAAACATGTCTGATATGATATGGGAACATTCAGAAGTGAAGACTTGAAGACCCAGTGAAGAAATAATAATTGTTCTGCTTATCTTTGATGAACAATAGATGCCATTTTAGAAATGTGATCGGACAGAGTGCATGTCTAGATGACAAGAGACTGAAAGGGAAACCCAACAAAGGCTTTTTTATTTACATTCTTCCTGAGGTCTTTGTGTAGAATCTTCTTTCTTCTTGAATATGAGGAAAGAGATGTTTTGCAGTAGTGTCCTTTGATTGTTTATTTTTTTTATGCCTAGGTCATACTCAGAAAGTATCAAGGGAGGATAGAAAGTATTTCTAGCTGCTTTATTTTATTTTTGGATTAAAGTATAACTACATAATTTTCCCTTTCTCTTTCTTTCCTGCAAACCCTCCCATATACCCCTCTTTGCTCTCCTCCAAATTAATGGTTTCTTCTTTCACTACTTATTATCACATTCATCTATATACTCACATGTTCATTCCTAAGTATTATTTGCTCAGTCTGTATAATGTTACTTGTATGAATGTTTGATATTAGTACTTGTATATACTGTTTGTCACTGGACAACCAGTTGATGTGTTCTTTCTTGGGGAAGATCATGTCTTCTCCTAGTCTCCTAGGTTTCTTCAGTTGCCAATAGTTTTTTTTTTGTAGGGTTGAAGTTTCATGGACTTTTCCCTGTCCACTATGGCGTGTGCATTGTGTCATAATACACACTGGAGAAGAGGAATCCTGGTGTCTATGAATTTCTTTGGGAGGAGAAAGATAGGCCTGAGACAATAAAAAGCAGGCCACATGGAAGTCATCTGAGGTCCCTCTGATGTCCTTCATCTCAAAGTACTCAGCAGCATGACAAGGCAGCATGCATTAGAATATCATTTGCTAAGACTCAAGAACTCAACATTATTATTATTATTATTATTATTATTATTATTATTATTATTATTATTATCATCATCATTATATTATTATTACTGCTACTCAAAATTATTTCTCATATGATTAATACATGTTAATATGATATGTTCTGGGTAATGATCAGGTTTTCAGGATATGACTTTAAAATGATATTTGGAAAACCAATTAGATGCCTTACAAGTGGATTTAGATGAAAACCAAATGGCTGATGAATTTATTATGTTAAAGGGTCATTCCACTTCAGGTCACTCTCCTTCAAGGTGTTGCTAACACACCAGCCTTTCTCAATGAAGAATGAGATGCAGCCTTACTCCACAGATATGCTTCCATAGTGTTGTGTTGGTTTTCTCTGTGGATATGCTCCTCAGTACTGGCCTCCCGTTTCTAGAAGGATGTGTATTCCTATCATTAAATACAGTTTTTAAAGGCTAGTTCTATCATTCTAGAGAGAAAATGACAGTAAAAACTCATGAGAGATGTGGAAGATAACACTGTTAAAAAAAAAAGCATTGAATGATGTCTTAACTTGAATCAGGTAGGAGAACCAAGATGCAGGAGAAAAGCAAGTGAGCCAATCACTGTTCCAGAAACTTTATGAAATAAATCTTTGGAGATAACCATTGGTACCACAAAGACACATGCATAGGAGTTGTCTTGGTTTCCTTAACTATTGCTGTCATAAGAATAAAAAGACAACCTGAGGGATAAAAGGTTTACTCTCACTCACAGTTCAAGGCACAGGCCATCATGACAGTGGAGTCAAATCTGCAGGAGCTTGCAGCAGCTAAATACATTGTACAGTGAAGAAAAACAGTGAATGCTGGCTGTTATCAGCTTGCTTTTCTTTTTATACAGACAATTATTCCTATTTGAAGGACCATATCTGTCTAGAGTCAAGATGGGTCTTTCCATATTATTTAACACAATCAAGACACCATACCTCAGGTATATCCAAAGACCCAACTTCCAAGTGATTTAATATTCCATCACATTGACAACAGGAGCCATCATGGGTTCATAATCATCCTGATTACAGATTTATTTGGATGAAACCAACAGATGAAAATTGACGGTATAAACAAATAAGTGTGTTACTGATGTAGGTACTTCTTGCAACAAAGAGCAACAATAGCTGGGGCTGGCAGTAGCACTTGATTTGGAATCAAAAGAAAAAGGTAGAATTTAAAAATATATTGTTTCAGGTATATATTTAAGTGATCTAGCTATAATAAACAGAGTAAAAAGGGTTTTTTTTTCCTTTTAGATTTTTTCACTTGAATACAATGTCAATATGGACAGAAAGAGAAAAAAATAAATTTTCTCTATCTTATTTTATATACACATTATTTTAATGTGTATAATTTTAATGTGTATAATTTAAAAAATAAAGTAATTCCCTATTTAATTTCCCCTTTCCTCTATCTTTTAAAATATTTTAATGATAACCTCATTTAATCACTAGTGTTATTCCCGCTGTGCTGAAATCTCCACTTCCTCAGGTAGAGCACGTGCTTTGTGCTTAGGTACTCTGTTGGTAAATGGTTGCTGTAGTTGTGGGTGGCTGTGTAGTTTATTGGGGAAACTGACAGAAGCCGCAGCTGGAAGCTGAAGTGGAGAGTGCATCTCTTCTTCTCTCTGGTGTCATCAGCTATGATGGAAAGCAGAGGCCAAAAGAGCTGTTGCGTATGTTTTGGCAATTTACCAGCATTATGTAAGTAAATTCTTGCCCATCATTTCTGTGCGTACTGCCAGCTAATAGAAGATTTAGAGAGAGTGTAATTTTCAGCTTTTGTAAAGACCATCAAATGATAAATAGAGTAATCAGATCTTTGCCTGAATTGCTTACTGCAGTGAAACTTGGATCAAACACGTAGTAAAAATATCAGTTAATCTGCCCAAGAAGCTGCATATATTCATTTGTTTTCTTTGATCCAGTTTCATTCTGTCATTTGCAGGGAAGGGAAAACAGGAACGGTGTCCAAATTATGTATGTGTTTACAAGGTTTTTATTTCTGTTTTGCTTAGTCGGTGGTTAAGCTAGCTTATTTCATGTACTCTGTGACACAGCAATTTACTCTTTCATTAAAAAATCATTAATGGTGTCGCTCATGAATTTTTCTTATGCAGGCTACACAGTGATAGGAATTCAAGCAAATGTTGACCTCTGAGTGTCGCACATAGAGATGATACTGAACGAAAGGACATTTCCATAGCTGCTCACAGTCTCTGTACCTTGAAGTCAAGTTGAAGCGCTAGTGCTGAGAGTGGCACCCAGCAATTGATCCGGACAAGAAAAGAGTCATGCTTATACCCAACTAGCGAGTAGCTTAATGAATACATCACAGTCAAATTAAGCTCCCTGTCCTAGATTCAGACATTGCAAGTGCGGATTCTCTTGCAAGGTATTCAATGGCCACCACATTTCTGTTTGGGGTTTTAATTTTGAAGCAAAGGAAAAATTATCCCACATATTAACTGCAGAATGTTACAATCTATAGGAGAGATAAATATCTCTTCAAGGATTATTTTGTATTTCTAAGCTATTGTTCTCTTTACTGCAAAGGAAAATGATCTTGTGCTTAAGAATATGTTTTTATTTAATGTGTGTGGGGGAAGTCAAGGGAAGGCTGAAAGAAGCTGAGAAGGGTGATCCTGTAGGAGGACCAGCAGTCTCAATTAATTTGGACCACCAAACAGGCAACATACACCAGCTGATATGAGGCCCCCAACATACATACTGTAGAGGACTTCTGGGTCTGTGTTCATTCAGAGATGATGTACCTAACCCTCAAGAGACTGGAGGCACCAGGGACTTTAGAGGCCAGGTGGGGGGGGGACATCCACATGGAGAAGGGGTTAGGAAGAAGGTATGGGATGTGGAAGAGTTGGAAGGTGGATCGAGTCAGGGGGATAAAATATGGAGTGTAAAAAAAAAGAATAATAATTTAAAAAATAAAAAATATATTAAAAATTAAAAAAAAACTCTCAGGTGACAGCAGATGCTGGCAAGGATGTGGAGAAAGAGGAACACTCCTCCATTGCTGGTGGGATTGCAAGCTTGTACAGCCACTCTGGAAATCAGTCTGGTGGTTCATTAGAAAATTGGACATAGTACTACTTGAAGACCCAGCCAAACAACTCCTGGAAGATACTCCAACATGTAATAAGGACACATGCTCCACTATGTTCATAGCAGCATTATTTATAATAGTCAGAAGCTGGAAACAACCCAGATGTCCTTTAAGAGAGGAATGGATACAGAAAATGTGGTACATTTACATAATGGAGTACTACTTAGCTATTAAAAACAATGAATTCCTGAAATTCTTAGGCAAATGGATGTAATTAGAAAATATCATCCTAAGTAAGGTAACCCAATCACAAAAGAACACACACTGTATGTACTCACTGAGGAATGGATATTAGCTCAAAAGCTCAGAATACCCAAGATACAATTCACAGACCACAGGAAAGTTCTAGAAGTAGGAAGACCAAAGTGTGGATGCTTCAGTCCTTCTTAGAAGGAGGAATAAAATATTCACAGGATCAAATATGGAGACAAAGTATGGAGCAGAGATTGAAGGAAAGGCCATTCAGAGACTTCCCTACCTGAGGAACCATCCCATATACAGTCACCAAAAGCAGACACTATTGTGAATGCCAAGAAGGACATGCTGAAGGAGACTGATATAGCTGTTTCCTGAGAGGCTCTGCCAGAGCCTGACAAATACCAAGGTGGATTCTCACAGCCAACCAATGGACTGAGCACAGGGTCCCCAATAGAGGAGTTAGATAAAGGACTGAAGAAGCTGAAGGGATTTGCAATACCATAGGAAGAATAACAATTTCAACCAACCAGACCCCACCACCACCCCCAGATCTCCCAGGTAGTAAACCACCAACCAAAGAGAACACATGGAGGGACCCATAGCTCCAGCCACATATGTAGCAGAGGATGGTCTTGTCAGGCATCAATGGGAGGGGAGGCCCTTGGTCCTGTGAAGGCTTAATGCCTCAGTGTAGGGGAATTTGAGGGCAGGGAGGTGGGAGTGGGTGGGTAAGTGGGGAACACCCTCATAGAAGCAGGGGGAGGGAGGATGGGATAGGGGTTCCTGGGGGGGGAATGGAAAAGGGGATAACATTTGAAATGTAAATAAAGAAAATATCCAATTAAAAAGAAAAAAAGAATATATTTTTATTTCATGTGCAGGCATGGGGGAAAGTTAAGCAGATAGTTCGGTGGAAAACATTGAGGAGGGAAAAGTCATTTGTTCTCATAAAAAGCAAGGTTTGTACAAAATATAATTAGTTATTGTTTATATAATCATGAAGTTATATAAGATTGGAGTTTAGGTTTAAAGTAATACAGGAGTATTATTTTAATATGAAATTAGAGACATTGTAGAAAAAGAAATTTTAATTAATGGGACAGTGGAATAAGTAGTACACAAAATGTTGAAATCATGTTATACATGTCACTTTAACTGTAATTAATTTTATTACACTAATTACAAATTGCAATTATTAGATTATTAATTATTAAATCATTGTAAAATAACATAAGATATTAAAATAAATACAAAAATCTTCTTGATCCCAAATCTGTTCCCCAAGCAAACAATCTATTTATCTTTGCATTTTTCCTCCGATTTAAAAGTTTTGACAGAGCGGTAACATGAAAAACAGTGAGATGTAGAACTTTTTGGAAGATTAATCTGTCAATAGTAGGCAGGATCAGAAAAAAGGAGAACACTGAAGGAATCTGATTTAGAGGACACAAGAGCCTGTATGAAAATGGGAAGAAATGGGAAGTTGTAAGAAGCACTGAAATGGAAAATTCACAGATTGGAAATGGGGCCTCAGAGGAAGCCATTCTTAGAGATGGCTGTGACCAGTTAACAGCTACCATTCCCAACACAGGAAATACAGTTAGGAAGGTTAGAATAGGTATTGAGATAAAAAATATGTATTTTTGTAATGTGTATGATTTGAAAATATATACCTATATAAAAACATAATGTAGTATAGAGAACTGTGGCATATGTTAAACACATTCTCTAATCCTAAAATTTTTCTAAACCTTAAGGTCTTTCCCTCTCCCCTTCCCCCCTCCCCGTCGCTCTCCCTTTCTCTCATGGTTTTTGAGGCAGGATTTCTCTGTGTAGCACTGGCTATCCTGGAACTCATCATGCTGTAGACCAGGCTGGCCTTGAACTCACAGACCCACATGCCTTTGCCTCCAAGTGCTGAGATAAAAGGCATGTACCACCATCACTTGGTGATTTTAAGTACTTTCTAGTTGTACAACAGAGGATAGTTGACGTATGGGATTTAACTAAGTTGATGTATTAAGAAGGTAGCATAGATTTTGGCAGAAGAAAAGGATTCAGTTAGGAATGAGTGGTAAGTGAAGTGGAGAGGGTATGATACTTCTCAAAGTTGAAGAAAAGAGACAACTTCAGAGAAGAAATAAGGGTAAGGAATAAGTTAGATGTTAATATGCACACTGAGAACAGAGGCACAGGAAAGGAAGGGGAAATGAAAACAAAGGATTGGCCAATATTTTACAAACCCAAGAGATTATGGACACTGCCAGAACATCATATTTTTTTTAATGGAAAAAGAGAATATTGAATGTACTTGGTAGGAGATGAAGGTACAAGCACACTTGTTTCTGGGGCAGAAATGATGGCTCGTTACTGTGAATATGAAGAGGTTAAGAGCACTGGCAGCTCTTTCAAAGACCTGAGTTTCATTTCTAGCATCCACATGATGACTCCTACTGTAACTCCCTGTCCAAGGGGTCAGATACCCTCTCCTGGCTTCTTCCGTTCCCGGGCATGCAGGTAACACACACACACCAACAAAACATCTGTGGAGAAAAAAATAAAAATAAAAATACTTTTCTTTCTCCTCTTTCACAACACACTCAGGGGGAAAATGTCAACATTTTGTCCATTTTTGAAAGTTAGATACTTGGAGCAGCATAGAACTGAAGTCAACAGATGTGAGAATGGTAAGGAAGAGCAGGGACAGATGCAAAGGAGTAGAGAGTGAGCAGAGTACAGGCACCCTGCTGTTTCAGTGATTCTCAAAGGAGTTGCTGCTGGCTTGAGCTCAGGTAGTGGTTTGGTGGTAAAGGTGACCATTATTGGTTTGATTCAACCTACATTTTCAAGGCAGGCTTGGCTTTATTTAATAACGCATTTAATATAAGGCATGAAAATATAAAAGAACTTTTTATAAGATTTATTTTAATTTTTTTATTTTTATTGATAATTTTCTTTATTTACATTTCAAATGTTATCCCCTTTCCCGGTTTGCCCTCTTGAAATCCCCTATCCCCTCCCCCTTCTTCTTGCTTCTATGAAGGTGCTTCTCCACCCACCCACTCCCACCTCCCCACCCTGGCATTCCCCTACACTGGGGCACAGAGTCTTCACAGGACCAAGGGCTCCTCCTCCCAGTGATGCCCCACAAGGCTATTCTCTGCTACATATGCAGCTGGAGCCACGGGTTGCTCCATGGTTGGTGGACTAGCGGGGCATTTGCTGAAGAGAGTGGGAACCAGGGAGTTGGAGGATACTTTCTACAAATGAATACATCAAAAGTTCCCTTACATAATTAGTTGATTAAGTGAACTTGTTGTCCAGAAAAGTAGATAAATGGATCTTCATCCATGGGCAAAATTTGAAAATTTGCTATTCTTCTTTATATTTTTTGGTATGGAGACTAAGCAAGATCAACTGTGGAGCCCAAGTTCAGAGAGTAAAGTCTCAAGCGTTGAAATGAACCGTTTCAGTTCTAAAGAGGCATCAGCTGCGAAGGGGAAGTTTAGATTGTGACCTGTAGGGATCTGGGGAGTGCTGTGTGTGAAGACAGAAAAGTTGGTTCAGGAGGGCTTGGTTAACTGTGGCACAGCCTGGTGGGACATAAGGTGATTGACACAGAATGAGCTCAGGGAAGACTCCTGCTTCTGTTATGATCTGAAATAAACAAAGTCAGTATTAGTCTCAGAGGCCTTTGGAGAGTTGTGGTTAATAAGCCCTAACTAAATATTTTTTCTTGGAATTAGTCTTTTAGCAGTTATCAGAGTAAGGCTGATAGTGTTTTAATGTGGGGGAATGCTGGCCGTATTTGGAGTGTATCCTACTGTTACAATGTGGGTAGGCACAGTGGTGGGGGGGAGGCATTAGAACAGGCAGTTATAGAAGATCTAGCTTTAAATATGGGTCGCTGTGGGACTTCTAGATGGTCATTAAAGATAGCATGGATTGGTCCAGCTGCGGAGTGATAGCTGATCAGCAGCAACAGCACCGCGTGTTCCAAAGCCTGCCATTGGTCTTGCCTGAGGATGTGTTGGCCAGTATACGGGGAAGTGGGATAAGTCTGGTAAAGAACACTTGGGGATAGGGAGGGGTATGGTTACCCAGCGGACTAACTTTTCATATTGTCTTCAGTAGAATTTCATGATACAAAGCATAATATTTTATCTTTGTGCTCAAGGACACAGAACAAGGCACTTGAAATTCTTACAGGGGTAAAGCTGAATTCACCTTATAAGTCCGGAAAAAAAATGGGAAAAGAAAAATCCTTATAAGATTCAGTAATTTTTTTTCTCTTTATGTCTTTTCAGGCTTAGGTCATAATTGAAAGGATGGATGTTTTCTTGGAGGATGAAATACATTTACACATGTTTATTCAGCATTTTCCATATTCCTTTGTCTATGGTCATATAAACCCCCCATGTTAAATGACAAAACCTTCAAAAAGTCAGAGAGTAGACAACATAGTTACAAATAACTGTCATGTAAAGAAAGTTAAAAGTGCATTTAGTTTGGCCTTTCCATGGTTGTACACTGTTGCCAGGAAAAAAAACTGTTCTATGTTAATTCACAGCTTCCCTTCTCAAAAGCAAGGAGGAAATTCTTTAAAATGTCAATTTACATTATTCACTTTTCTCATTATATCTTATATTTATCGTCTATTTGCTTTCATGAAAAAATTCCTGGCTTCTTATTATCCCTGTAAATGGTGGAAGTCAACAAGGCTAAAAAATGATCTGCACAGGTTTTGTTTACTGACTCATAATTTGTTTTTGTATTATTCTTACTATTTATCTTGTCAAATATAATCACATTCAAACAGAATGAATTCTACTTTAAAAACTATCTCTTACTGTATAATTGTATTGTGATAATTATTGTTTTTATTTTGCTGCAAAGAACATCATTATCAACAACAACAACAGAAAACAAAGTGAGGATAATGAATATTTTTGTCTGAGAATGAGTAACTACATATTGTTATTCAAAGATGATCTTTTTAGTTACACACTGTCATTTAAAAAAAAACTGCTCATTTGCTGGGATCACTATTGTTATAATGTGCACATGGCCTCTAGCCTGGGATCTTTTGGATTACATGACATAGCCACCTTTCCAGTACTCCTATGTTCAGTCATTTGCATTTGCAGAGATCCCTCCCTCAAGTCTACAGAAGACAAATTTTTCATTCCTCAAGTTCTGCCTCACAGGTGTCCTTCCTTATCTAGGTTACTGATGTAGTAACCAAGTTACCCCACCAAGCTACTCTTCATGAACTTCCTCTGTCAACTAATCTACTTGTTAATTTTGATACCAAGCAAATGCTTTATGTTTCGTATACTTGAGGACTGTCTTACTTTACATATATTCTCATCTTGGACTGAGGTTATATAGCAAGGGGTTAATTGAAAACTGAATTTGCATCTTTCGTCCTTTTTCCTTTATTATGGTGGTTGTTCCTTTCTCATGTTCATCACTGCCTGCCTGTGCTTATGGAATATTTTCATAAAAATTAATAAGTATTTCAGGACTTACTATGTACTGAACATTGCTAATTAGCAATGCTACAATTAATCCATTTAATTAGTCTTCTAGTTGCTGTATTGGTGTGTACATCTACTCAAACAAAACAAAATCAAAAACTTAATTTTTTTAAATAAAAAGAGAAATAATAGCATTGTATATTTTGACCCCTTATAGATTTTTGTCCCTAGCTTCTAGCTTACATGTCATGATCTGGGTTAATCTCTGAGACTACCTTTTAAATATGAAAATTAGCTACTTTCCTATAGCCATGACCTTTAGGCTGTTTCAGGTTTGGTTATTATTGGCTTTCTCTCCAATAGGATTATAGTCATAGAACATAGCTGAAACAAAATTTGAATATGATATCTGAAATGTCATTCATATCAAGGGTCAAAGCTATTTCTTAAAATCATCAATTTAGGTAGAAAGTTATCACTATCTCTATGTATTTCTACGGTATCAGGACCGAATTTAGTGGGTTGAGTAATATAGTTTTCCAAGAAAAATGTTTGATTAAACTTCAAAGTTAGCTTTTCTGCAGGGTCGGTAATGACCTTGATATTATGTTTGGATTTTATTAGCAAGAGAAGTTAACTCACGGTAAGCAAGGAGTCAAATAATCCTCAGGCAAAGGATTTTAGAAGACCAAAAAGTTAATTTATACATTTTTAGTTAAAGAAGTTTTCTCTTCACTAAAATCTCTTTATTATTTTGAAAAGAAAATAGTGAATAACAGAGGGGCAGGGTGATTGTATGGAGTCTGCCTTTCTGAAGAGTGCATTTGTATTAGTCTAAATCCTAAAACTGATGAATGCTCTTTAATAATATGGTGTCTTCTGTAATGGAAAGTAATGGAAAAATCATATAAAATGTTTGAATTCTTGATTGAAGGAATTTACCAGTAACAATGAATTTCTGGGTGCGTGGTGGGCTTCTAAGACAGCCAGGGCTGCGCATAGAAACCCTGACTTAGAAAACCAAACTAAAACAAAGAACCAACTGAGCAAACAAAGACTTTGAAGTTGAGGGAAAGTAAAAGCCTTGACAAGCCTGACAGAGCTAAATATTTTATCTTTGGAGCAAAAATGTATATGAACATTTAAGGGAAGTACATGTCAAAGAATGTCAGAAATGGACTGTCCACTTGCTAGGTCTGAGGAAGCCCAGTTAGACCGTCATGCAGATTCTCAGTCAGTTCCCTCGATATTTTGAGGCTGAGGATGTTCTTATTAATTTTAAGCTATTAGCTGTGCCAATTTTCAGTTGGACTTAAGTGAAAGTATCTCCCGAGGGTAAGAATTTTATTGAGCTGTTTTTGAACACTAAAGCTTAAAAGGAAAAATAGTTGTACCCTGAGTTCCTTTATGTTCAAACTTTTCTTTTTTTTCCTTCTTCTTGCCCGAGTTAGAAAAAACACATATAAGTTAGAATCCTAAGCTGACGTGCCGCTTTTCCCTCTTCTTGCAACGCTTTGATGTCCAGAGAGGCAGGCTCCTTTTGTTTTGAGAAACACATTTGTTAAATCCTTCCTCCTTTCATCATTTAGTTCATCTCCCAGAAGTACTTTCTCTTCTTCGTATTAACGTGGTGGTAATGCCTCAAATACAAGTTTCGTTTTCTCTTTTCCTCCACTCAAAACAGTACTCCTCCCAACTTGATTTCACTTCTTGGAGATTAGAAAATATACTTCCTCATGTTAAAATTTCCATAGTCTTCAACAGAGCTCTGTACATAGGGGACTCTCAGGGCTACTCTCAACTAAGATTGACCCCCCCCCCCCCCGAGATTGTTCAGACACTGAGCCATGAACCAGGCAGCATACACCAGCTGATACGAGGTCCCCAACACATACCCAGTAGAGGACTGCAGAGTCTGGACCCAGTCAAAGAAGATACACCTAACCCTGGAGAGACTTGAGGCCCCAGGGAGTGGGGAGGTCTGGCAGAGTGGGGGTGGATGGGTCGGGCATCCTCTTGGAGACAAGTGTGGGATGGGGGAGAAGAGTTATGGAGATTTAGAACAGTTAGAGGGCCGATTGGGAGGGGGATTAAGACTAGACTGTAAAAAAAGATTAAATATATCTACCTGAAGACCACTCTTGGGAATATACTCAAAAGATGCCCCACCATGCTACAGGGGCACGTGTTCCACTATGTTGTTTGTGATAGCCAGAACCTGGAAAAACAACCCAGCTGCCCCACAATGGAAGATGGGATACAGAAAATGTGGTTCATTTACACAGTGGAATACTGTTCAACTATTAAGAATGAGGACATCCTGAGTTTTGCAGGCAAATGGATGGAACTAGAAAATACCATCCTGAGTGAGGTGACTCAGACCCAAAAGTACATGCATAGTATATACTCACTAATAAGTGGATATTAGTCTCCCCGCAAAAAAGTGCCAAATATCCAAGATACAGCCCACAGAACTCTAAAAGGACAACAAGCTGAAGTGCCCAGTCTGGGTTCAGTCAGAGAAGATGTACCGCACTGAAACTCAAGAGGCTGGAGGCCCCAGGAAATGGAGAGGTCTGGTAGGGTGGGGGATGGGCGGTGGAGACTTCCTTGTGGAGACAGTGTAGAGGAAGAGGTATGGGATGTGGAACAGTTGGAGTGTGGACCTGGAGGGGAATAAAATCTGGAGTTTAAAATAAATAAATTAGGAAAAAATAAAAGGAAAAGAAAAATGAGAAAAAAATTTCTTAATGTCACATTTAGAAAATGAACTCCTTCTTCTTATATTTTTGGTTGTGAGCCTAGCCTTTAACGGCTGAGCCATCTCTCCAGAACTAACTAGTACCCCCTGAGCTCATGTCTCTAGCTGCATATATAGAAGAGGATGGCCTAGTTGGCCATCATGGGGAAGAGAGGCCCCTTGGTCATGCAGACTTTATATGCCCCAGTACAGGGGAACGCCAGGGCCAAGATGTGGGAGCGGGTGGGTAGGGGAGCAGGGCCGGGAGTGGGGGAGGGTATAGGGAACTTTCTGGATAACACTTGAAATGTAAATGAAGAAATTATCTAATAAATGTTGGAAAAAAATAAGAAAATAAAGAGTTGAATTAAGAAAAAAAAAAAAAAAAAAAAAGAAAGAAAGAAAATGAACTCCTTCCTCTCCATCTCAGGAAATCAAAGTTTATTTTTAATGTCCACATTTTATAGGAGTTTCTTGCCAATTTACTAAAATAATTGTTAATGCTATGTGTTTTCTTATTATTTACCAATCTGCTGATGAGATTGTTGAAATAAAAATTTAAAAAAATCATCAACATGTTTTTTTTCAAAATCACTTTGCATTTTAGTTGAAGACTTTTAATTTTTGTAAATATATCTAATATCGTATTTTTCATTTTAGAGACTTGGGCAATTGAACCCTTCTTATCTTTTTGAGATTAAGATTTATTTATTAAATGCAGTTGGGTGTCTATAAGTACTAACAAGGCAGTTGTGAATAACAAGATTCCAGTATCAATGATGAAAGTTTGTACCATGACTCAGTGACGTTTGTTCTGTGCTTCTTCATCTGTTGAAATCTTAACCATTCATGTAGTGGTATGTGAAATTGATTTAGATATGGCGGCAAAATCCTCCTAAATAATATTAGTTCCCTTTTAAAGAATTAAAGAAGTCCATGATGTATAGAGCCTCTTCTCTTGCATGTATATGATTATTGACAGGGTCTCACTAGGCTACCTACATAAGCCCAGAACTCTGTCTTCCTTGCTCAGTTCCTTAGGTACTGGAATAACAGATTTGTGCCACCACATCTGCCCCATTCACCTCCCCCCCCCCAAATACCTTGGAATTCTTGAGGCCTGTCCTATTAAGCATACGAGTGTGGAGGGACGTGGTCATCATTTATCATTTAGAAATTCACATAGGGTGCTTCCTTTCATTGTTTCTCATTGTGTTGTCTACTTACTTAACTTTCATGCAGTTCATGTAATAGGACGATTCCAACCATGAGACTGTGAAAAGACCTGTTACGACACAGAAAACCACTTGTTTAGATTTCAATGAATCACTCAACTGTGTTGGACCCACAGCTGGCCATTGACCAGGGAGAAATGGAGTTAGCAGTGACATTAAATGTACCATATGATTCCTTGATGATAAACTTCATGTTCTGCCCAAACTCTAGCCACAACCACGTGGATTAAATTGTCTTTGCTGCCATTTATTATGCTCGGTAAGTTAGAAATTTTATTATATATTGATTTCCTGCTGTGAATGCCTGCAAACCTTTGTGCTCTCAACACTGCCATTGATCAGGTATCAATTATTTTTTACTCTCCAAGCACAGAACATATTAAACTGATTCTGGATTTATCTGCTACATGCTAAAGGGCCTGACCCCAATTTTTCTGCTAAAGGCCTTTTAGCTCCAGCTTTAAGAGCAATTTTGTTTCTGACAATGTTGTGCTCTTGCCTGGGAATCCTTCCTTGTCATTTATTTAGCTGGGGAACAGGATTGAGTCGGTGCCAGGGATCATTCCTAGAGATTTTGTGGTGGCTGTCCTTGGTTTAATGAGCATCAGGGAGTATGTATTAGTTGGGAGATAAACTACTATAACAACAGTCATAAATCAAATTTAAAAGTGGTAGGTGCTTTACAAAATAAACAAAAAATGATGCATTTGTGCAAATCCACTGCATTTCATTTTTCTCTGTTCTCTGTTACAAACGTTGCCTAAGAATGTCACCTAGAACTCTAATAAATTTACTGATTCTTTTCCTATTTTGATATTTTCTCAAAGATGCCTGCTTCTTAATACACATTTGAAAGCAGAGTGTATTATTCGCTAATCAGAAAAATTAATGTATAAATGTTTGTAACTTAAGCATTATGAGATAGAGAACATGAAGTTAATTAAATACCATTTTAATCATCTCCTTGAACAGGAATCTGGTGAACCCAAGTCTCAGTAAATTGTTAAGCGCTATTTTCTCATAAGTGAGGCATTTTAGTCTATAGATGAGCAACCTCTGTGTCAAATAACTTTGGGGTTTTATCAATGCCAGGTGAAGATTAGGGTATTGAAAGCTTTCCTGCAAACTCTAAACTGAAGTCAGACAAAACTGATTTTGAGACTGTACTTTAAATGAATTAAATGTGGTTCTGACTGAAAAAAATTTTCTGGTTCATAATATGTAATAAGGTGGAAAAATTTCCTAATGGTTTCATTAGATTGATTACACTGGCTGTGAGCATCTCATTGGATACCTTCCTTCTCAAATTAGCTTGCTGGTAGAATAAAAAATGACATACCAAGAAATGAATTTTGCTCTCTGGAAAAGATAAACCAGAAGCTGCCAGATATTATTTTGATGCTAATAAATGTTCTTCCTTTTAGCTCCTCCTTGAGGATTGCAGCAAATTTCAATACTCATGAATAACCTGGAAATCTTGAAAAAGTTAAAATGTAGAGTCACAGCCTAGGATAGTGCCCACGTCTCTGCATTTTTCAAGATGTAGTACTAATGCCGTTGGGATCATGTGTCAGTGGTGAACAACAAGATCACACGTCACAGACTTTGCACAGTAAACTTTCTCTTGTCTTCCATAATTTTCTCACATATTGCCAAAAAAGCCACCTAGACTGGAAATTGTTTTTCCTCATGGTTGAAAGCATGATCTCTCATCTAGAGTTTCTATTACTGTGGTAACATACTAATCCCATGGAGTCATTTTCATGGTTAAAATTGCTTCTTATAAGATGACCCTAGCTTGCATCTAGCAGATATAAAGACTAACCAGCACACTCTCATTCACTGCTCTGATCTGAGCACACACAGTACCTGTAACTTACAATGAACACTCATTGAGGGGGTATTAATGAATTCCAAGTCAATCAGTGGCTGAAGAAAAAGGGATTCAGGGATTGCAATCTTTCATACGAGTACAGGATGAATATAGCTGCATAAAGATTCATTTATAGGGCCAGGAAAGATATCAGTGGATGAAGATGTTTGCCTCCAAGTTAGACAACCTGAGCTCTACCACTGAAATACATTCATATAGTGGTTGGAGGAAAAAACAAACAACAACAAAAAAAACCAACAACAAAAAAAACTTCTGGGGGCTGGTGAGATGGCTCAGCGGGTAAGAGCACCCGACTGCTCTTCCGAAGGTGATAAGTTCAAATCCCAGCATCCACATGGTGGCTCACAACCATCTGTAATGAGATCTCTTCTGGAGTGTCTGAAAACAGCTACAGTGTACTTACATATAATAAATAAAATAAATCTTTAAAAAAAAAAAACTTCTGGAAGTTGTCCTTTAACCTTCATAAAAGTTATATGCTTACACACACACACACACACACACACACACACACACACACACACACACCTCACACCAAATAAACAAACCAACAATCAATAAATACATATTAAACAACATATTAAATACATATTAAAAATTCAGATTGTGTGTAGGTGTTGAGGTGGGTACATGTTTATTGCTCATTTGTGTTAATAACCAAGAGTTATATGATTAGGCCAGGTTAAATCTTTTGTTAAGTGCCTGCCCTGCACACATCACCAAGGAATGGGAGGTCCTGGTGTTTCCCATCCTCCGAGCTACACAATGCCATGATTATGTGTTTAATCTCCTTGCTATGCAGGATATCAAAGAAATATTCCTGGAAATTCATCAAAAGCCTACTGACGAAATGACTTATGTGGATCATATATATATCCATTGATACATGAGATTTGAATTTTGAAACAAAGATTAATACAAAAGTTAAAACGTCAATATAGATAAACAATCAAAAAATGTAAAAGGAATTTAAATTTAATAAAATGTCTTGTGAAAGAAGAAGACCAGAAGTGGAGTAAAGAAGCTATTTGAAAATGCATCAGGAGTAAAACACAATCTGAAACCATTTTCCAGTAGAGATATACCAGGAAAAGCCACCATGCAAATGTATTGTCAGTTGTATTTTCACAGAGCAAAGCAGGTGAAAACAGTGCAGTTTGCAGATCTGGGCCAGTAGATGAGCCATTATCATATCATTTATACCCTCCAGACAACCATTTTTTTTATAATAAAAATGAGCTTCAGATCTCAAAGAATATACTTAAGAAGAAGAACAAAATTTATTCAAAAATTACCAAGCATCTAATTTGTGATTCTAGCAAGCATGTGTATTTTTAGAATAGACACATGTTTAAGATTTTTTTAATCTAAAGAAAATTATCTGTAGCACAATTTTATAGTTGTTTTTAAAGCCTATTTTAATGTAAGAAGAAATGTTTCAGAGGACATTAAAAAATTGCAGCAGGAAGTTTTGAGGGATTTCTTTGTGTTTAAAGGGTTGATATTTAATGGAAAACCATGTAACATTAGACTTCAGGAAAATAGAATAGAATTTCAAACTCTATATAAGTAAGTACTTTGGTTCTCAATGACAAACATGAACCATTCAACACACTGGTAAAGTCTGAGCTTTAGAATCTAAAGGTCTTAGAGAATATTAAGATTTTATATCCAAAGATTTTTTTTTAGTATGTGCATGTATATTTTAAATATTGTGTAAATAAAACAATTTAAACATAAAAATTTATTTAATACACTTTTAATCCATTCTTTTTGAATTAATTAACTATAATATTTACTATTATGTGGGGACTGGAGTATATAGCTCAGTGGAGCTGTACTGATTAATATGTACAAGGCTTTGGCTGGGTTCAATGGCAACACCAGAATCAATTATAAGAAAGAATAAATAACTGTTTGCCATGAAGTAGCAATAAAAGGGCTAATAATGGTTCTTTTGATTTTAATTTAACAACTTTATTTAGGAATCAGTGATAGACAAAACGCTGTTCACATATGAAGCATGCAATTCAGAAAGCTTTCTAGTGTTCCTTTGTTATCCACCGCATGCACTCTTCTGTCTCATGCATTTGCCAAAATAGCATTTTGTATAAATGGAATTATACAGTCTCTGTGCCTTTTGTCTGGCATCTTTCACTTAGCAAAATTACTGCTGATTCTTTGATGTTATGAGACATTAGTGGTTTATTCTCTTTCAATTGGATTAGAATTCCATTTAATAAACAGAAATTTTTCCTTTTTGAAGTGAAAGTTTCCCAAGCATCCAAGTCTTTTCAGGATGTCTCAAACCAATAAAAATTAAGGCATATGTGTTCATATGTTGGGTATAGAAGTGGTGATACATAGTGTTCTCTTTTTGGTGTTCTATTAGCTAACAATTAAGATATTTATTTCATTTTATTTATTTGTGTATGAATGTATGCATGAATGTGTGTATGTGCAGAAAAGGGATACCAGAGTCCTTGAAACTAGAGTTGTCAACTGCTGGGTGCATTTTGGGACTATGAAACAGCACCCTGCAACAGCAAATGTTCTTAACAGCCTGAGCCATATCTCCAGCCCCTTCTGAGCTAACTTTGACCATTATTTTGAACATAGTAAAGTGTGGATACAACTTACTGTAAAACAGTTTATGTAGTGTTCATATGAAATAACAATAAATTATCATATCTGTTTGATGCTCCTCTCGCAGCTTCTGCTTCTAAAGCAATGTTCAATTAGCAGGAGTCGGATTGAAAATATTAGTGCTGATGACATGCCAACTGGGATTTTCTTCTTGAAAAACTCACAAAAAGGTAAAAATTTTACATTATGTGTAAAGATATGTATGAAAACACACCGAAAATTTGAATTACTTTCGCTTACTGCATTTGACTCAAGATTTTAGCATATTTAGTGTTTATACCCCTGTTAATCTCAGGGCTACAGATAAGTTTTTAGTATGAACCATATTATAGAAACAATAGAAAAAATGGTTTCAGATTGTGTTTTACTCCTGATGCAGTTTTAAATAGCTTCTTTATTCCAGTTCTGGTTCCTTACTTTCCCAAGAGGTTTTATTAAATTTGAATTCTGTCTGACTCTGATCAACTATAGGCAAATGTGCATGTCTACACTTAATGCAAAGATGTCTAGACTCAGTGTTTATTACACTTTGTCACTTAGGGATGGAGTTAATTATGTGATGCTTAATTCTGACTGGATTAGGCAATAGCTAGAAAATTTCTAACCCCTATTTCTGGTTGTGTCTCTGAGACTGTTTTCAGAACATCCAGTTACAAGGGAAACACCTATCCTGAATGTAAGTATCATCATCCAATAGACTGGGGACTTCAATGCAGGATAAATAGGAAGAAAAGGAGCCAGACTGTGAAAGTTACACTGACTGCTCCTTCTTGGTCTGTGTATACTTGTCTCCAGTTTCTTCACTATCCAGCAAGAACTCACACCAGCATTCACTCCTCTCCGAAGCTTCTAGGTCTTCACCTCTGATTTGTCATTAGCTGCTAGTGATTTCTTTGACTCCTACCTTGAGCAGACATTTGTCATGGGAATATATTGCTCCCATTCTGTAAACCAATCTAATAAATCTCTTACAATTTTGTGTATCCCTACTAAAGAACCCTTACAATAATAGTAACAGGAAAATATGAACTAAGGAAGCATTCATTAAAACAATGCCATGGAAATTATGAAATACATTGCAGTGTAAAAAAGTAGAAAAGGATATTCTTAAATTTCTAAAACTTATTGTTCCAACAGATAAATAATTAGAGAAGATATGAACATATATAAACATATGTAAACATATATGTGCATTTTAATGTATTGATACCTCTTAAGGTCATTTTTATGCTAAAGAGCTGAAAAGTTCAATGAGTTTAGGATGTCAGGCACGAATTGTAGGCATTTTATTATTACTATTTTTTTATTATTTTTCTCACTTCACATGCTTGTATAGTTTGAACATTGAATATTTCACAAATTTCCATCAGAAACTTGGTTTGCAGGTAGATTCTATGGAGAAGTAGCAGAACCTACTATAGGGATGGAACTATAGGGAAGTCCTTAGGGAAGTCCTTGAAGAGGATTGTGAGATGTTGGACCCCTCCTTACTTTCTTTTGCTCCATGGATACCTGGCTCTGCTCAGCTACACACTCCAACTCTGATGTGGTGTCTTACCACAGCCTAAAGCCATTTGGTAAACTAGCCCTGAATCAAATCATGAAAAACATGTGCAAAAATAAAATGTTTGGTTTTAGGTTAATTTTGATAGTCATGGAGAGACCGACATATACAAATGTCTTAATATATTGCTAGATTTGGGTAATTAATTATATTTAACATATTAAAGATAAATTTATTTGAGAAATGAAGACTCTACTCTTGCTGTTAGAGAGAGACAGAGAGAGAAACAGAGAGAGAGGAGAGAGAGAGAGAAACAGAGAGAGAGAGAGAGAGAGAGAGAGAGAGAGAGAGAGAGAGGATAAAAGGTTAGGCATCCTTAGTTAATCTTTGGAAATTAAGTCTGTCTGAGTAAAACCAATCTGGAGAGCTTTTTTATTTCAGGCTTTGGGCCTTTGTTCAGCAATAACTTCAGCCATTTAAAGTAAATTGTCCATTAAAGTACCACTCTAGCTTTTGACAAATTGCATCAAACTGTTTTCTTTCTCTGGGGAAGCACAAACAGGAGCATGGTGGATTTATTTATTTATTTATTTATTGTTTGACAGACAGGTTCCCTGAGCCAGCGGATAAAATGCTTTTAGGGGCTCTATAAGAAATCATGAAGAGGTGATATGTAGTCCAGCAGAGTGCAAGTGAAGATGTTGGATATGAGCAGCTTGTCTCATGTTATGGGTAAATAATATGTCCTCATATCATTGATCACTATGAAAACAGTTTTCACTTTTAACAGGTACTGAGGCAGAAAAGGCTCACTGCTACTTAACAGTTAATGTTATTGAGATACATGAAAATCATCCACATGCCCAGAAGTGTGTACATCACTATTATGGTATCTCGCTTTTTGGCTTTAAAAGTTCATGTATCTAAGGATAGATAAGCAAAAATAAGCCATTTTTAGATGAAATACTTTGTTAAATTAAAATTAACTATAATGAAAGACTTAAATCTAACCAAATAACTGACATTTAGACATGAATGGAATGAAATACTTTAATTTTTGAATAATTTCAGCAATATCAATAATATTTCTTTACAATATATAGTCATGAAAATTGTGCCTCTTAAAACATTTACTTTAGCTTTGATGATTGATATATTGTAATTGTGTAAGTTTTTGGTAGTAAAAAATTTCAATTAAAGGCTGCCAACTAAATATTCTTACTTGCAAATGTGGGATTGAAGTCATATTTTAAATTACTAAAACTCTACTTAAATGTTTTTATTTTAGGGATTATTTCACGATCTGCTACAATTTACAGAATATAATGTTCAGTTTTAAAATCTGGAACTCTATGAAAATGCAAGTTTCCTTATGCCCATAACTGAAAAATTTGAAGATAGTATGCTTGTTATTTCTTATGCTTTGTTCATTTGAACTTTTCTAGTGTCTCCTATTAACGGATTTGGTTGTGCACACCTTTAGCAGTGAGTCTAATCCCTGAGAGAAGCCAGGTAGCTTTGGTTTAACTTAATTTCTGTATGCCAGTTTACTAAAGTTTCTTTCTTTCTCTCTCTTTCTTTCTTTCTTTCTTTCTTTCTTTCTTTCTTTCTTTCTTTCTTTCTTCCTTCCTTCCTTCCTTCCTTCCTTCCTTCCTTCCTTCCTTCCTTCCTTCCTTTCTTTCTTTCTTTCTTTCTTTCTTTCTTTCTTTCTTTCTTTCTTTCTTTCTTTCCCTATATCCTCCCCCATCCCCCGCCCTGCTCCCCTACCCACCCACTCCCACATCTTGGCCCTGGCCTTCCCCTATACTGGGGCATATAAAGTTTGCATGACCAAGGGGCCTTTCTTCCAAATGATGGCCCTCTAGGCCATCTTCTGCTACATATGCAGCTAGAGACACGAGCTCTAGGGGTACTGGTTAGTTTATATTGTTCTTCAACCTATAGGTTTGGAGACCCCTTCAGCTCCTTGGATACTTTCTCTAGCTCCTCCATTGGGAACCCTGTGTTCCATCTAATAACTGACTGTGAGCATCCACTTCTGTGTTTGCCAGGCACTGGTATAGCCTCACACGAGACAGAGACAGCTATATCAGGGCCCTTTCAGCACTATCTTGCTGGCATACGCAATAGTGTCTGTGATTGGTGGCCGATCAGGGGATGGATCCCCGGCTGCAGCAGTCAAGACAGGGTTTCTCCATGGTGCCCCGACTGTCCTGGAACTTACTCTGCAGACCAGGCTTGCCTTGAACTCACAGGGATCTGCCTGCCTCTGCCTCCTGAGTGCTGGGATTAAAGGCATGTGCAACCCCACCTGGCTCATCACCACCTTTCACTTATTTCTCCTGGTTGGTAGACTTATTTCTTTGAAATCTCAGCTGTCTTACATTTGGCTAAAAGTGAACTCTGCCAGCTGGATCCACCAGTGTTTTGTCATGTCCTCAGGCCTCTGTGGTCCCCCTCCCTCTCTTTTCTCTGGCACATTAAGATTGTCCAGGCCCATTTTCTATCTTCACGGCCTCAGTCAGCTTCGTTTCCAAGAATACCCAATTTCTTTGGTTTGATTCCACTTACAGTGATACAGGAGTGATTAGAGCATAGAGAAGCCTTGAGTATAAATCATCATAGTGAGTGGTTAACAACAATTGAATATACTTGTGTGCAAGAATTTATAATTTCAGGAATAAAAGTAGCTCAGTGCTTACAGAAGGAAAGATGTGCAGATTAAATAATTATTTTTCTACTTTGGATCTTTATTTTGAGCACCTGAGGGAGTTTTATAAATGCACGTGTGTGAGTCGATGCCAAGAGACCCTGACTGAATTATATTTATAGGTTGCCAGGACATCAAAACATGTGACTTCCTATCTGGTTCTAACATAAGCTGACATTGAGAGTTTAAAAATTAGTCTTTTAGACTAAGACAATTTCTTTCTATATATGATTCCAGTGAACCTCACCATTTCCATGTAATGAGTCTCCGGATATGAGGGACAGCCCACCAGAACCCACCATCCTGGCTTAGCTTGGTTCTCATTCAAAAAGCTTCCAAGAGATAGAAGTTATCTCTAGAAGATGAGAGTTCTTTTACATTGCTTATTTGGATCACAACATTACAGCTAAAGGCCTTTTCTTTCACCATGGACTGAAATGTGTTTGAAAGAAAGTGAGGGCTGCCTTCATCTCTTTTCCCATGGACTCATGCTGTCCTGTTGGATGCGGGGTACCTGAGAGTTTCCCAGGAAAGTAGCTATGGAAAGACAAACCTCACAGATTATCATTTTACCTGAGAGGTTTATAGAACTGATTTTTACACTACCTGACCCCCTTTCCCAGGTTCTGTCACAAGCATTATTGTAATAAGAATGATTCCAAATCTTCCAATTTCATAGCAGTCAGAATTACCTGATACTCTATTAATGAAAAGAAACCATTTTGTGACATAGCAAACCAGATTCCCCAGCCCAGTTCCAGACAGTCGGAAAGGCATTGGTCAGCATGGAATCGATGGACTTTAGAGTTACACTTGGTGAAACCAGATCACCACAGCAGTTGGAAAGATGCCAGGATGGACACAGCAGTGATATCCCCTTAAGAAGCTTTGAGCTAGATAAAGGACCCAAGGAGATGAAGGGATTTGCAGCCCCATAGGAAGAACAACATTATAAACCAAACAGTACCCCCAGAGCTCCTAGGGACTAAACCACCAACCACAGAGTACACATGGAGGGACCCATGGCTCCAGCCGCATATGTAGCAGATGATGTCCTTATGGGACATCGGTGAGAGGAGAGGCCCTTGGTTATATGAAGGCTCGATGCCCCAGTGTAAGGGAATGCCAGGACAGGGAAGAGAGAGTGGGTGGGTTAGTGAGCAGGAGGAGGGGAGATGGAATAGGGAGGTTTTCTGAGAGGAAACAAGGAAAGGAGATAACATTTGAAATGTAAATAAAGAAACTATCTAATAACAATTTTTAAAAAGAAGCTTTGAGTTTATTGAATCCAACAAAGTTTTCTCTGCTCTGCAAAGAGTCTCTTGCTTTGGTCCTTTCACAGTTGCTAATAAGGGAAACACTGAAATCAGCAAGTTCCTGACTGGGAATAAGCTAAAAGTGGCTTTTGAATATTTTTTCCGCCTACTTAGCAAATTTCTCTTGTGACAATTGGTTGTTATTTGGGGTTTCATATGGTGAGGAGGAAGCACAAGAAATATTCAATAATTTGGGGCATGAATATTCCCTTTATATATTTGTAACCGTTATTTTGATTCTATTTGAGATTTATGATTGATCCTTGGCATGTGTCCTCTGGGTATTGCCATGAAAAAATAAAAATCTTGTAAAAGAATTTTCCAGGACTTCTGCAGAACTTCTCTTTTGTTGAAATTCTAGTTTTCTTTAACATTTGATTGTCAGTTTTTGGAGAACTAGTCTAACAAAGGAGTGGATAAAAATACATACAAAATAGGTCTGTTGGAAGACCACCACATTAAATTTGGGAAACCTTGTTTAAAGTGATTGCCTACTGAAAAAAAATTTAATCAAAAGTTTTAATCATATCTCTGTTTACTGATGTTAAATGAAGGTTTCAAAGGTAGCAATCAATAAACAGACATAAAAGCTTATCCAGAATAAATGAAAGGATGTAATAAAACGACTCACTAAGCTCAAGTGCCTCCTACCTACAGCCACTGATAAAATATTAAAAGATTTTCCTTGTGTAATGCCTCTGGAGAGCCCTCTTGCTGATATACTAGACTGTGATTGACAACTTTGAGACCTTGCTGGAAGCCACAAAAGTGTATCTATAATATTATGCTCAATTGCGTAAGTTTTTCTTTCTAAATGGGGCTAGAAATAACATACCGCAGAGTGGTGGGTTTTTAAGAAACAGAATACTCTTCCCAGTCTAAATGAAGTTTAATTGCCTTGTTATTAGACACTCTGCACTTCAGGAATGTAAAAAGGAAAACAAAGCCTAAAATCAAAAGCATAAGCATTAGGAGTAAATAATACTTAAAGATATATTAACTAGTTCTGGAGGGGTTAAGACCTAACTGACAGAAATTATAGACAGGAAAGTGATAAGTTTAGAATACAAAGTGTTCCTCCAGCAGTTCATGTGTTGAAAATCTATTCTTTGACTAGTGGTATTCTTAGGGAGGTGCTTAAAAATGTTAAGATGTGGGAATAGCAAGAAGTAGGTCACTGGTAGCTGGCCTTTAGAGAAGTGTTTTCTGTCTGGTTCCTGTCCACCTTGAAGTAAACAGTCCTCTTCCATACATGCTCCTATCATCATGACGTCCAGTCTCTTCTAAGACCTAAGAAAATGGAACCACTGACCACAGACTGAAAGGTCTTCAGCTCTGATCTAAAATAAGTATATCCCTTTTTAAGCTAGTCCACTAGGTATTTCTGTCAAGGTCCTGGAATATAAAAGGAAATATTTTCTGTTACTAATATATTTTGTAAGCACAGTGATGGGTCTAATTGATTTATGTGCATCATTTTTATTGATCTCCTAAAAGCCCAATAATATCAGTGATCACATCTCCACATTTTTCTTAGAATTCAGAACCCCAAATTCAGAAAAGTAAGGAAGGTTTTTTTTCAAGTTCTTAATATGAAAAAGACTTAACTTGAATTGGAGTCCAGATAAACTTAACTGCAAGTATCTCCATGAAATGAGCTGACTGTAAGGACCATGATAGAAAGGGACTCTGAGGAACTTTGCAAGGACCTATGTGAAGATGTATGGTAGAGGGAACAGATAGCAGAAGTAGAAGAGAATGTCATTTATTCCCTAGGTGAGCTCCATCAGTGGATTAATAGAAAGGACAGAAGAAGACAAGTCCAGTGATGCTGTTGGGTTTATATTTGACTTCATGCAGACTTTGGGCATGGAGTACTTTCCTTGCTTATTCGTTTATCACATTATGATTTGAGAGTTCAGTGAAAATTACAGTGTAATCCTGAGGTCATTAGTGGTTTTAGCATGTGGGGAAGCCATCATATATACTGAAAGGACTTCTTGGTTAGAAAGTAAGAAGAGGAAAAATGTGTAGAAAGAATATTGGTCTTGTGAAGATTATATGCCCCAGTACAGGGGAATGCCAGGGCCAGGAAATGCGAGTGGGTGGGTTGGGTAGCAGGGTCGGGGGACGGTAAAGGGGACTTTGGAGTGGAAACTAGAAAAAGGGATAGCATTTGAAATGTAAATGAAGAAAATATATAATAAAGAAATTAACATTAAAAATAATATTAATTGAAATAAAAATAGTAAGAATATAAAAAAGTTGAAAGGAAGAGCCCTGACATGACATTTTGAGACAAGGAATCTCCAAAGATTTTCTTGGGCCATATACTACTGGGACTATTGCCTACCCATAAGAGCAGTTTGTTTTTTCCAGTACGACTCCCTTCGAGGAAACTATTCCTTTCCAAATGGTAATCAATTGGAGATTACTTTTGGGTTAGAGATGTGCCCACTTCTCCTTCCAGGTCTATAGCCCCATCTGGTGCAGACCCATGCAGGCTATGTGCTGCCTCAATCTCTGTGAGTTCATATGTGCAACAATCATGTTAATTTAGAAGTTCTTGTTTGTAGATATCTTACATCTGCCACTAGCTCTTACTATCTTCTACTTCTTATTCTATGGGCTTCTTTGAGCCCTTAGAGGAGGAATCTGATGGTAATATCCACTTTGTGGCTGAGTGTTCTGAGGTCTCTCACTCTCTGCATAATATCTAGCTGTGGTCTCTGTAATTGTTCCGATCTGATGCAGGAGGAAGCTTGTCTGATCATGGTTGAATATAGATCTGAGTATAGAAGAATGTCATTAAGAGTCATTTAATTACTACTTAAAACAAAAGAAAAGAAAAGAAAAAAAAACAAAACAGTAGCATTTGTTTTTATCTTAAGTGCCTGGGCTATCTAGACTCAAGTTCTTGATTACCCAAGCAATGTTGAGTATAAGTTCCATCTTGTGGGGTGGACCTTAAATCAAATCAGATATTGGTTGCTTACTTCCACAAAATTTATGCCATCATTGCACTAGCATATCTTGCAGGCAGGACAGCATTGTAGATCCAAGTGTTAGTGTCTGTGTTGTTGTTTGTGGTTCTCTTTTGGTAGCCTGGAGAGTACCTTCCCGTCCTAACAACAGCTAGGAGTGAAGTCTCTGTGTAGAAAGCAGCTCAACTTTCCTACATTTAATAACTTATATCATGTCTTTGGCAATGGAGCATCACAGGCAGTTTGTCAGTTTGTTGAGAACAAACTATACTCTTGGCAGGCTAGGTTATATGTGAGTTCACATAGGACTCCTTAGTCCAGCAACTTAATTAGATGTAACACAATCCTGATATTGGAATTATATCTTTGATGTTATAGCTAATATCTATATATAAATGACTACATACTATATTTTGCTTCCTGGGTGTGGGTTTACTCATTCAGCATGATGTTTTCTAGTTCCATCCATTTGCCTGTAAATTTCATTTTCTTGAAATAGCAGAGTAATACCCACTGTGTAAATGTATTACATTTTTTAATCCATTCTTCTCTAGAGGAACATTATGTTGTTTCCAGTTGCTGGCTATTATAAACAGAGCAGCAATGAACATGGTTGAGCAAGTGTACCTGTGGTAGGATAAAGTGTCCTTTGGTTATATGCCTGAGTGGTATAGCTGGATTTTGAGGTGGATTGATTCTCATCTTCCTCAGGAACAACCACAAGAATTTGCATAGTGTATGTACAAGTTTGTGCTCCCACCAATAATAGATGAGTGCTCTCCTTACTAGTTCATAGATGAGTGTTCATCCTTGCTAGTATGAATGTAACTTTTTTTTTAAATTGATCTTAGCCATTATGACAGTTATAAGATGAAATCTCAAAGTAGTTTTGCTTTGCATTTCTCTGATGACTAATGATAACATTCACTCCTTAGTGTTTCTCAGACATTCGAGTCTTCATACATACACCCCACTTTCTTTTAGTGTACTAGTGTTTTATTGTTTTATTGTTTGTTTGTTTGTGTTTTTTTAAATGAAATTAGGTGGCTCTTAAATTGGTATATGGATATTAAGGATTGTGATGTCCTCTTAGTAGGTTTTTCCTTTGATGAGTTTGCATTACCCTTCCCTATGTCTTTTGATTAGTTTTGGTTTGTAGTCTATTTTGTCATGAGATGATGTCTATCCTTGATGTTAAGGTGTGTTTCTTGGATACAGCAGAAGGTTGGATCCTGCTTTCTCATCCATTCTTTTAGTCCTTTATCTTTTTACTGCAGAATCGGAACCTTTATGTTGAGAGATATTAATAAGCAGTGTTTGTTAATTCCTGATACTTTGTTGTGGTGTATTTACGTGTGTGTGTGTGTATGTGTGTGTGTGTGTGTGTGTGTGTGTGTGTGTGTGTGCATGTACATGTTTCCTTTCTTTTGATTTGGTCTTCTGGGATTATTTAACTCTTGTGATTGCCTTCCAGAGTTGGTGGCTGGGATAAAAGAATGAGTTGGGGAAGAAGATTGGAGAGAAAGAAAGGCCCATGTGACCTACTGGAGATGGGGGGGAGGGTAGCTGCCTGCTATCTGCTTATGTTGCAGAAGATGGCCTAGTTGGCCATCATTGGGAAGATAGGCCCCTTGGTCGTACAAGCCTTATAAGCCCCAGTACAGGGGAACGCCAGGGCCAAGATGTGGGAGTGGGTGGGTAGGGGAGCAGGGTGGGGGGTGGGGGAGGGTATAGGGGACTTTTGGGATAGCATTTGAAATGTAAATGAAGAAAATATCTAATAAAGATTGGGAAAAAAAGAAAAACAACAATAAAACAACAAAAAAAGGAGAAAAACAAAGGAAAAAAAAAAGACTTAGGAATTAGATTTGAGGTGAAGATCTGCAATTAGCCTCTCTGGCCAGAGTAACTTCAAACATTTTCAATATTTTAGTTTATTTCATTTTATTGTGGTGCTGGGGAGCACATTCAGGTACTCACTTGTGGTTGACAAATATTCTATTTTATTTCTAGTATCATCCATTTTTAACATTTTTGACATTTGTAAAATTTTAATTTTAGAAAGTTAAGGAAAAAATTACCTTTTAGATTTATTTATATTTACTTTGTTTTCTTTTCATTTCTTTGAATCCACCTGAATTTCTATTTTAACTGATTCTCCTTTACCTGAAGAGTTTCTATTAACATTTTTGATTTCATTCTGATATCAATTCTTTCAGTTGTTAGTTTTTTTATTAAGTAGTTTGTTATTTTTTTAAAAGACATTTTTGATTTTGTTTTTTTCCTGGAGAATAATGAACTATTTGGTGCCTTCTTCTTCTTCTTCTTCTTCTTCTTCTTCTTCTTCTTCTTCTTCTTCTTCTTCTTCTTCTTCTTCTTCTTTCTTCTTTCTTCTTCTTCTTCTTTCTTTTCTTTTCATTTTTTAAGTTGTTTTGATTTTTGGCATTTTTAAAATTAGATATTTTCTTCATTTACATTTCAAATGTTATCTCCAAAGCCCCCTATTTCCTCCCCCTGCCCTGCTCCCCAACCCACCTACTCCCACTTCTTGGCCCTGGCATTCCCCTGTCCTGGGGCCTCTCCTCCCATTGATGGCCGACTAGGCCATCCTCTGTTACACTGACATAGCTCTCTCTTGTGAGGCTATGCCAATCCCTGGCAAATATAGATGTGGTGGCTTCTTTTTATTTCAGTATTAGACTCACATCATCTCGTGGCTATGATTTGTATAATATATAACTAGAATTCTGTATTAATTGCTACCTTTGTCATTTTCAGTGTTCTTTCATTTTAAGCCTTTCTACCTATTCTCACCCAGGAACATCTTCCTTCTGATGATGTACTTCCATATTTAGAATTCACATTTGGTTATTTTTCATAGTTTGAATCTCTCTTTTGTGTTAATCAATTCTCTGCTCTCTTGAGAATGTGGAACTATTCTAGCTGCTCTTCACAGTGCTCTGTCCTGCCCATTGTGTCACACCAGAGCTTTTCTGTGTCTGTTTCTATTACCTGACTTTTATCCAGGTAAGAGTTTATGTCTTTCTGGTTTTGAAGATTTACTATTCTATGCTATGTTAGAGATTATGAGTGTCTTTATTTGGATGGTTAGAATGCTGATGTTTGAAGAGAAATTTTAGTTATTTTCAACAATGTAGATTCCTGTGGGCTCACTTTCAGCTCTGAAGGGACAGATGGAGAGCATGCTAGTTTGGGGATGATTGAATGAAAGATTTTACAAGCAGCAATCCCTTTCTCATCAACTAGGACACAAAACTTTATGTCTCCATCTCATATTTCTATAGGCTGGAAGTGCCTCAAGGCAAGAATCTGTGGTAGTTTTGTGGCTAACTTCATTTACTTTCCATGTTTCAGCCACAAGTCCAATTTGCTTCTTTTCCAGGGCCCTGAACATTCGTGTCAAGGTTTTTTTTTTTTTTTTTTTTTTTTTTTTCAGAGAACTATACCTTCAGTCCTTCTTTAAACACTGTGAATAAATCGATGACATCAAAACTATCTTAATAGGGTATAAACCAATGATTGTAGGTAAAAAGTAATATATAGTCCCATTATAAAGAGGACATTCTTTTCTAAATAATTCTACCTAAACATGAAGCTTATATTTAATAACTATACAAAATATGAGGCAAAATATAAATTTTGGAACAAACTAATTAATCTATATAAATTTTGATGACTAACATTTCTTCTATAGAATATATATCTGAATGTAACTGAATATTTGTGTTTTACATCCACATTTTATTATTTAAAACATTGTATTTGGTTAAACATATAATGTATTGCTTCTAATTGAATATCAAATTTAAAATCCATACGCATAACTAAATATGCTATAAAATATTCAATAATATTACACTTAAACAAGAATATCACAATAAATATTTCTAAAACATTTATAATAATACTTTTAAAAGAAGAATAAAAATTCAAAGTAAGCCTTTTGTTTGAGTTTATTAGGAAAGCCAGGTCACATTTCTATAATGGTGAGAAAGGAGCCATCAGAACAAATAGGCAACAACATTACAAACAAGGACTTTGAGTCCATGTGACATAAGAGCCAGCACTAAGTCAAATTCACAAGGGTAGGGCAAGTTTCTCACAGCTATAAGCGGGGCCTGTGAGACAGCTGAGCAGGTACATGGCACCTGCAGCCAAGCCTGACTACCAGGGTTCAATCTCTAGAACCTACTTTGTAGAAGAACGAACTGTACAAGTTGTTCTGTACCTCCCCCCCCCCCACTCTATGGCAAATATGCATGTCTGTACACATACATAAATAAAATATATAGGAGGGTCATTGAACAAAGTTCCAATTTTCTCAAAGGCCAGTTTGTGTTTCCAAGGCATGGCTATGTAATACTCAACACTGAGGATAACAGAAATTGCCAATGAGTGGTACACATAATTATAAATATTCTTTATGTTTGGTCCCATAATTTAATGTTTAGAAAAATTATAACCAACATCAGGATTTGCTGTGAATTTAACGACTAATCTCAATTCACACAGTTATATCAAAATAGCTTTCATCATGTGGTCATGGTTCTCTAAAGCATTGACCTGTGTATGTCAAAGTTTATAAACATTTACTTTGTCCCTATCTTTTACAATATTTTTGAAATTATTCCTCTCACCATTTATGCTCTTTTGGTTTTATACCTTCTGTGGAAACAATCTACTTTAGCTGTGGTCAAAAACCAAGTTCAACACTGCTAAGCCCTGCTCTCTTTCTTTTTCCACTGTCAGGGACTGAAACTGCTAAGCCCTTCTCTCTTTCGTTTCTCATGCCCAGGGATGAAAGGATAGGAATAAGGTTTACCATCTTTTCCAAATGCTTGTTTGCTATATGTATAACTTTTTGCCACATATATCTTTTTATTTATTTATTTATTTTGTCAAAATGATTCTAGCACAGGATTCTTCCCCACAATGAGCCAAATAAATGCCTCATTTATTCAATGTAATATCTGTATTCAACATCCTGAAATTAAGTTCTTGGTTAGTTTTCTTATCTATTTTTAAGTATGGAGTTATTTGATACAATCACATATTATTATTCATTAATTGTCTCTTTATGTTAATGAGAGCAATCTGATACGGTGAAATAATTAACAACTTATTGTTATTCATCATTGCAAGGAAAGGGGCATTCTGTTCAAAATCTGTGTAGGTTTCAATAATTGGTTCATTGAGTCAATAAAAAAGAAATTACCTTTCTTAATTTTGCAAAAGCAATTTGTATAAAGATCTTGGGGCTTTTAAGAACAAGAGAGAAAGAATGATCAATCTTCTAGAAGAAATAGATTTGATGAACTTATTATGATACTGATATTTTTAAAAGGCAGAACATGTACTCCATTTGAGAAGTTTTAATTTTATATTTTTACTCATTTTATATTTTACATTTCTACTTATCTTTATAATTTAGAGTTAGGTTCTACTTATAAGGTCTAGTTTTTAAAAGACTTTGTGCAACTTTCTTTAAAAAGTACTTTAAGTTTTAGGCAATTTTATGTTTACAAAAGAGTTGAAAGTAGAAATGATTCCTGTACATCCCTCCCCCTCCCCCCAGCTCCCACTATACATCCTTCCAGTCCCATCAGTACTGTATTTACTATTTTCAAGGGTTCCAAGGTTTGGTAAATTTAAAAAAGCTTTTATTTATATCAGTGTGAGAGTTGTGGAAGGAATCAATTTTTAATTTATTTGAACAAATTCTAAGGAAAGAGATTGCTGGGTTTATGGTAAGAATATATTTAGCTTTGCTAAGAAATGGCCAAGTTGTCTCAATGAGGTCACTATTCTGTATTGTCACTATATAATATTAATTAAAAAAATAAAACTAAGGGGAGTCCTCAATGTTTAAGACTACTACTGAGGCTATGGCATGCTCACAAAAAGAGACCTATCATGACTCCCCTCCAAAAAACTCACAAGCAGCTTAAAGAATCAGAGGCAGCTATTTACACTCAACCAATGGACAGAAGTTGCTGATCTCTGTGGTTGAATTAGGGAAAAGCTGGAAGAAGCTGAAGAGGAGGGCAACCCTGTGGGAAAACCAGCAGTCTTAATTAACTTGGATCCCTGAGATCTCTCAGACACTGGACCACCAACCAGGCAGCATACACCAGCTGATATGAGGCACCCAACACATATATAACAGAGGACTGCTGGATCTGGGTTCAGTCAGAGAAGATGACTCAAGAGATTGGAAGCCCCAGGGAGTGAGGAAGTATAGTAGGGTGGGGGTAGGAGTATCCTGGTGGAGACAGGGCTTGAGGGCGAGGAGGTATAGGATGTGGAACAGTCAGAGGGGGGATTGGGAGGGGGATAAAATTTGGAGTGTAAAATAAAAGATTAAATAAATTTTAAAATAAAATAAAACTAAGGGCTAATGGCTGAGGAGATAGCTCAGTGGTTACAATAGTTGCTCTGAAAACATGATATCCTGTGGTCTAGTTCCCAGCACTCATATCAAGACAAAAAATAGCTGCATAGACCTGCAAGCCCAGAATTGTCATGGGGTAGTGGGAAACAGGTCTCGAGAAGCTTTGAGAAGCCAGCCTAGCCCAAACATTAGTGAATGATTTTTTTTTTTTCATGTCAATAAGGCAGAAATCAGTAAAGGAAGATACCTGATGATATGTTCTGCCCTCTGTATGAATAGGCACATAATCTACACATTCACATTCATGTACTACACACACACACACACACACACACACACACACACACACACACACACAAGAACACACCTAGAGAACAAGGGTGATTTGATAGAATATACAATTTCGTACTGATATTTCTCCTTGGAGGTTTTCTTGAGGCTTCATGTTTCACTTACCTATCATAACTTCATTACTTCTGGTACTTCTAATAGGTATATGGCACTTTTGGGAAAATAACATGTAAGGTGACACATGAATTTTGGTTTCTAAGTTAAGAGTCATATGGGTGCTTCTTATTCTATGCTGTCATGTTTTCACGTGATACTTGGGGCTGTAGAAACTATTATGTGGACTTGAAGGAAGCTGGCAAGAAAATTCTCCTAGAGTGGCTTATGGAGATGTCAGAAAGACAATGGTACCCAATGTTTTTAATTAAGACAAACTTGTATAGTTCCTATGGGCATCTTTTTATTTTGCTGAGTATTATATCTCCTTTATTATCAATTTTAATACATTTCTGGCTACTTGTTATGTAAACTATCAGATATATTGACATTAAGCAATATTAAAGTGAGCAGCTGCATAAATGGCTCAGTTGAGAAAGAGCAGGAGGACCCAAGTTTAGGTCTGCAAGGCCCTCATGAAAAGCTAGGAGTAGGGACATATGCCTATAATTCTAGTCTTAGAGATACACAGACAGAAGTATCCCTGGGGTTTTCTGGACACCAATGTCCAATTTTACTGTCAGTTTTACTGACAGCCAGACCCTTTCTCAAAAACTAGGTGAGAGAATGACTGTAGGGACATGTGACATCTGGTCTCCACACAACAGGAAGTTGTTCAGTTATTATAGTCCATTTCTTTTAATCTATGGCATAGTCACAATGAAAATCACATTGTGTGAGAGCAGCTTTGTTCATGAGATGAAACAGTCATTAAGACAGTATAAGAATAGGGAGAAGAAAGTAATCTTCCTTATGTGCTTAAAGCATATAAGGAAGGCTTACATTTGTCTTAAGCATGGAAAAAAGCAGTTGGGCAAACTCCAGTTTGGCACAGCTAGTAACGACTTACCCAACATCCCCATGTCTGGAATTCTAAAAGTATGTTTCAAAGATACCATGAAAGAGAGACATGCACACATTGGGAGCGAGAACACTAGAGAACTATAAGCCACTGCCAGTCTTACTATTTCCTTTTTACATTATAAATTTAAAACTTAGTTTTGTATTTTTATCTGTTTCACAACCTCTCATGTCAAGAGTCAAGCTTAAATTGCATCAATTTATGAAGAATGCACTAAAACCATCTAAAACACCGAATTCTTGATTTCATCCAAATCAGTGGTCAAGCAAGAGCTGATCATAGACAAATTCTTGAGTCAAACAGACAGAATCATCCTCCATTTAGCAGTCCATTGGCTATGTAGAGAAGGGAAGAATGGCATCAAAAAAGGTTTTTTGTTTGTTTGTTTGTTTTTAACTTCTAAAGTCAGTATGGATTCAGTTTTGTACAAGTTGAGCCAGCGGTTCTTTCGAGGTGTACACATACATGTATCAAATAGGCAAGAATATGTAAAATTGGAGGAGTCCAAAAATATGAGCAAACTTTGGACCCACAACAGCAGTTTAAATCATTGGGATGGATGAGATGTATAAGGGTAAGGTACAAGTAATAATATAATTGTAAGTTTCCAATTTTAAGGAATTTAAAGCATTTGTTGCTTAAATGAAATAGGATGGACCTGGTAAAAGACAGAAAGGGAGAATAGAGAGAAGAAATAAGAAAAGTGGTAGATCATCGGATCCAGAGAAATAATTTTTTAAAAGGTATACTCAGACATGTAGATGAACTATGAAGGGGATGTGAATAGGGTTGTGTAAAAATAAAATGCCTCAATATTGGGTTAAGAGCATAAATGTATAAATAACTTTCTCATGGATAAATGACTTTTAGCCATCTCTCTCTCTTTACGCATATGTATCTGTGAATGTATTATATAAATAACAAATAAAAACTATATTTAAATATAATATTTATATGTTATTATATGCATATGTCAAATTCTAGGTTATCTAGAATAAATATTTGTGACAGAACTAAATAAGAATTCATTAAATAGTATAATATTATAACTTTGATACACACACAAAAACTGAACAACAATGAATGCTATTATCAAATTAACAAAAATTGATAACGTTGGAAAAATATTGGCCATATGATTAAGATTTAGGATTCAACATTCTTAAAAATCAATAAGAAAATGCTGACTACTGAAATAGGAAAAAATCAACAAAATTTAATAGCCAGTTTAGGAAAAGACTTGCATATTATTAATAAACTTGAAAATGAATGTTCAGCAAATTATCTTGAAGACCCTGAAAGAAGCTGACATCTTATTGAAAAGATATACTTGTTCTGCCCTCTTTCTCAAAATACTGGTCTCTCACTTGTATATTCAGCTTCTGGATTGAATTTCTCAGTGAGGTCTTTCTGGAGGATATATTTTTGTATAATTATAGCTTATCTTAAAAACACTAAATCACTGCATATGATAAATGCTATTGAAATTGAAAGCAGTAAAGAAGATTTAAGGAAAGCAAGAATATCTCTTTTCCTAACCAACCAGAATGGATGCCTTGATTTTACCGTATATAAATACAGATGCATGCTTGCTTGCAGGCACGAGCACAGCCTGGAAGTTGAGAGCTCAGTGTCACTCTAGGCTGGAAATAGAATTTTATGTATATTCACTCATTTAAAAAGAATTTAATGATGAATAAAATTATAGTTTTCCTGGAAACATCACACATCTATTTTAAAACTGTGAAATCAAATGGATATTGACCAATGTGGTGTTTGCATATCAGAAATTTTAGGAATATTTTACTGTGCATGGAAATTTAAGCTGAACTGTCAGCGATGGTATTTAAAATGCATTATATGCATCAATAGCAGTTTCTGCTGTTTTGATAATGTCAGGATGATGAATAACACACAACTCATAGAAGTGCCCGGAGCAAACATGCAGAAGTAACACAGGACAGATTCATCTTACAATAAATCAAACGCATTCTCACCTTATGATCTTAACTATTCCAAAAAGCTGAGCTTAATTTAAAATTTATTTGCATGACTTGAACTCCTGAACCTTTGATTCAATACTAAGTTATGCCATTTCCCCTAAATGACCATGATTTTTTGTGTTCTTAAGAAAATGAAGTTTTCTAATGTATAGTATTGGCAGGGTTCTTGTGGCTTTACATAAATATTTAAAGAGGAGTATTGTTATAATTATAATTTTATCTTTTTCTTCACACTATCTATTCAATATTTCTGACTACAATTTGTTAAAACACTCAATATACTTCTGAATATAGTTTAAGAATAAATGCATGCTTGTGCAATTACTGAAATCTTAAAGTCCTGAGCAAATCCTCTCTTTTTCTTTTGCAGTTTTCTGTGTGTACAGTCATTTTCAACCCTAATTGTGCACCAACATTGTACATGAAGATCTAAAAACCATAGTGAGGGCGGCCAGCCCACTTATGCTCTCCCACAGAGACTCAGGTTGAACAAGTGACTCTTGGGATGAACCCTGTCATTTTTATTGTGAAACATTTTCCCAGATGAGACTAGGGTTGAATTTACTAATACTCTTTGTGTTATGAAAGTTTTAAGAAGTCTCTGTGTGCAGTAGTTTGTAAAACACAAACTTGTTTGTGGCCTTATGTTTTTCAAAACCCACTATAAGTGTTCTTAAATGCTTCAACCTCCCTTTTAGCCCACTGACCAGAGATACGGGAGGAAGACAATTACAGGACAAGGGGGGCGGGCACAGACCTGTTTAGAGATAATTTTTGGGGGCGATTTCAATCTTCATTGTCAGCAGTCCTGTCCACTAGTAAAATACCAAACATGAATCAGCAGCAGCAGCTGGATCCAGAAGAAACGGTGAGGCTCTGCCGATCAGTATGAGTCTGCTGAAGTGACACGCTGCAGCTGGAACACCACCAGAAGTTCTTTGGTCCATTTCTTTCTACGAAGTCACAGCAAAGGAAGATCAGAGCAGACCAACAAGGCAACCCAATGCCAGAGTTCTGTCTCCCGTCTATTCGGATAGACTTACCTTCTTTCCAAACATCATGTTTCCTCTTAAGCATCTGCTCCAGCAAAACATCACATGCCCCTTCACCAGCCAGCATCTAGAAAAACACCACATCTTTTCTTAGCAAAACATTCTTTCACATGTCTGCTTCAACAAAGCATCCTCTCATAAGACAGCTTCCAGAAAAATATCACATGACACAACAGAGTCTCCATTAAAACCAGGAATTCCTACTTGAGTTGTTTTTTTAAAAAAGTATTAGTTTTAAAATTCTAATAAAACTACATAATTTCCCTCTTGCCTTTCTTCTCTCCAGCACTCCCCATGCACTTTCTCCTGTTTACTTTCAAATTCATAGTATCTTTTTAAAATTGTTGTTACATATATACCTAAATATGTAAATTCAATATGATTAATCCATATACTGTCACCTGTTTATGTATGATTTCAGGGCTGACTAGTAGCTCACAAGGCCTCAAACCCAGACAAATAACTAAGGTGACTGAGGAATGCTAAGAGTAGGAGAAAAGGTATTTCTCATGAAGGAGGTCTCCATTTGTTGTCCAATACCAAGAATAACCTGTTTTCAGGATGTGAACGTCTCTAAGTCACAGATGCAGTCTGAGCTCAGTCACACTCTTGAGGTGAGTGTGCTCCATGGAGCATTTCTTTTGCAGTCAATGTGCTGTCTGATCTCTCTCTGTCTCTGTCTGTCTCTGCAGCTAGCTCCATTCTATACTTTACAAGCAGACTCATGCCCCACCTTCTGCGTTTGCCGTTGCCTATTTCAAAAAGTAATTCAGTCTGATCCTCAAATCTTTCAGTTTTTCTGAGAAAAAAGGTGTGTGTGTGTGTGTGTGTGTGTGTGTGTGTGTGTGTGTGTGTGTGTGTTTACAATGAATATTGTAAGCCCATGTAATTTTCTTTTGGCTACATTTAATGCTGCTGCTATTGTTTTCCCTATAAAACAAGCAAGATGAATAAAGTTCTTGAGTTCCTGATAAAATCTCTAGATACTTGTGCATTTGTTTGGAGTCCAATAGAGCTTGAGTCTATATTGTGCAATCATGACTACCCAGAGCATGAATGGTGTAAAGGTGAGAGCCTTAGAAATGAAGATGTGTAGACAAATTCATATAGTCTATTCTGTGAATATGACCAGAGTGCAGGGCCACTGAATAATATCATTAAAATAATTGAGTACATTTATTAAACAAAAACAGAAGTAACAATTTTAACACTAAGTTATACCTTTAATAAGCATCATTCTTGAATGGAAATGTTGAAAAATGCAATGTCTGAGGAACTACTGAAAAGCATTTCTCAACCAGAAGGCAAATATTTTCAGTGTATTGTAAAATCATATATAATTACAATAACATTCCTGGGTCTATTCAATTTGGTCTAAGTGCTGATTAGAATGAAAGCTTATGGTTCTAGAATTCTTTCCAGAAGATTTCTAAAATGTAATTTTTACTGGAAAACAGGAGAGAGTGTAAGAGAGAAATAGGAGAAGACATATAAAGGAAGAATGCATCTGCTACCTCCTAAATGACATCATAGTTGGCATTGCCTATTTAGACAGGAATTGTGAGGACAATGAGTTCTTTTTAAAATGTCTGTGAACGAGTCTGTTTACTATGCATTAAAGTACACATGAAGACATATTGCAGTTATAATTGTATTTTATATTTTACTATGATTTTCTGGGAGTAGCTAGAGATTTTATCAGGAACTCAAGAACTTTATTCATCTTGCTTGTTTTATAGGGAAAACAATAGCAGCAGCATTAAATGTAGCCAAAAGAAAATTACATGGGCTTACAATATTCATTGGTATTTTGATGACTTGTTCAGTTAAATAAGATTCAAGAGTTTAGATATGATGTAGCATACTATAAAAATATTTTAATTTTTAAAGTAGGAATTTCAAAATTAACAATACACATTCTAATGCTATTTTACACTAAGTCAAATTCAAATATGAATTGAATACATACTATTTATTTATTGGTACTGAGTTATTTAATATTACAAAAAGATCAAAGGATATACACTATAATGAAAATACAGTGAGACCTGCTATCTTGCTACTAGCAGTAGCTGCTCACATATGCATCTTGAACTTCTACTTGCTAAGTGTTGCTGGAAGGAAGGGTGCATACATTTGAGACACTATGGCCAGTTAGAAAGAAATGTGGTGTAAAAGTGGGTGGGGCTTGTAGGTTTGGGCTCCCGTTTGTTGATTTGGGTGACAGTTAAAAGGTAGTAAGATGTTCTAGATTTTGGTGGTATTAAGTACAGACGATGATGACAATGGCAATGATGATGGTGATGATGATGATGATTGATGATGATTATGATTATATCTAAGATAATTATAGGAAAGGAAGTATATCCAGAACACTCACTAAGTAGCTAATAGTTGAACAAGTTAGTCATGATGTGAAAAAGTTAGTTATCCATGGTTATACAAAGTATTTATTGATTTCCTGTGTTAGAGGTTACACATTATAATTTGCTGGTTTAAGATAATACAAATATTCATTTGCAGTTTGGTAGACATGGTGAAGTTAAGATTACTGACATGCAAACAAGATATTGGAAGTACTGGGCTGAGTCTTATCTGTTGCAGCTTATGGATGTTGGACTTCCTGGATAATGGCTTCTTTAGTTGTATCTCTGCTGTGTCTCCACAGAGAATTTTGAGTATGGTGTGTGTGTGTGTGTGTGTGTGTGTGTGTGTGTGTGTGTGTGTGCTCCTTTGCCAAATTCCTTTCTGGCATCTCTAACAAGGGCATAAGGTTGGTTACGAGGACTCATCTGCATTTTTTGAAATATTTCATGTTTTTCCAAAAACTTACCTCAATCTAATATACAATGACTTCTAAGTAAAGTAGCACTCTTCATGATTATGTCATGGGGTCACTCTTCTGACAATTGTAATACACTTATTTATTTGTGCCTGTGTTCAGATATAGTTATGGAGTAGTTTGCTTTATGCCCTTCTCCTTTGCCCGGGTCATCGTTATGTACAATAGCCAATTTATTCTTGTTTTACATCAAGAGTCAAAACTTTTAAAATTCTGTGACAGAAATTGATCTGTATTTATATTATAACCAATCATAAAAGAAATTAAATTAGGATGAGTGGAAGAAAAGTAGAGAAAATATTAGAGAAAGTAGTATAACAGGGTTTCATATTGCTATTAGTGAACTGATGAATGCTAGCCTTTCCATCTTAGAACTTGACCTTGTCTAGCACCACATTCATTTTCTTCATTTATTATGCTAGTTTCTGTTCTTTTATCTCCAGTTTCAAGATAGGAAAAATTGTGTGCTTTATGTTTTGTATTAATTCATTGAGTTTACAAAGAATAGTGGCAAATTTCACTGTGACATGAATTAATGAATGGCAAAATGTTATGAAAAGACACCATTGAAATTAGAACAAAAGTATTCAATGGGACAGAGGTTAACATGTCATGGATGTCCTATGATGAAAACTTATAAAGCATTATGTACCACACAATATAACCACACTCTAAAAGAAAAACACTGTAAAATGTGTTTGGAAATAGATCAAAGTTCTTAAGAAGGAGATTAAAATTTCCTTTTACACATAATGAAATACAAAGTAGACACAATGTTTATAAAAGTAAGATGATAAAAATGAATAACACATGAGACAGAGTAAATTGAATACATTGAAAATTATGTCCTGAAAACAGTACATGGAGTTTTCTTTGAAGGCCATTGAAATACTTACACAAATTAATAATGCATCAGGGCACAAAACCTGAACTTCTGACCTAGAGAGAAGACATAGTAGTAGAGAGAATAAAAAAATCACAGCAACATGTAATAAAAATGCAAGGCAAATTTCCAGGGAAAGCTTTCTACCAACTAAAATCAAAGTTCATTAAAAAATGCAAAGAAGTCTGACAGTCCTTTTTTTGCCCATAACAATCAATAATGTTATTGTTAAAAATATTAGAGAACAGAGAAACATGTGTATTGCCAATTCTTGCATAATTAAATGCTCAAATGAAAGTATAAAGAAAGCTTATAAAACTTAAAAATTAAGTTTCCTTCATAAAACATAAAAATTAACTTTTAGAATCATTGGCTTGCATCTTGAGGATACTATAAAATGTATAGTATGAAATAAATGCTAGCAAACCACCTTTTAAACCAAAAAGAGAAAAGAAAAAGATTAAAATTAGCAGTTAGGCTGGGCGTGGTGGCACACACCTTTAATCCCAGCACTCGGGAGGCAGAGGCAGGCGGATTTCTGAGTTCGAGGGCAGCCTGGTCTACAGCGTGAGTTCCAGGACAGCCAGGGCTACACAGAGAAACCTGTCTTGGAAAAGAAAGAAAGAAAGAAAGAAAGAAAGAAAGAAAGAAAGAAAGAAAGAAAGAAAGAAAGAAAGAAAGAAAGAAAGAAAGATTTATTTCTAGTTTCTCAACTTTGTTCTCTTGTTTCTTATATGAACTACTTTTCTCTTTGTGTCAAATACCCTACAGGAACCATTTTGGGGTGGAAGAATTTTGGCTCATGATTTCATCGTGGAGAAGGCAAGGCTATCGGGGCACACTTCAGGCATGTGGAAGCAGGAAGTCATGGTGGCTGATTACACTATCGAAGACAGGAAGCAGAGAGCTCATTGTGGAACAGGTTTGGCTATAAGCTATAAGGCTGGCATACACACCCTTTGTTCCACTGGGCTTTCCTCAGAAATGTACCACAATTTCCCCGGTTGGGATGACCAGTTGGAATGTTTAAAAGGATGGGTCTATGCGCACGTGTCACATTTAAACCATAACCTGTGTATTACGATACTAATACTGCACAGCGGTAACCCAGACTTTTTGCAGTAAGCCTTGAAATAGAAGCTGCACTGCATCTGTGCCAGTTAAAACTGTTATTTTATATTTTTTGTGTGTGTGCTTTTGTGCACCACACTATGCTGTTTTGTTTTGCACAACAGTCCGCTGGCTCAGAAGTGGACTCTCCCTTACTCACTGCAGCAGCTCTGGGTACCAATTCACTTCATTAGTCCTTTGAGATCATTTTGTTTGTGTCTTTAATGACTGGCTGGATAGTTTTGGTAACATCTATTTCGTTGTAATAGTGTAAAAGTGTAAAGGGTTTCATGTTGCAAAGGAGGTGCAATCTTGGCATATGTGTTCTTCTCTCTGAGATGATGGTATGATGATTATTTTTGGGTCGGGGGGGGGCACTGCTTTACTGCTGTGTTGTTTCTTCAGTGCTCTGTATAAAACTGCTTCATCATCTGACCCAGCTAAAATCAGACTGGTGATTGACATTTCTCTGATCTCTGCTTAGTGTGTGTGTTTGTGTGTGTGTGTGTGTGTGTGTGTGTGTATGTGTGCACATGCGTGTGTGTGCTTATAAGTTTTTGTTTGTTGTTTATAGAGACAGATTTTTACAGAACTCACCATGCAGCCAAAATGGCCTTAAATTCAAAGCAATCCTGTCAGAGCATACTCAATGCTTTCAAGCTGACTTGAGTCTCCTGTTCAAGGGTAACTATCTCCTGTTATCTCCACTTCTCTCCAGAATTATCCCAGCCTCTCTGAGAATTGGTCATACTTTTTTGTTTCATTTTTGTTTCTCAGTTAACAAAAATTAAAAGTGTGAGCCACCTTGTCTGGGTCTGAGAAAAACACTCCTGTTTGTGGTTTTTATAACTGATTTCTTATGAGTCAGGGCTGTTATCTGGTAAGCTACCCCTGTAATTGTTAACTTCTAAACTATAATTGTTTTACTGTTTTCGAGAGTATCATTCTATTTAAAGTCTCCCACAGGCCACTTACACCAAAGTCACTTTCCTTGACTGAGCATTACAGCAATCCATTCTTTGGGCCTGAATCTTATGTGGTCAAAATAAACTTTGGCTCGAGTTTCAGGTTAAAACAATGGTTTATTTTTCTGTAAGTGACATTGGACAGGCACGGTAGCATCTGGTCTTAGTAGCTTGTATGTTCTGGCATGGAATTTCCAACCTCAAGGTGAACCAGGGTAAAGGTAGACCGAGACCTCTTGTGTTGCAAGTATGATTGAACCTCTAACTCATATATGGCAATTGGGTCAAAGAAGACATCTCTTAATGTCTTATTAACGTTATTCATCTGCGGTTTGGTTTCTCTATCTGGGTAAGATAAAAACAAACAGCCAAACAACAACAACAACAACAACAAAATAACATGATTTCCTATCCCTGGAGTCTATTGTATCAGATTAGGGTCTTGGAGCTGTCTTCAGGGGACCCTGGAGGGACTGTGCTTCTCCTGGAAGCTAGGTTGTATTTTGTAACTCTTTTTGACAATTGGCATTTTATTCTACTAATGTTTTTGACTCATTTACAATGTCTACATTAATAGGTATACGATAATAAAGAGGTTCAAAGTGACAGAATTTCCCCAATGTCTAAAATGATACCTAAAAAAAGGTAGGTATTAAAATTAACCACTGTCTATCTCAGAATCTGTTCTATAAACTATTTCTACTTTTATTTCTAACAGATCACCCAATATAGGACAGAATGCTCGGTTGAGACCTTGACCTTAGTAATACATGAACATGAACTTTTTTTGCAGACATGTGGACCAATCTTGGTCTGATGAACTATCACGGCTTATGCACACCCCATAGAGTGGATCCAGGAAAACTGACCTGTAATTGGAGTTGCAATAGGCACAGGAGGCTTGAGTGGTGTGCATCTTAGATGGGAGGTATAAGATTTGTAATGGATGAATGGGTAAGAACAGACCAACTAAGAAAGAAAAAAGAAAATAAAAAGTATGACCAATTCTCAGAAAGGCAGGAACTTCTGGGAGAAGAGGAGATAAGAGAAAATAGTTACCAAGCTTAACAAGGCCTGTGTTTTGAAGACTAATGTGTCTTGAATAAAATCTCACTTTTCTTAGTTCTTTCTTGGAGAGAAAGTCTCCTTTTTTAAAAAATTTTTACAATGCAAGATCTTCTCTAGAACTATAACAATGGTTATATGTTCTCAAAAATGATGAGTTTGCAAGCCTTACTCTGTCACTAGTAGGATATATTTTATAGCTGTGTACATTTTTCTGTTATAAAAGTAACTTCAGTGGTTACAAATTCTTATGAGTTTTGTTCAATTTTAATTTGTTTCTTTTATTAGGGAATATATTAGACGTGACAAAGAAATACCACCTTTTTATTTCTTATTTTTTATTTTAAATACTGTAAAATTCTGAATACAATATTAATAAAATTCATATAAGTGATTTATATATGTTATTTGGAAACTACTTTGAGCTTTAGTATATCACTTTGTGTAACATAAAAAAAAACCCTTTGTTCACTGCACATAGGTAAAATTATTTTTATTAGAAAAATGATGAACCAGTAAATCATATTTATAGATAAGTAGGTTGAAATAAATCAAATATACTTTTGTTTTATATTGCAATTGCTTTCAGAAGGGATCAGTTAAAAATATTTTGAGTTCATCACTGATTTTAAAATTATCTTTGGAATCAATAGATTAATCACCAATTTCGAATTTATTATTTTGACTGTAAGATTATCTCATATTTATAAACAGAGGCAATGAAATATCTTATCCAACTCAGCAGCTACAAGACAGATTGCAAACTTTTATGAATTCAGAAATATTTTCTAAAGTATAAAGAACAAAATGTCTAAGCCTATATCTCATTTGCCATTTTATGCACACATTTAATATATTCATAGATTAACTGGAAAATTAATAATTTCCTGCATTATACTATTAGAAGATAATCCAAATGATTTTATATACTGAATTATATATTTATAAACAGTGTTATTTTCTCAGCCTTTCTTTGAGTCATGAGAAATGGACACTGAATGGAGATCTACATAGCACGTGTGCAATAGTGTTACTAGGGGTTGACTGCTTTGTGCATCCTGGGACCTTGGTGGGTCCCACTGATGTCCTCGAGCTGAAACTGCAGGCTCTTCTTCCTTATCAGGAGGTACCTCATGTGGCATGCCTCTGAGACTCAGTATCATGCTGGCATGGCATGGCTCTGGAAAGCTTCTAGAAAGGCACTGAGGTGTGAACCAGCAGAAGATGAGGTGGGGGTGGGGTGTGGATCTTTGTCACCTGACTTCTTTAGTTCAGGAATCTATTCTCCCAGTGCTTTGGGTGGGGTACACTGGCTGAGGTCATTATTTGTCCAAAACAACATAACTGGTTCTCCCTCCTACAGGCACATTTTCTCCCTTTGTGCTGATAAAGTAGGGTTTTCTCTTGACTGTTGCTACATTGTCCTGCAGAAGATAATCGTCTGGTGGACTTCTGAGCTGCACAGAGTCTGTTGCTTCCCTTATTTTTTTGTTTTTGTTTGTTTGTTTGTTTGTTTTGATTTTTTTCCAGACAGGGTTTCTCTGTATAGCCCTGGCTGTCCTGGAACTCACTTTGTAGACCAGGCTGGCCTCGAACTCAGAAATCCGCCTCCCTCTGCCTCCCAAGTGCTGGGATTAAAGGCGTGGGCCAACACGCCTGACTCTTCTTCTTGATTTTTTGTTTTGCAAATTGTATCTTGGGTATTCTAAGATTCTGTGCTAATATCTGCTTATCAGTGAGTGCATATCTAGTGACTTCTTTTGTGATTGGGTTACCTCACTAAGGATGATATCCTCCAGATCCATCCCAAGAATTTGCCCAAGAATTTCATAAATTCATTGTTTTTAATAGTTGAGTAGTACTCTATTGTGTAAATGTACCACATTTTCTGTATCCATTCCTCTGTTGAGGGACATTTGGCTTCTTGCCAACTTCTGACTATTATAAATAAGGCTGCTATGAACATAGTGGAAAATGTGTTCTTGTTATCAGTTGGAACATCTTCTAGGTATATGCCCAGGAGAGGGATTGCTGGATTCTCCTGTAGTACTATGTCCCACTTTCTGAGGCTTCCCCTATTTTTGAGTCTTTCATTTCTCTTCTACAATTTCTCCAGTTATACTGTCATATCTATTTTGCTTACTGCAGACCATAAGGTTCTTCAATTTTCCCAGTTCTAGCCCTGTTCAGGATGCTACCTCTCATAACAGGGGAAAAGGTAGATCTTATATCTGTTGGAGAAATTTATGTTCTACACTTTTGGCTTGGCGATTTTAGGAACCAAAGTCACACCATCAGCATCTGGTACTTGTGAACTACATTGTTCAGTATTTGAATGAGGATTCCTTTTCCTCTTTTGGGAGTTCTGCACTATTGGGCTTTGTAAAATGGAGACTGCTCTCTAATTTCTGCTATGGTAAAACAAAGAGTGGTTGGGTAAAATTAAGAGTTAGGGAGGAGATATTTTATTCCGCAGTAACAAAGACATTTGCCAGCTTCCATACCCACCCCTGCATTCATGATTACCCACCCATGCCATTCATAGACCTTCTTTCATTTCTTCATGACACTAAGCAATTAACAAAATTTGGCTACATTAAGGAATTTACAGAAGAAAGTAAATACGTTAAGTATGCAGAATTTTGCTCATCATTCATACAACTAAGGCACAGGCAGATAGCAAGAGCTAAAAGGCCACTGCAGTTGGTAATCAAATCCAAAACTTGATTACTACTTGTAGAATTGAAATGTCAGTTTAAATCACTTTAATTAGAAAAGAGTGGTTATTTGTTTCAGTGAAATAACACTTAACCTACATAAGGTATTACCTTTTGGGTGTAATGTTTCTGGCAGCTGTACTATTCACTACATATGAAATGCTATTCACTAGCAAATTGTCTCACAGAGCTCTGCATCTCATCATGGTTTCCACATTACAGCAGGATCCATCCAGAAATGAGCATATGATAATGACGTTCACCAGTCCTGCAAATTATGTCACCTAAAAGCATTTGGCATTAAGTTGTACAAGAGCAGTCTATTGAAGACATTTACCTCACCATACAGACTTTGGATCCCTTCCTCAAAGTTTCTGTATTTGTACTGGTTCCATATTAAAGTGCAGAATTAATTTTGCACAGTTACAATATACAGATCAACAATCAACTGTTGGAAATGTGAATAACTTCTTTTATTTTTTTACTTAGTAAATTACTTAATTATATTTTAATCACTTCAGCCCAAAACTTGTTTAGAAGTGGAAATTTGCAATGGAGGGATTTTGTCAAGGGTCAAATTAAAGGTTCGCATGGACTCAACGTTAAACATCCAGGGCTTACCAGGCAGAGTGGAGTGTCTGAATAAACTGGAATGACTTAATACAAACCATGAGGTGACGTTAGCTCTGGTACATAATGCAAGAATGGGTAAGCCTCACTGGAAACCTGGTCACTTCCATGTCCATCCCTTAGTGTTACTATGCTGAAATATAAGTGTAGTAGAGGATTAAGTAATTTTCCAGTATCTCTCAAAATGAAACTTAGTATTTCTTAGTCTCAGTAACTTAATTCCATCAGTAATTCAAACTCAGTTGAAATGCATGCATATATTTGTCAAAACTCAGTGTACTTAAATGGATATATATGTGTGTAAAGGACTGGAAACTACCCAAATCTCTATCGCAATGGAATGAGAAAAACCAAACCCAAACATGCAAAACAGCAACAACAACAAAACACAAGCAAAAACAAAAAATTAAACCAAAAACCAAGATACAACAACAATAAAAACTGAAGCTATACAAGTAATGTAGATTCTCACAACTATGTTTATAGAGTAATATTCCAGATCCAAAGTAATATTATTGAATTGACTCAACATATATAAATAAATTATTCAAGTATATAAATATAAAAAAGTATATAAATATTCATATATGTTTATAGGTCAACATGAATATAATTGTACATACATAAAAATTCTTAAAATGGGTAAAAGTAGTCTACAGTCTTTAAATTCAGGACACCAGGTACTCAGATGTGGAGAGACCAGAGGAAGGAGCTGTGAACAATAGTCCAGACTTCTCTTCATGTCATTTAATGTATGTTGTTTATATTATTATATTCAATCTTTAGAAAATAATTCCACATAAATTTATTACAGATTTGTTTAATTACATATATATTTCTTCAACAAAATTAAAACAAGCTTGTAATATGCCAGAAAGTAAGACACAGTAAGAGGATTGGATTCATGAGTAAGAAAGAGACCCTGAGTGTTGAAAAAACAGCTTTCCCCAAGCAAAAGCACATCAAGTCGATACCCAATACCAAGTGTTCTGAATTGAAACATACATGCAAATAGCATACAGACTAAACAAATAATCTGTAACCTTTATTAATTACCTTCAACATCCTGAATGAAAAATGCCAATGGATATAGACTTATCAAAAAAATAGAGAGCCCAAACCTTATAAAATTTATGCATATGAATAAATATTTTATTTATAAATGTTGAATCAATTCAATAATATTACTTTGGATCTGGAATATTACTCTATAAACATAGTTGTGAGAATCTACATTACTTGTATAGCTTCAGTTTTTATTGTTGTTGTATCTTGTTTTTTGGTTTAATTTTTTTGTTTTTGCTTGTGTTTTGTTGTTGCTGCTGTTTTGCATGTTTGGGTTTCATGTCCAAGGTTTACTGTTAGGACATGAAAGTTGGCCTCTGACTTCTGACATATGCCAAACTCTTAAATAAATAAATGAATAAATAAAATCACATATCCAGGACTATTAACAACCTCAAAGTAATATGCATTTTATTAGTATAACCAGCAAATAGGTTAAAAAAAAAACCAACAGATTTAAACACAAGAACCTACCAACTTAACAGAAGTGATATTGGACAAACTTGCCCCATTGCAAATATTATTCACATATAAGTGGATACAACATAAAGAAAATCACTATTACAGAAAATTTATTGTATGGAAAGTGCAAATACTTTTATCTCTAGCTTTAGTCTTATATCTCTATTGCTCTACCATTTCTATGCAGATATAGAGAAAAATAGCTTTGTGATAGGACTTATTTTGGTTCATAGATCCAGGTTGTTGTCAGTGGCTATATAAAGGGCATTGCAGTGGACAGCTTCAAGTTAACCATGAAACAAAATGAGAGCGATAAGGCAGGCCCACACACAGTACATCTTCAAAGGCTTGTTTCCAGGCATATTTCCTCAAGCGTGGCCCTATCTCCTAAAGCTCCCTCACATAGGAACATTTTGTATTCAGAGAACAACACTATCTGTTTATCAGTGTACCTCAGAAGGCAAGAAAAACATATTCTTTCTTTCAAACAACCTTGTAAAATGGAAAAGTTTGCCATCTACTGAACTGTAAAATACCCTAAATTCCAAAAAACTTGAAACAACGCAATTAAGATATAATTTAACGATTAAAAAGACAGTTAAAAATCTCCTTGGGTTATAGGGGAAAAAAAAGACACTTATCAAGTAATACATCTGATAAAATTAGAAAGTTTACTTTGGTATTGGATAATTGTTAAAAGGGGTTGCTTATTCCTCTTCAAACTCATAGTGAGTCTCTAATGCCCAGTGTGACTGCACTTAGGAGTCAGGGCTTCTCAGAGGTAACTGGGAGCCCCCAGTAATGTTTATGCTGTCAGTTTGACAGAATGTAATATCTTCTAGGGGACTAGCCACTGGGAAAGCCTTCTGGAGACTATCTTGATTAAAACATGCCCCTTTGTGTCAAGTACCATCCCCTGGTTGGGTCTTAGACAATATAAGTTTTATACATAAAAAGAGATTTTTGGAAAGAAATTTATATTATATGCTAACATTAGCAATGAAGTGCTACATCCACTCCAGTAGCAACCCGCTTGACAGGCTGAAAAGTCTAGGCGCGGTCCCAGGGCAAAAGGCCTGGGACTTAAGTCTCCTGGAATTGTGGCATCCTGTATAAAGAATGCTCCAACGTTCTTGATTTAGTTAGTAAACAGATCTGTGTGCTTTCCCCTAATATTGCTTCATTATAAGTGCTTCTAAGGATTCATATTTTAACATATAGCCAAGTTAGATCCTAGGCAGTCCTTGATCCAACCTTGAGCATGTATAGCTAAGTCACTGCCCTACACAGGAATTCACCACTACTTAGGAATAGGGAAGTTTGTGGCCTGAGAAAGAACCAGACTAGATAGTTAGAACTATAGCTAGCTGAGTTACACCCAGATACAAGTATTTACAATGGCCTAGGGGGAAGGTGGACTATGACAAGGGAATGAAGCCCTTGCCCCTGGCTTT